>WKFP01013943.1:300364-361624 GCA_011057875.1 Pterocles orientalis
GCGCTCCCACGGCCGGGCGCTGTCCCGGTCCCGGCGGGCGCGCGCTGTCCTGCGCCGTGCGCGGTGCTGTCCCGCCGCCCGCGGTCACCGCCGGGAGCAAGGCGCCCGGACCGGCCTCAAGCGGTGACCGGGACCCCCACGACGCCCCCGCTGCACACGCGGGGAGGGACGGGGACGGAGGCGGCGGCTGGGGTGGGGCAGCCCGGTGCGCGGCAGGAGCGCGAACAAAGCGAGCGCCTCTGCCGCTGCCACGCGGGAGCTTGGTCTCCTTGTCACGGCCGCGGGAGCCGCGGTGACGTTTCCCCAGCGCACACAGTGGGGGTGGCGGACAGGCCTCACACCCCCCCCCTGCCGCCGCCCCTGCCCCGGGACCCGCGCGGGGCGGGGGGTGCGGGTGGTGCTCGGCGGGGCCCGGCCCGGGGCACCGCGCACCTGCTGGCGGGCGGCTCCAGGGACAGCGAGCGGAGAGTCCCCAGCGCGGGGACGAATAACGGGAAAAGCAACAGCGGGGAAGCGGGTGTTCCCTGGGTGGGGGTTTCCCGCTGGTCACGGATTTGCCAGCTGAGCGCCATCCTGAGGGGCACGGGGAGAGGAAACCGAGCCTCGCTTCACCGGGGCTGTGGTTTGTGCCTCCCCTTAGGCTGCCCGAGCAGGAACGATGGAGGGTGGACGGACAAAGGATGGATGCGCAGAGGGGAGCAAGGATGGGACTTGCAGGCTGCAGGGAGCGCCTGCGCGGGCAGAGCCACGCCAGGCTGGGCACCCTGGGTGCAGACATGCTGGGTGCTGGAGCAGTGTCCAGCTCCATCCCTCTGACCCTACGTTGCGACATCTGGAGCTGAGTGTGGGGCTTGCCCAGACTCTGGGGTGGGGGGAGACCTCTGTGAAGCCAGAGACGTGTGGCCACCTGATGTGTGACAGCAGCAGTGCTGCCTGCAAGCCCAGTGTGGCGTGGATGCTGCCTGTAGAGTGTGTGGCCTCAGGCAGGGCTTGTGGCTTTGCAGGCAGCGGTGTGGCCATGTGGCTCCTGCCAGGAGCATGTGTGCCACCCTAACTCCTTGCTGCTACCGTCAGTCCTTTGATGCTCCGATTGATTTGTGACTCACGGGGTTCACGGTGCTGAGTGGAGAAGTGCTGGTCTGCAGCAAGGAGACACCATTGCTCCTTGGGGAAACACCGCACTGAGCTCAGGTGCCGCTGGCTCCGGCTGGCAGGGCTGGGCCGCCGCCGCCCGTGGCGTTCAGCGATGGAATCGCTGCGGATGTGCTGCTTCTGCTCTCAGAAACTGAGCAGCAGAGTGGCGCCGAAGGAGGATCTCACCAGAGACTCAGCACTGAGACTTGGGACCTGCAGACCAGTGCCTGTCCCTCCGCTGCCTATCAAGCAAAACAAGAAAACTTGTTTTCAGTGCAACTGCTTTCAGGCTTGGGAGTGGTGAGCAGCTCTGGACAGAGCCCCTCATACCCCCAGCTGTGAGTGGCTCTGTGAAGCTCTGAGCTGATCTCTTCCTGAACCCTCAAGAATCCTCACGTCATGGCTCAGTAAATGGAAAAGCATGAAGAAGGGGAAAAGCAACCCAGAGCAAGAGAAATGCACACAAAGAAATCCTCATTTGCCTGCACTGTCCAAAATCCTGCATGTGCTCAGGTCTGGGCGCACGGCCGTACCACGCTGTCCTGGCAGGCGTGTGTGTCTCAGCTAAGACCTTCGTCGGTCACTGCTGGGCTGCTCCGGCAATGGCACCTGCCCTGCGGCCATGGAGGGAGATGCAGAGAGGTGCTGAGCACCCTGAGCACCGCCGACAGTGGGGACACAAAGCAGCATCTGTGATTGCCTGGTGCCAGGGCAGCTCTGGGCTCATGCAGTCCACGTGGGTGGCAGCAGGGCCAGCGTGCTGGGATGCTACCAAGCCCCTCGGCCTAAGAAGAGACCTTAGCTGTCTGCTGTACCTGGCACATTGCTCTGCAACCAGCGCGGCCTCACTGCACCGTGCATGGGCTCCCTGCTGCTGCTCTCCCAGAGACTCTGAGCAAACTGAGGCACCCCTTGGTGCTTCGCTTTCCCCTCCTCTCCCACAAGGACAGCACTGCTGACTCCCTTTCCTGCCATCAAGGCTGATAAAAGCAAGAAACTTGCTTTCTGACCGTATTACCAAAGGAAAAAGCTGGCAGCTGCCTTTCTTTCTACTCCTTTGTAGATGGTCCCTGCTGGGAGAAGGCAGGCTTGGCCAGGACCTTGGAGCCGTGCTCACTTCCCAGGATTAAATCTACAGGCAGCCGCTTCCACCTCCCCTGCTTGTGTCAGCACAGTGCCACGTGTGGGCTGCGGCTCCCCACTTCCCAGGGGTCTGGGCAAACGACATTGCCGTGGGGCTCGAACCCACTGCAGCCCTTCCTGGGTGCCAGGGAGACACGTGTGCGCAGCAGGCAGCAAAGAGAGCTTGCTGCACCGGGTGCTGCCTGGAGTAGATCTGAAACCTGGCAGCAAAGAGCACGGGGTGCGGCTTTGCTGAGGCAGGACAGAGATATTTTGGCTTTCGCGGTGGAGTTGGAGAGCGGGGTTGTAGCCATGGTGCAGGCTTCCTGGGGAAAGGGGAGCGCTGCCCGGACACAGGGCTTGGTGGTGGAGTTTCCATAATAACATGGAAAAGATTAGAGGTGAAAAATGAACAGGTGAGTGTGGAGAGAAACGGTTGTCATCAATTTGTTTGTGTCCTACAGACATATGAGCAGATCGTGGAACGTGTAGATAGCCCTTTTTTCCCTTACAAACACTGATGGAGCATGCAACTGAAATCTTTCTCTCTAATCCCTTTCCTGCTGGTATGTCAGAGAGAGCTATTTCTGGAACGTGAAATCTAGGTCAGAAAGAAGGAGAAAATCTGAAGGGAATGATAACAGTCTCTCTCCTCAAAGGCTGTGTGGGGTCAGCTCTGGCTGATACGATTAGCAAAGGGGCCGCAGCGGTGCTTTACTCCTCAGCTGCGGCCACGCACGCACAGGCTGAGCAATGTGTCCTGGCCCGTCTGCTTTTCCTTTTGCCTTCACATCGTTACTTTTTCCCCATGACAGCTGAGAGAGGAGCAGAACTTGCCTTCCTACCCAGAGACCAGGTAGGAGGAGGAGGAGGAGGAGGAAGTGTGTCTGTACCCATCCCTCACAAGCCAGCACTACGTGACTTTCCCAGAAGCTGTGGAAACCCATCCCACAGGGAACCAGTCCCTGGGGATTTGGTCAGCACGATGCTGCTTTGTGCTGTGACATCGCATGGAGGTGTGCAGGAACTTTGTCTTTCCTCCACGAAGCACAACCATGCTCCCCCTGCAAGAGTATCAGTGCCCGAGAACCGGGCTGGGGTCCGCCTCGCCCAGGGCAGGGCAGGGTTCCCTGGCAGCCATCTCTCTAATTTAGCACTGAAAAGAAAAAAAAAAAAGCAATACAAAGAATACAGAAGGGTGGCTATTCTGTCGTGATTCTGAGGAGCATCTCTCCCAGGTAGTGCTCTCATGCCCAGCCTGGGCTTGGCAAAGCTCTGGCGTATCCATGGGCACGAGATGTGTGCAGCCCGGGCAGGGGGTTGTGAGAGTGCTGGTGGCTCCAAGGACAAGCCTCTGGTTGGGGTCAAGGTAGGGCTGGCCTGAAGGGCTACACTTTCTCAAGCTCCTTCTGCTCCAGGTGCTGTGGCAGAAGAGGAGAACTGGAGGGTCGCTGCGCTCAGAGCTCACACTCTCGGGGACATCTTAACCATTGGGGAAGACGGGTCAGCGGAGACAGCCCTGTCCTGGAGGAGGAGGAGGCAGAGCTGGATTCTCTGGCCTTCCTGGAAGAGATCTGGGCACAGGATAAGGACTGGGCACCAGGGCTTTCTGGGAACGGGCTGCTGAATCCCAGGGCAGGATGCTCTGAGCAAGGGTGATGTTACCAGATGGCACAGGGAGGACTGGGAAGAGCTCGAGCAGGAACTGGCTTGGTGTGAGCTTTCCCAGCTGTGCATTGGGTAGTGGCTGGGCTGGCATCTCCCCTCTGGGGATCCTCACCTCTTTTTGCTTTGCTTTTCTCACCTCTGCTCTCCTGTTTCCCTTGGACATCAAATATTCAGCTCCGTATTGGGAGCAGTCTATCAAGCAAGCAATTCCCAGCGCTGCCTTTAATAAGGAGGAGCTGGGGCCAGGGAGCCCTTTGTAATACTCAGGAGGGCGGGGCTGCCACCAAACCCCTGGCAATTAGATGAATTGGTTTCACTGGGGCTTTTGAGTCTCCAGCTTCACAAGGCACAAAGCTTTGTTTAAGGCTGATCAAGGGCAGCTCATCATCTGTCTCGCTGGCTGTCAAATGGGAGCTAATTGCCTTGTAATGCACGAGTGACAGAGCCGTTTGTGGGAGGAACGGGCTTGTGGGAGGTGTGACAGCTGTCAGGCCGTGCTCCCCACACAGACCCCAACACTGGCAGCCGTGCCCGTGAGCTGGAGCTCGCTGCACCTCCTCATGCCTTCAGCTGGTGGCTGGGTCCCTCTGCTCTGCGATTCAGCCCCCCTGCTCTCTTCGAAGGAGGAGCCTGTGTCAGCGATGGCGTTGCTGCTGCTGGTGCCTCTCTAGGCTGTGTCCCTGCAGAGCAGAAACCCAGTCCCTCTCTCAGGGAGCAGGTCCGTGATGGGAATGGTTCCTCTGGGCTGGTGCATGGATGCCAGTGCGGGAGGGCATCTGGGGGAAGGGAACGGGTGAGGGCTCTCAGCTGTTTCACCCCAGGGCCCTGCGTGGAGCAGGGGCCATGGGCGACCATTAGACCTGCAGACCATGGTGCACCCGCTTCCCTCTGTCGGTCCAGACTGATGCCATCAAGCTGAGAGGCAGCAATCTGCTGCCCCTCTCATCCAACGCCAACCAACTAATGCACATTCGCAGGGGGAACGGATCCCGGGTGGCTGATGAAAGGTGTGACTGCCATCACACCATCCAGATATGCCTTCTGCCTTCCCCATCATGCACACACACAAACACAGATGCTCCTCTCCACTCCCCACCCCCTCCATCAAAAGTGTTTCCTTCCCCAAGCCCCAGCAGCCAATGCAAAGGGCTGGAGGATGTTCTGGAAATCAGCAGATCTCTGCTGGGTCACGTCAGAGAGAGGTGGCAGCTCCTCATTTTGAAAGGCGCCTTCTGTGCTGCGCCTGCTATTGCTTCCCAGCGTCAGCCTGGATTTGCAGCAGCGCTGAGCTCAGCACCAGCCACTCTGCCAGCAAGGAGCAGGGGTGGGCTTGCGGGGAGTGGGGTGAGCCAGAGTGGGAAGAGCGTGGAATGGAAGCAGAGCAGAGAGGGGGGTAGGAAGGAGGGATGGGGCTGAGCAACCAGCTCATCTCTCCCAGGGCATCTCTTCCAGTCCCTGCCTCATCCCGTGGACTTGGACTGTGACGACCCCAGCTGCAGACCACTGAAGGGGAGACGCAAGGGCACAGGCATGTCTCTGGCTGGGAAGGCCTGGAGCTGGGCATGAAGGCTGCTGGTTTCCCTTCCTGCTCCCCACTCTGCCCACTGCTGGGATGGGGCTCCCACCTGGCTTCCACCAACAGCCCACTCCTGTGCTCCGGCAACTGAGGCTGCTCTGAACACCCCCCATAGCTCTGGGGTTCAGTGCCAAGAGCAGCCTGCACCGCTGGACCCGACCCCACGGGGACACGACATGCTGTCTGCCTCCATGCCACCGCCAGCACTGTGCAACCCTGGTGAGATGCCAGACTCTCCTCCTGCCCACTGGTGTCTGCTGGGCATGATGTCCTGGCACTGCCATGACTGGCAGCACCGAGAAATCACCTTTTCTAACCGGTTCCCAAAACTGTTCCCGGGATGGGACCCCTCAGCTCCTTGTGCCCTGCGTTATGGCCAAGCCTCACCCGGAACACCAGGGCTGTCCAGGCGCCGAGAAGGATGCAGGTTATCTTGAAGAAAATGATGCAAAAGTGATGCAGGTCAAGTGACTTGAAGCATCATGGAAAGGTAACAGGTTTCTCTTCTGGCAAGGGCCTGCCAGCTTCCCTGAGCATCTCTCTGAAGCCTGCTCCCACCCCTCGGTGCACTGGGACGGCCTTGCACTGGCTGAAATGCTGCAGCGAGAGCAGAGCTGCTCCCCACACTGCAGCATCGCACGGCTGAACCTGTGGGCTCTGCTCAGGCCTCCAGGGCAGCACCTCCAGAGCAGTGCTCCTCCCTGCTGCCCACAGCCCTTGCACAGGTTTTCCAGGAGCGGTGCGGACGCTTGGGGCGTTTTCCTGGGAGCACTGCTGTGGATTGTGCTTTGGTGATGACAGCCACGGGCAGAGCCTGGCTGCACTGAACATCTCCCTGGGCTGGGGCGGTGCTGGTCTCTGCAGTGGGGAGCCAGCACCGGCTCATTTTTGGACAAGACAGAAACCCTGCTCTTGGATCTTTTTCTTCCTGGGCTTTCCCAGCGCTGCAAGATCAGAGCAGCCCTCGCTATTCCTTGCTGTCTTGAGCCAGTGACCCTGGCATCCTGGCAAAATTACATCCCAGGGCAAAGCACTCGCCTTCCCTGCTTCCCACCCAGGTGCTGAATGCGTGGGGCATTGACAGGAGCCTCCCCCGGCAGTGCTGCAGATGGGCATGGCGGTCCTGCCAGCGGGCACAGGCAGCCCCCACTCATCCCAGAGGTGCTGGGTGCTCCGTCCATTGGGACAGGGAGGGCTTGGCATGTGGGAGAGCCAGCTCCAGCCAGAGGATTGTAGGAGAGACCTGCTCTGCTGCCATGCTGGGAACTGCCTCTTGGGAGAGACAGGCTGGCTGGTGAGAAACACCCGCTGGACTGCCTGCAGCCGCAACCCTGCTCCGGGGATGGCGTCAGTCCTGACTCACATCGCAGGGAGAGGCCAGGCTCTTGTCCAGTACACTAATTGCTAATCAAAAGAGAAGGGCCTGGAATGAATGAATAATGCCCGCACCCAGCGCCAGCAGAGGCAGGCGGGGCGTCTGCAGCTGGGTATAACGCTGCCGATTGCTCAGCGCACCGAGGCTGCAGGGTGCTGGGCTCTGGGGCTTGGGAAGGCTCATTAGTCCCCTGGAACTCAGAGCAAGACCTGTTTTTACCCGAGACCAGGGATGTGGGGTCTCTAGAGAGGGGCAGACAGGACTCGATGTGTTAGACACAGATATGGCTGCTGCAATTCTGTCTCTGGGAGAGAAAGCAGTTGGAAGCAGTCCAGCCAAAACGTGAACTCCCAGCATGTCACTGTTGGAAGGTTTTGAAAAACTGGTCTGTAGGCAGCAGCCCGAGGGCTGGGGACACCAGGGTGACCCTGTCTGCCTGTCACCTCCTCTGCCCTGCCTGCAGGGGAAGGGACCTGGGGTGCAAGCACCGTGAGCCCAACACGCAGCACTGCTCTGCCTCTGCACAGCCGGGCTGTGGCCAGGGTGGCACAAGAGCCGCGCTGACGTGCCCCGCGTTCAGCACGCCGCTGCCTGGGCTGCACTGCTCAGGTCCAGGCTGGCCAGGGTCCTGCCCTCACCAGCCATGGCGCAGGTCAGACCTGCCTGAGACTCTGCTGGGCAAAATCACAAATCCTGTGGGTCTGGAGGGCAGAAAATTCCCACCATTTGCCTTTTCCCCCAGACCTGATCCTCTAGACCTGTTTCCAGGAGTCCTGCCCTGTGTGGCAAAGAAGCTCACGGTGAACCCCAAAGCCTTGTCACACCTCCATCACTGAGGAACAGACGCAAATGCCTTCTTCTGCCCTCCCTCCTCCCATCAGCCCCGATTTCTGCCTCTGGCTGAAGGGGCTGCAGAGATCAGGACGTGCTCAGACCCTGGGGAGACTGGTGCACTGTCCCTCGTAGACATTTCTGTTCCCTAGAGTTTCAGAGCAAGGTCAAAAGCCTGTCACGTGCAGCCTGGACTGGGGTAATAAGAAATGTGTAGTGGAGATGAGGAGGAAGATGGAAGCCACTGTCAGTGTGGGGCAGCAGGGCAGCATGTCCCCGCTGCACCCGCAGCCGGCAGCGCTCCCAGCAGAGACGGCAACAGTGCTGCTGGGCAAGGCGGGTGTCCCGCAGGGTGCTCCCAGTCGAGCACCCTGGCCTGCCTTTGGTTGAACAAGGGAAGACTTTGAGCTCTCCCAGACCTCTGCAGGCTGCATTGGCCATGCTGGCCAGATCCGAACAACCAGAGCCTGCCTGCCACCACAGCACCCGCATCTGGAGGTGCAGCCCTGTGATCCTAGCGGCACGCCTGGCTGCCGGCCTCCCTCTCCAGCATGGAGCAAGCCCCCATAAGCCCACAAAAATCTTGGACAACTGTGGCCAGAGATACAGGTATCTGAGCCCAGCGCCTCGCATGCTCGACGCCTCGCACACTTGACACCTCGCAGGCAGTCAGCAGCGGTACCCCCGTCCCTGCGGTACCCCCGACCCCGCTGGCCTCGCACCCCTTCCCCGCCGCATGCCGCTGGCACTCACTGCTGTTGGTGGGCAGGGTCCGGCTGCCGCTGAGGCTGCCCGCCGGCGGTGGGGAGATGGAGCGGACGGAGCCCGTGTCCTCTTCCTGGGAGCAGCCTGCCTGGATGGCTCGGAGGTAGCTGTGGCTCCGGGAGCGGAAATAGCTGGGCAGGGGCAGGTCCAGCACCTCCGCGGCGGCCGACTCAGCCTCGCTGTAGGTAGAGTCGCAGACTGCCTCGTACTGCTCCCCCAGCTCCGGCTCTGGCGCCTGCATGGGAAGAGGGGCAGAGCCGGTCACCCCCTGCCCGCAGACAGCCCTTTCCCTTCCCCTCCTGCTCCTCGCCCTGCAGCCGCCCTGCCACCACTCCTGCCTGGTCCCACTCACGGCAGAGACTGGGAGGTGCAGCGGTCAGTGATGCTGGGGTGCAGGATGCTCTCTGCTGGGAGAGGGAAGAGGGGACCCCCCTTGGGAAGCCAGAGGGTCCCTGCTTGTGGAGTAGGAGAGACTTACCACCACAGTGCTTGCAGAACACCTGATGGAGGGGCTGAGAGCGCATGAGCCTAAAATCCCTCTCCAGGCTGTGACAGGTCCCCCTGCCCCCAGCACAGCTGGGAGACCCCAGCCTCAGCCGTGAGACCCTGCCAGGCAGACGTGCTCCTCGCCAGGGAACATGGCCTGGCCCTGCAGCGGGGTGCAGTGCGGAAAGCAAAGGTGGGAGGCGTGGGCTGGGGGACAGCCTCGCTCGGCCAGGGACAGGCTGCCTAGATGGGTGGCACCGTCTGGAATGGCAAGGAGTGAGCCAAGCAGGAGCAGCTTTGCTCCCTGCTTCTCCTGCTGCCCCCACCTCCCTCCCACCGGCACCCCCTGCCCTGCTCTCCCGTAGCAGCGGCTGCTCAACCGTGGCCTCAGGAGATGCTCACCCAGGTTAAACTAGAGCCAGCCTAAAGCAGAACATTCTGAAATAGAGATGAGAGATGCTGAGACTGGCCCTGTTGCCCACTTCCATCTCTCATGGCCCTTCCTTTGGCCCCAAGGACAGTAGTTCTGCCCAGCATTGGCATCTGAGCTCCACGAGGTTTGGCTCCAAGTGTTCATCTACCTTCCCCCTAAAGCCGGTGATCCCTAACGCCCTGCCGTCGCACCCTGCTGCAAGTGTCCAGGCTGACCCGAGAAAGCTCATGAGGAAGGAAGAGGGAATTGCCAGCGGGACGGTACCTGCTCTCCATGGGTAAATATCTGAGGGATAAGTGAGGGGGGTCCAAAGATCTGGAAGAAAGAGTTGGAGAAGGTTAAAGGCCAAGAACCGGGGAGCCCCTCACACAGACAGCCATCGCACAGGGACCGAGGACGAGGGGAGCAGACGGCCCATCCCCTGGGGCCACCGCTGCTGACACTTCAGTACAAACTTCAGAGCTCGTAAGATGCCAAGCGAGATGCTGCGCAGGCCCCTTGGACAGCGGCACAAACACGGCACGGCAAAGCTCCACGGGATGCCTGCCAGATGCAGAGAAGCTGCTGATGCATTCAGGCTGTCGTATGCACCATATATCACTATATATACACAGGGCACACTTGGGACACACAGCACTGGACACCCCTCGGCACACATGGTTGCCTGTGCCTGTGGTGTGGCTCACAGCCAGCACCTCTGCGCAGCCCCCAGTGTTGGCCAGCACCTCGCAACATGCCCAGGAGCAGCAACGGGCCTCCGCATCCCGCGGAGCCGGGGTGGATGGACACTCGGTGCTCCATGTCACGGAAACTGTCCTTCACCCTGATGGAGTCAGGCTGGCTACCTTGCTGCTGTCTCCTTTGTCCCTGTGTCAGGAAGGAACCCCATGCTGCCTTCTCTCCACAGCAAAGCCACAGCACACACTGGGCATAGGGACAGATGCCCAACAGACACCGAGCTGCTCTCCTCCTCTCCATCCCTGGTCTGCAGAGCTGCCCATGATGACCCATCTTGGGAAGAATCCAGGTTCAAAATGTAGCCAAGGGATGAGGCTTGGCTCTGGGGGCTGGGTCCGGCCCTTCTACACAGGGCACAGCTCAAAGTGCGGCTAAGCAGTGCTGGGGGTCACCAGCTGCCTCGCTCTGGCCGCTTGGTGTGACAGGTGGATGCTGACATGGACAGCTAGTGAGCCCTGGGCTTCCAGAGGTTTGCAAGGTGGACATTGGTTGGGACAAAATCAAGCAGAGTTCAGAGCTGGGGATGCTTCTGTGCGGGAGGACACTGGGGTCTTGCTGGACACACAAGGAAGGTGTTGGAGGTCACAGAGAAGTGAGGGCAGGGGAAGAACTGCCTCTGGCCCGGGATGAAAGGGCAGGTTGGATGTACCAGAGGATCAGACCAGCACACGCTGGTGGCTGTACCAGCTCCATCCTGGGTCTACAGATATGCAATTTTCGGGAAGCCTCTAAACCCCACCCCAGCTGCAACTGAACTCTCTGCTTTGGAGGAAAGCGGGCAGAGTGCACGTGGTGACGGCAGCCCCGTGCCTGAGCGGGTGCTGCGGCCGTCAGTGTGCCCCCAGCGTCACAGTGCCACTGGCCTGGGCTGTTTGCCGGGGCAGCTCCCGGCACATTGGGGGCTGCTCGGACCTGCCAGCTCCAGACCCTTCTGATGTCTGCATGGGGGTAAGCAGCAGCTTTAGACAGGGACAGAGCACAGACTCAGCCCATCCGTTGTTTCACGCAGACCTGGCTTCAGACACGGATTTACACACAAAGGACAGGAATGCGATGGTCCTGGCCCCTTCTCTGTGCGGTGAGACACCCAGCACACTGCTGCTGATGTACAAGGGACGAGACTGACCACAAGGAACACGTACCCCCGCGAGCAGAGCCCTGCGCCCTTCCCCAGAGCTCTCCACCAAGGGCCCCAGGAGCTTCGTGGCAGCAGCAGGAAGCAGCCATGGGGCTGGGACGGAGGAGGGTTCTGAGCCCCACGCAGCCGGAGGGGATGCCGGCAGGCACACACCTCGCCCTCCTCCCTGCTCTGTCTCGTGATGCCCGTCCTGCTGCTTTCACCCCTGCCTCGTGCTGCCGCCCTGCGTTGTGCACAGAGCGGGGCACAGGAGGGGCTCGTGTGTGCATGTGTGTGCCCACGCAGACATGTGAGAGCAGAGACGGGACGTGACAGGGGCCAGGGGGACAGCGAAATGGCCGGGCAAAGCTTGTGGAGCCATTGCTGCCCCACAGACCTCCACCTGCACACCGAAAGGACCGATCCCCTGGGGCCGAGACAAGCACGTGGGACTTCTGCAAGGGCCTCCTCCGGGGGTGGGTTATTTCCTGGCCTGTGAGGCCGCTGGCGTACAGCCACCCAAGCCCCGAGCTGCTCCAGGGTAATCCCAAGAGGAGACACTGGGACAGGGAGTTAAACCCAGTTTGCACCGACCGCATCCCAGAGGTCAGGGTCAGGTCCTGAGCCCACACCATGGCAAGGGGTTTGCCACCCACCGTTGGTGCCTCACTGGCATTCCTGGCTTTGCCCTTCCCATGGGGACCAGGAATATCGAAGGGAGACATCCCCAGCTAGCTGGCAGGACATTCTCCCAAACTGTGGGCACCTTGTTCCTGGGTCCAGTCTGCTGCCTGAGGGACGAGGTCCTCAGAGCCAAGCAGCGTCACTGTCCCCGGTGACCCACTGCAGGGTCCCAGGCTGGATGCCACCTTCTGCACGGGTGAGGCTGGCTGGAGCTCTGCACCCACGCCGTGGGCGTGAGGAGATTGCAGCGGGAGCGAGCAGCCTTGTAGATGGCTTCTGGGTGGTGACACTGTGGGACCTTGTGCTCAGAGCAGCTCTGAGCTTCACTCACCGCTGCGAAGCATTGCTCCGGGCTGACGTACCGGTGGCCCTGGCAGAGTGACTTCAGCTGCACCAGGAGCGCTGAGAGGAGGCAAAGCTAGAGGAAGGGGGGGTCTATAGGGACCAGAATGAAGGAACTGGCCTCCATACTTTGGTAAGGCTGTCAGAGAACAGTGCGTGCAATTCCCGGAGAGCAGCCAGTGCTTATTTTGAAGGGGGAAAAAGATGCTTCTCTCTCCCCTCAGCTGGCCTCCTTTCTCCCTGGGGTGTGCCGGTGCAGCAGGGCTCAGCCCTCCAGCATCTCACCTGGTTGATGCAACTGGACTCGTTGACGCTGTCGGAGATCTGGTTGTATTCTTCCTCCCAGGTTGGGAACTTCGGAGGTAGGAGGATCTCGACAGAGTCCAGGCGGTCCAGGCTCCTGCCAGCAGAAAGAGAGGGTGTGAGGGGTGTCCCCACGGCAGGGGCAGCACTGGGGCTGTGCTGGAGCTGCCAGCCTGGAGGAGAGCCAGACCCCCCTGCCTGCAGCATCCTCTGCCCGGCACGGGCACCTGTGGCAGCCTGGAGAAGATGCTGGGCACTGAGTCCACCGCCTGGCCCCTGTTGCAACTCCTGGAGTAGAAGGAAGCACTTTCTCACCTTGCTGGCCCCTGGCTTGAGCCATCGAGTCTGACACATTTGTGGGGTGCAGGGGAAGCAGAGGGGATGAGACCTCAGGTCCCGCTGCCCCTGGGAAGCATTGCAGATGCCAGGTTAGTCCAGCCGAAGCCCAGGGAGCACATGGGATCTGTGCCAGCCCTCAGAGTCACAGCCCTGGTAACAGACCAACTCTTGCACAGGCTGATGCTGGAGCCAGCTCTTCCCTGTCTGCACTAGTGGGAAGGGGGTGAGAAGTGGGGTGAGAAATGACCTTTAAATGGCATCTTGTGGATCTTGCACTTGGAAACATCTGCAGGAATTTTGGAGTTTTTTATTTGTGTAGGGGAACCCAAAAGATTATCTGGAAGAAGTCCAAGGGGAGCCAAGCCTGAAAGACAGTGCTGCAGGTGCTGGTATTTCCAGAGCCGCTTTTGCTGCAGGCTCTGGGAAAAGCACTGTCCCCACGTCCCGGGGCTCAGTTCAGCCTCTGCAGCAGGAGAAGAGCGGGGCTGTCACTGAGCGCAACCCAGCAGTCTGTGCTGAGACCCAGGCACACAAGGGATCAGAGGGATGTGGAAGAAGGGGAGGGATGTGGGAGGAAGAGGAGGGATGTGGGAGGATGAGGGTCCCCTGCTCTTCTCTTCCACCGCAAGACCCTATGTGAGGGAGCCCTTGTCACAGATCAGCTGGGGCATGGTGGAGGTCACAGCCACACCAGCTCCCTCTTGAATTGCCCATGGACCCTACAGAATACCCTCAGGGTGCTGCTTCCTCCGTGTTCAGCAGGGCTGTGGGTGCATAGGTCTGTCCTTCACCAGCCTGGGGGACAGCGGAGCTGAGGGCAGGGTGCGTCCCAGCTGGGCAGGAGCCTTGCGCAGCGTGTGGACCTTCGGGAAGGACTGTGGCACCCCCTGAGTCTCCATCCCAGGGCGTGATGAGAGCAAGCAGCTGTCTCCTCTGCCGGGGGTGATGGAGGAGACACCCAGCCCCCAGGGGACCCACTGCTGAGTGGCCAAGGGCAACGTGGCACCCCAAGCCCTGGGCTATCTGTTCATTGCCTTGTTTCCCTCGGCCTGAGAGGGTTTTGTCCGTGAGCTCACTGTGTACCCATGGTGTGAGTCGATGGTGTCCTGGGGCAGGCAGCATCTCCGCCAGCCTCCCTCTGCCCGTCCCACTGGGCTCCACCCTGACATACCCTGACAGCCTGCCCGTGGGGAAACTGAGTCACAGAGTCACAGACTTTGGAAGGGCAGAGACCCTCTCACAGGGATGGATTGTGTCTCACTCCTCGGTGCCTCGTCCTTCTCCCTGCAGTCCCTCCTGTCCCACGGGTCGGGTGCCCCTCAGTTGGCGGAGCCCAGAGGTGGCCCCAGCAGCGCTGGACACGCAGACCGAGGAGGGCTGGTGAGGGCTGCCATGGGGCTGTGCCAGGGCACAGTGCCTCTGCTGCTGTCCCCAGGGCATGCCAGCCTGGCAGGGGACCCCAGGGAGGACCCGCAGTCCAAAGTGGTCACAGCATCCCAAAAGCTCCTCGGGGGAGGGGGGAGAGGCGAGGGGGTGGTCGGCAGATGGCAGCCGTGCTCGTGCTCCGGCGCCGTTCGGCTGCGCTCAGGCCTGGGCAGAGGGGCAGAGGGGATGGGCAGAGCAGGGTGCCATGGCCCTCGCTGGAGCGCAGCGCCCAGAGCTGCAGAGCCCCCTCCTTCCCAGGCAGATCCTTCCGTCCAGCAGGTCTCCTGCTGGGGACCAAGCACTGGCGGCAATGGCTGCATTCGGCCCAGCTCTGCCACGCCGCCGCCTCTCCCACGGAGCTGCATCCGTGGCTTGGCCGGCTCTGCCCCTCCTGCTCAAACACTCTGCCCTGGCTTAGCCTCTTCCTCAAAGCTGCCCGGCGCGGGCTCCGGCTGGCCCCCAGCGGCCCAGGGGAGGTCATACCTGAGGGACACGACCGAATGGACAACAAGCCCAAGGCAGGAAGAACCTCAGTCCCTCAACTTGGGTATTTTGCATCAGAGACCCCTAAACCCAACTCTGCTCCCCCTGAAGTGGATGTGGAGGCAGGAAACAGGGATGGATTCAGAGCTGGCATTTCCAGGGCTCCCTGCAGTTAATGTCATTGTCTCTCAGCAGAAAGCAGCACCTGGTCTGCAGTCTGAAGCCACTGTGAGGGGTCTCCACGCTGCCTGCTGCACCCTCACTTCCTTCTGGCTCTGCTGGACATCAGCGGTTCATCCGCAGCAGCTTCTGCCCCCTCCTGCCCCTCTGCGCTGCTCGCATCTTCCCGAGCCACCTGAAACACTGTCAGCCTGTTCTGCCCCTGGGGACCTTGTCCCAGGAGGTGGAGCAGCTGGTGAGGACACTGCACAGCATCACCTCCGGTCAGGTATCCCCACAGACCCCGCCTGCAAGGACCACCCTCCTGCCCAGCAAGCTTTTCCTGTGTTCCCCTTGCTCTGTTGTTGATCTGGCTCAAGCCACTGTGGGTCTTCCTCCCTCAATACCTGGTCCCAGACCTCTTAGCTCATCTCTCCTGGCCTCAGGGTATTACTCAGCCTCGTGTGCCAACGGGGCACTTTCTGGCTGGTCCCAGAGTCCCTGGGACACTTGTGGAGCAAAGCAGATGGCACAGCTCCAGCAGCCTGTGGGCTGCATGCCAAGTGTCCTCAGCCACGCTGGTTGAGCATCTTCCACATCTGAACAGCACCATGGGGTTAGGATCTCTGCACTCCCTCAGTGGAGCAGAAGCTTAGAGAGGAAATCCACACAGCTCCACCAAAGGAGTGCCCTCCCTGTCGCTGAGTGGACAGGGACCTGGAGCAGGCTCCTAACACCAGGATGGAAAGCTCTCTCTATTCCTCTGCCACATCTTCTCCTGTCCTGCTTGTCTCCTCATCTGCCTGCTCCTTGGGCAGCCTGGGCTGGTGTGCAGGAGCTCTGCTGGGTGGATCCTCACATGGGGTCTCGAGGTGGGTGCTGCTGGTTAGACCCCAAGGACAGCTTCTGGGGTGGCCCCGGGGACCTGTGCAGAGCTCCCGGGGGAGCTCCAGCGTTACCTTTGGGTGGTGCTCTGCTCACTCAGGGACTGTTGGGTGGCCTTGAGGTAACTCTGCCTCCGAGCTGCAGTTTTCGGGGATGGTTTGGGGCTGGTTTCTGAGTCTTCACTATCATCATCCCCCATGGCTTTGATGTAACTCCCGCTCCGCATGCGCCGGCACGGGATCTCGCTGTCTTTGTCCCGAGACAGTGTGTTGTTCCACTCCCCCTGAGGCACCTGCAAGAGCAAGGGGAGCATGAGCAGATGTGAGGGACGGCCAGTGGGGACCACAGGGACTGGGGGGGATTGGTGGCAAGGACAACCATTGGACCCTCAGCTGGAGCACAGTGGGAATGGGCAACACAACTCCTTTCCGACCCCCCCTCACCAGTTCATGCCAGGCAGCCTCATGTTTGATTGCCTCTGTTTTAGCACATCAACCCGCAGCCATCCACCCCGCACCACTGCAGACCACCTTCACACAGGACCATGCTTACACCGTTGATACAAGCTGCACAATGCCAGACAAAATGGGGAGGGAGGATTCTCACCAGATTTTCATGGGGACGAGTGGCACACACTTGTTCAACACAAAGCCCACGCTCATTTAACGGAAAGTGCACATTCTGCTCACAGCAAGGCAATCTAGAGCTGTTGTAGACCAGGGCCTGTGGATCGGATCCCAAACCTTAACCACGTCCAACACTCCTTGAGGTTTGTGACTTGAATGTGACTCTTGGTGGCTGAAATTCGTTTCAGAAGCCAAGCCAGGCTCTCACAAGGGACCAGAGACCTTGTGCTGGCCTCTCTGTACAGAGATGAGCAGTACCTTGTGCAAGACGAGCACTTCTAACTTCACTGAGGTGACAGTGAATTTAGGGCAAATATAGTCTTTTGTTCCATCATTCGAGATGGACAAACTGATGTTTCCCCTGGAGGCCTGAAGCACTGAGCAACTAAATTGACCACCACCACCGCCTGCCTCTGCTGCAAAGGGTTGTGGAGGTGATTGGAGGCACGGCCAAGGTGCTCGGCCACCAGCAGAGCTGGACACCAGCCCAGGACTGACCAGGGCAAGAGCCACGTGTGGTGTGGGACAGGCCAGAAGGAAGATGGGGCAACCTGAGTTGGCCTTGGTTTCGTGGCTAACTTGGATTGCAGCTGGCCTTGGACCTGCCCTTGAGCTGAGGAGATGTGGTTGAGGAGAAGCAAGGGAAGGTGTGAGGAACGCAGCAATGTGCAGACCGTGCAGACCCCGGGGCAGCCCAAGCCCCCTGCTGTGGTGGGAAGCAGGCTGGCTGGGGATGCCATGGGGAGCAGCAAAGGGTCTTGTGCTGAGTGCACCTCGTGCTGCCAAGAGCATCCACGTCGACTGCTGGATGGAGCTGCTGGGTTTGCCCAGCTCTCCAGGGGGCCGTGAGATTAATCAGCCAGTGTCTACCTAGTGCTTTGGGGATGCAAAGAGCCGTGTTGCAGCTGACTGTGATGAGCCAACACTGTTAAGCGCTGCATGGTTCCTGTTCCCCTCCTTGTTCACAGCAGGCTTGTTCTGTGGGAGCCAGAGCCAGCCCGAGGGTGCTGTCGGCTGCTGCTGGGGTGCAACATCTTCAGATGAGCTCCCAATCTGCAGGCAGTGGCTTCTTGTTCTCCTGAGGTGGCCTGGGGTGTGCGGGACGCAGGCTCGAGCCATGCGCAACAGCTCAGCTCACTCTGAGTGCTTTCTTCTGCCCAAAGGAGCCAGGGGTTCCTGTCAGCCTTCTGCTTGCTGGGTGTGTTTGGGGCAAGGCAAGGGTTGAGCCCAGTCCTATGTGCAGCAGAACCCAAACAGCCTCTGGGACCACTTTGGTGCTGGGGCTCCTGCCACAACGTGCACCCATGAGCCAGCACCAGTGTTACTGGGAAACGCAGAACAGAGAGCCAGGGATATTGCATTGCCTGTGTGCGAGAGCCAGGTGGGTGACCGATGTGGAGCAGGTCTCACCCATGACACGTCAGCCCGGCCAGGCTCCTTGGCCCCGCGCGCTGTGGCTGCAGGTTTTCCCAACACTTTCCACTCCACCTCCTGCAAGCTTTGTGCTTGGCAATGGCTTCCAGGGTGGGCGGCTGCTTGCAGGGCTGCCTGGCTCAGGAGCTATACCCAGGTGTGATCCAGCAAGTTCCTACAAATGTAAGAGCAGAGAGCCCTTTCCCTCCGGGGTGTGAGTGCTCCCTCTGCCCCAGCCCTGGGTGGCCCTGATGCCAGCCTGGAGGGACCCCGGGGGCTCCAGCTGAGTCCTGCCAGGGGAGGGACCCCACAGGACACGGGGGTGGCTCTGACCTTTCCTAAAGGAGACAGGAGCCCTGAGAAGCACTTTTACATCCATTGCCTTGGCAGGTCTGACTTGAGAGTGCATTTTGCTGCCTGCTGTCTCCCCAGGATGAGTCGCAGCCCCCAGCCTGCAAGTGTCCTGGGCTGGGGGCACAGACAGGGCTGGAGTCTGCAGCCCCTGGCTGAGCAGCTGAGAGCCTTCCCAGCAGCAAGCAGGGGCCAGGGGACTCTGCACCCCCTGTGCAGAGGCCGGTGCTGTGTTGTGGGGCAGTGACAGGCGCCGGGCTCAGCAGGAGCATTGAGACCCCAGGATCTGGCGGCCACTTCTGCTGCTGCTTGAGGTCAGCATCTGCGGGCTGCTCAGCTCTGCCCAGCCTTGTGCATCTGCCTCCCAGCCTTGGGCACTCTCTGCTCTAGGCAAAGCAACACAACAACAGTGTTTTCAGTCTCTATCTGCTGGTGCAGCCTGTCCTCAGCAGCGTGAGCCGAGCACCCCACAGCCTTGCCT
The DNA here is from genome assembly GCA_011057875.1 of Pterocles orientalis. Lineage (NCBI taxonomy): Eukaryota > Metazoa > Chordata > Aves > Pterocliformes > Pteroclidae > Pterocles > Pterocles orientalis. The sequence continues at coordinate 319,101 of WKFP01013943.1, forward strand.
GCCCCATATGGACCCTGTCCCTCTCCTAGGGACAGCCTCCACCAGCTTCCCTGGCGCACTGCGACAGCCCATCTGAGCTGCCTTATTTCTCCTTTCCCTTGTCTCTCCTCTACTTTGTGCCTTGGCAAGGCAGCAGGAAACCTGTCCAGGTGCTCCACGTTCCAGTTTAGCAGCATCAAGGGGAAGGAAGATGCTTGGCAGGACACCCCGTGAATCTGGTGCTCCAGTTTGGAGCGTGCCCTGCCTCTGCACGCAGAGTCCACAGGGACTCCCACGGCTCTTGCTCCCATGGGACAGAGTGCAGGACAAGTGTTTTGAAAGTGCCACACCTGAAAATACAAGTAGGTATCCTTGAGGATCTTCAAAAGCAGTGCAGGTTCTGGAGGGGCTGTTCGGGACCCTCCAGGGTGCTTCTCTGCATCTTCAGGCACCTGAGGATGTGACGAGCCTGTCCCATAGTCTCTGAAGCTCTGCAATGGGGGCGAAGAGCCCAGAGCACCTCCTGTCATCAAGGGACAGACCTCGATGGTGGCCAGTGCAGCACCTCCGTGGCAGCCTGGCAGCTGAGCCCCTGGGCTCTGGACAGAGCCCCTGTATCACAGACAGGGCAAGGGAAGGGAGAACTGCCTGGTGCTGCACCTCAGCCTGGCCCAGAGGAGCGCAGGAGGCTCCTCACAGGCTGCAGGAGGTGGGAGCAGGAGGACGCCTGGGTAGAAAGCCCTTGTGGGTGGCTGCTGGTGCAGAGAGCTCAGGGATCCACCCTGCCCAGAGGCTGCAGAGGAGGGGAGCGGTGGGCAGCAGAGATGCTCTGCCAGGCTTCAGGATGCAGAACCTCCTTTCTGCCAGGTCTTGGTACGTGCGGTGCCCCGTGGTGCAGGCGTGCGGGATCCAGGCACACATCCATTCCTGTGAGCTGGGCTCCACTGCCACCAACCTGCCACAACACTGCGTGTGGCACAGAAACAGTGTCTTCTGGCTCTTCTGCTCTCCATGTCGTGAGCTGAGCGTGGAGGGAAGAGGAAAGAAGGGGCCACAGAGAGGTTTCCCCCTACCTTAATTCTGCCTGGGGCATTCCCCAGTCACCTGGAGCATTAACAGAGGGGAGAGGAGGGACTGGGAAAACTCCAGTCCTGGGTGCTGGGCAGGGGTGAAAGAGCTGCACTGTGCCCATCGCTTCGGTGAGGTCTCAGGGAACAGAGACTTGCAGAGCAAACAGGGTTTCCATTCGCACATCTGCCTGCTCTGACATGCAGCCCAGCCCCGGCACGCGGACATGCACCGCACACGAACGCAGCCAGCGAGGCACTGCGGGGCCGGACGCAGCGTGCAGGGGTGCACGTGCCATGCAGCCAGGCTCCAACACAGAGACTGAGCCCAATGCAGGTACACTGCCGCTCCCTCCGAGGCCAGATCCCTCGCGGTGTCCTGAGGGCTGCGCGTGGTCTCAGGCATGTCCTCAAGAGAGAAAGCTGGAGCCCAGCTGCCTATAGGGCCCATCTGCCCTTTTGGCAGGGCACCCCATGGGAAGGGACAGGTTTCCTGCCCCATGGGAGCTCTGTGGGGCTGGTGTGAGGGCAGCCAGCATCTGCGGAGTGGCTGGCACTGAACGCTCTGCTCACTCTGGATTATGAATTTATTTTTGGGTCAAGGAAGCTTTGGTGCAGTCTGACTGTAAGTGGGGTTGGGGAAGCTAATCTGGATGATGTATCAGGCTAATGATGCCTGTCGTATGACTCTGCCCCTGGGAGCCCCAACACTGCCCATCCCTTCGATGGGGTCTCAGTATCCATGGACGTGGGTCTGAGTCTGTGTCCTGGGCAGAAATGCTGCTCAGCCTTGCCTGCTCCTGTTCACCCCCTGCCTGGGGCATCTCTCACTCCAAGGAGCTTCTTGGCCATTTGGGGTCCTCACCCCTCAGCCTCCTCCCTTGCACCACCAGCTACAGGTGGGACCCATGGGGAGGGCAGAACAGGAGACAGGGAGCACCGCCTCCCTCCCAGGGGACTGTGCTTTGTTGTCTTGGGGACTGCTCCCCGATGGGGCAGGTCTGGGTCTGGAGCTCAGCTCCAACATCTGGGTCTGGGGATGGGCCTGGAAACATCCCATGGACCCCCAATAATCCCTGATGAGCCTCCAAATGGGGCAGGGGAGGTGACTAGCCTTGGGGACTTACCCCAGCCTGGAGGCTAAGGGGTCCTGTTTGTCCCCATGCCACTCCTGCTGCCCTCCCTCATGTCAGAGGGGCACTTCTCCACCTCTGGGACCCACCAGGCATTTCTGCCCTGCAGCAGCCCCATCCGCAGCATGGGGCTTGGTGGTCCCTCACCATGGTACGGGCAGGGGGTGGGCTTGTCCTGCTCCAGAGAGGAGTGGGTGGCAGGGAACATGTGGCCTTGCAAAAGGACATTTCCTACACATTGGGATCCAGAAGGTGGCTTCTCCATCACCACTTTAGTCCCCTTCCTGTGGGGAGGAGGGGTCTGGATACCATCGCCCCTGAGGGCCCCAAACCCTGTGCCCTGCCCTCCAGGGCTCACACCGGGCATTGGGGGCAAGGTTGTCCCAAGCATCTGTCACCTGTGGGCTTGTGGGGACACCAAACACCACGTTGTCTGGACTGGGTGCCCAGAGTCTCAGCTTTGCTGGTGAGATGCTGCTGGCCGCAGGGGCTGCCCTAGGCACTCAGGATGCCGGTCACACCCCGGCGTCCCCCAGTGCCCCTCCAGCCATGCTGACAGTGGCTGCCGGCTGCTCCCTGCCCAGGCTGCTCCTCCTCTGAGCCTTGTGGTGCCGGCAGCGGGCCCCGTCCGATGGTCCCCGGAGGGTCAGGGCGGGGAGGGAGCTGGGCAGAAGCTTTCCCTCAAAACAAGATCCCTACCTGGCCGCTGCCTGCGTCGGTCGGCCCCGGGCTGAGGGGCTGGTCCCACCTCCGCGGGGGCTCGCTCGGCTGCAGCGGGGCGGCACCTGTGTCCTCCCAGCCGAGCGGTGGGGCTGCCCAGCTGCTGGCCGGGCTCACGCCACCCAGCTGTGCCCACAGCCCTCCGTCAGGCTGTCGAGAAACGGAGGCTCATTACATGGGTGGGGAATAACCAGCAGGGCAGCCTCGTACCCCCAGCTGTGGCCAAGCCCCGGGAGGCACTGGGCTGCGAGGGTCGTGTTCAGCACCCAGGGTGCTGGTGCTGGGCTCTGCCGCCGCTCCCAGAGGGGGAACAGTGCCGGCGGATATTTTGTCTGCGGCTCTTTAACCTCCTGACGCTTAACTGAAAGGAGGGGGGCAAAGAAAAAGAAACCAGGCCGAGAATACTTTTTCTAATGATGTTCATGATGCAGTAAGCCCCTCTGAAATTTGATTTGCAGCCATGGCCGGCAAGGTATTAGAAGCAGAGTGTGCTTCAATAATTCATTGCTCTTTAAAGCCTCTAAGCCCGCTGGCCACAGCCAGGGGAGCCCATTGCATTAAAAAGGATGCTGGAGATTTACACACGTAGACTAGTCCCCTCCTCCCCCCGTCCAGGCCTGGCTTATTTATCTTCATTCCTCTCTCTAGGGCACAGCCAGGTTTGTGTTCTTCAAGCACCACTTTTTGAAACCGCCACAGTGTCCTGGCGCTCTTGGTGACGGGGGTTCAGACCAGCATTAGCCATGCAGGCTTCTGCCATGCAAGCAGGGCGGCTGGCACTGTCCTGCTGCCCCACAGCCCTGCCCCGCATGCGGGAGAGCAGCAAGGGCAGCCATGCCCCATGGAGCTGCAGGTCCTACCAGCGCTCCGGGGAAGCTCTGTAGAGCGGGGCTTACTGGGCACGCTGGCACATCCTTGCGATGCGTGGATATAAACGGTTAAGCATCAGTTATTACTGGCGACCTTCAGACCCTGGGATGGTGGCAGTGCTTGGCCAGAGGTTGGGAAGCTGTGTCCCAGTGGGCTATGAGCCGTGGCCCCTCGGCACACCCAGCTGCCTGGGCACCGAGTGGAGAACAGCTACGTGTGGGCAGCTACATGCCCAGCTGCCCAAGACCCCCAGAGCCCACCCCACCACAGCATCTGCAGGGTCTGGGTGGGCGGTGGGGCAGTGCTGGTGTCTCACAGCAAATGGGGATCACAGCAGAGGCACATCACCTCTTCCCCATGCTGCCATGGTCCAGCACAGGGGCTGGGGGGTCCTGTGGCAGCGCCGCAGCTGGAGGGCTGGACCCCATCAGCACCAGTGTCCCCGCAGGAGGTGTGGTGGTCTGTCCCCAGGGCCTTGGTGAATTCAACCCCCCCAGCCCTCTCCAGGCAATGTGAGTTGAGGGGGGAGCTGAACCATGTGGAGCTGTTTGATAAGGTCTGCCGGGCAATAGGGCACCCACCAAGAGGGTGTCCCCTCTCTTAGCCACCTGCTGATGCTCCCCCTGCATGGACAAAGCCATAACCCCCTGCTGCACCCACCTGCAGGTACTGGTAGGCCAAGTCTTGATGGCAGGACTTGGATTTCAGCAAGGCTTTGTCAATCGTGGCGGAGGCCTTCTGGCACACTTCCCGGGCATGGCTGAGCGTCAGTGTGGACCAGGAGCCCCTCTTAATGTAGTTGGAGTCATTGTTGATGGGGATATTGGTGCAAGGGGTGACCTTGAGGTCGTTATTGCTCTTGGAGGATTTCAGCATGTGCTCGCTGATGGTGTTGTAAGCGTGCATGAAATACTTGGGCTGGCTGTGGTCGGGCTGCCGGCCCAGCGTCATGAGGCCCATCGGGTTGCGGTAGCTGCAGGTATCATTGTCTAAGTTGTCATCTGAGCTCCACCAGCCTGATATGTTGGATCTGGTCCTGCGCTTGGGCTCGGAGGTCTTCGCTCGGTCTTTGCTCTTGCTCCTCCGGTTTTGCTTGGGGTCATCTGCCCCCTTCTTGCCATTCACGTTGCCTTTGGTGGGGCCCTCCAGAGACTGGGACTTGGCGAATAGCTTCTGGACAGAGTGGACAAGGTGCCGGATGCGCCCAGGGCTCTCGCTCCGGTGCTTTGCATCGCTCCTCTGAAACTGGAGGGTGCTGAAGCCGTCTCTGTGGATGGGCAGCTGCTTCTCAAACTGGTCAAGGAGGTTTGCAGGCAGGCGGTTGATTTTAGTGGCTTGGGCATGGCTTGGAAAAGGGTTGTCATCTGGGACCTCAAAATGGGAGTTGTAATGGATGCGGGGAAAAGTGCTGCTGTTGGAGATCTGGTTGTTGAGTGGAAGAAGACAGTCGCCATGGAGGGTATTCTGGGCAGGGAATCGGGGGTCCATGGTGAAAGAGTCGGTGGGGCTGAGGAGATAAGGGTTCCTGTCCTGGGGGGCATAAAGAGAGTCTTGAGGGGAGTCCAGGTTATCAGAGAGGTGGCGGCTTCTGTTATCTCCTAAGCCCTTCATGGTCCCAGTGTTTCCTAGAGCATCGCTCAGGGATGGTGCGGCAGAGCCCTCGCAGGAGCGTCGACCCTGCTCCCCGCAGAATTCCCAGCACCTGGAGGAAGAGGAGAGATGCTCAGAGCCTGCTGAAGACCTTGGGCCCGCTGCTCACCGGAGCATCCTTGTGAGGGCTGTCCCAGCTCTAAAAGCAAATGCCACCAAGGTTAAGGAACAAAGGAGAGAAGAAGGATGGGAGAGAGATGGCATGGCAGGAGGGGAGGGGCAGGGGCATGGGACCGGGGGCTGGAGAGAACAGGGCATGGCAGAGGAGGAGGGGAAGGATTAATTCTTTCTAGCTGCAGTTTAAGGGCTTGTGTGACTCAGTGCTCAACCACAGGCTGCTTAAATAATGCTGCTGCTATTTTTCTGGTCTCTGCACATGTTTATTTAATAGAGTCTCTTCCCCAGCCAGCGTAACAAAGGCTAGCAGGGGTGCTGCCAGCAAATCGCTGCTCCTGTCCCATTTGTTCAGGGGGCTGGAGAAAAACCTGCTGTCAAGCACTGCACACGGGCTCCTCTGAGCCAAGGGAAGTCTGGAGCCGAGCATCCTGTCTTGTGCATTATGCTTTGTGTTTCTGGGGTTGCTGGATCTCGGAAGGGGGCTGGCAGCCCTGCTCTGTGTTGCGTGCAGCTGTGCTAATGCGATATGATATCAAACGTCTCCTCTCCAACGAGTGCCCTGATTTATGGCACGTTTTACCCTGGAGGAAATTGTTTCAGTAGCTGCAATGAGAGCAGAGGTGTTTCTGAACACTCAGAGCCTGACCTGAGAAGCTGTTTGCTGCTCAGTTGATCTCTCCTGCCTTGCTGCATGGCTCCTGGGGAGCTGTGCAACCCTCTGAGCCCGGCAGGCTGTGCCTCTGCCACAGCAAGGGGCTGAGGCTGGGTGTCTGTGGCCGCTCAGCAGGTGCAGGAATCCCTGCGGGCTGGTGGAGGGGGCAGCCGGGCACAGACGGTCCCCTTCGGGCACGGGAGCTCCTCCCTGGGGGTTTCACTGGTGCACTTACCCCGTGCTGCTCTGCATGGGGTTATACAGGGAAAAAAGACAAACTTTTTGGGGCTGCTTAAAGGAAATCAATGAACATATAGATGAGTTAGGCTGATCGATCAATGTGCTGATTTTCCATACTGAAAACCTGTTTGAAATCACGTAGTGTATAAACTGATTCTTATTTCCTTATTTTAGTTTCCTATTTCCTTTTCATTTTAGTTTGAGTGCAGCTTGAAAACAACTAGAAAACACTGAAGCATCCTACAGGTGTAAAAATCTGGAGAACTGGGATCCTAGACAACTTTTGCAAAAGCCAGGGTCCCAAAACTTGTAGACGTAGCTGAACGGCTGCTCCTTGTTTAAGGATGAGGGGGCTGCTCTGGGAGCTGGGATGACGGTTCTGTGCAGAAGAGCCACATTCCAGCACCGGGATGATCCCATGGTCCCCAACATGCACCTGGAAGGGGAAGTAGTGCCTGGAACCCCAGAGCTTCCAGTGAGTTTGCAAGAAAGAAAACCATAATTTGCTTATTCCTAGAGAACAAGTAGGATAATGGTGTGTCCGTGTGAGAAACTGAGCTGGTAAGTTTGGGGTCCTGGGTTCTGCCTGTTCAGCCACAAATTTGACTCTGCAAAAAAACCAAGTGCAATGTATTCCACAGACTGAGGTGTTTTAAAAAGTCTCCATCTAACTCTGCTGCTCCCAGCAGGCAGGCAAAGCAAAGCTGGTTGGTCTTTTCCAAGCAGCGGTTTGCAGACAGGGGTGAACGCTCCTGCCCCACTCTGGCACAGGGGGTCCTGCTCCCCCTCCCATGAATCCTGCTCCCGGGGGTCCTGCCAGCTGCCCTGCGGTGAGCTCAGCCGGGTGCACTGCTCGGCATTACCAGCTGACCCCAGCACTCGTGTGAACCCGCTCGGCTCTTGTCCCCAGCAGATCCTGTGGCCCTGCAGAAGGCTTGTCCTGTCCCACCTCTCCTGAACCCCTCCTGGAGCAGCTCTATGGACCATGGGGTGGGTCCTCCTGAACTGCCGCTGACCTGGGCCCTGATGTTGCTCCAGCTGCCTTCACTGGTAGCCTGGTGCCCGGCCACGTGGCCTGGGCTTTGGTGGTGTGGGAGAGATGATCTGGCCCTCAGGTCTCTCCACCACACAGGCAGTGCCCGTGTGTTTTGGGGATGAGGGCATGGCTGTTATCCTGGCTTGACCTGGGGGAACTTCGATACCAAACCTTCCCTTCTTGGCAAAACACCCAATGCAACGTCAGCCTTGATGGGTGTCCAGCTGCTCACGGTCCCTGGGGGTGCCATCCTGTTCCCACTGTGCTCCTCAGCAGCTGGGTGTATCAGCCTCGTTGGAGTCCCTTGCCCAAGGACAGCACCCGTGGGAGCTGGGGGAGCAGCAGTGGGTGCTGGCTGGAGAAGTGCCACAGAAGAGAGACTCATGGATGCGCCAGGCAGCCCTGCTCCTGCTTTGAACGAGCTGGCATCAACCCAGCGGTCAAAGAGCAGTGGCAAGAAGCCCCAGGAGATGTTCTCAAAGGAAACCCTCTAGACAGAAGACAAGGACAAGGTGTAGAAGGACAGGCTCCAGACTGAGCCATCCATCTGGTCCTTTAAATTCCAGATGTCCATGAATGGGCAAGCTCAACCCTGCCCAACTTGGAGGGGAAGCCCTGCAGACAGTGGGGAGTCTGCATCCCCCCTGAATACCACCCTGATCTGCCCAGGCTCCGCTCTGCCCACTGTGGCGTCTTTCTCCTTTCCTTCCGTGCCCCAGCGCTGGACTCCCAGCAAGGTCCTTTGCTCTGGCTCAGTTGCCCGGGGCCATCCCAGCTCTGATGGATGCTGTGCTTCTCCCGTCACGCCATGCTACAGGAGTCAGACAGTCCCTAAGGAGACAACACAGCGCTGATTTGATTATAGTGGGATGTCTCTGGATATTAATAGTAAATACATCTTTTCCTACAAGGGGCAATCAATATTTGAAGCAGAAATCTCCCAGGCACTCCTGAGAGAGACTTCTGCCTCATGACTGCTTCGCCATGGAGCACATCAGCATCACTGCTTTTGTGTTCACTGGGCTCCAGAATAAAGTAGAACTGCCTTAGGACTCAAAATAAATAGGGAAATGAAATAAAATAAATGAAATGCAGTGAAAGCCTGGCTTGCAAGGGAAGAATGGGAACAGGGGATGGCTTGGCTCAGGGCAGCTCAGAAGCAGAGCGGCAGGGAGGAGTGACTGAGGGGCTTTGGGGACAAGCAGGAAGGGAGGAAAAGAGAAGTCAGGGTTGGCTGGAGGGGTGGGAGGAGAAGGGATGGGAAGGCAGAGAGCTCCCGCTGTCCCAGGTTGGTGTGCTCTTACCAAGGGTGGACACTTGCTTCTATACAGCAGATACATAGTTTATTGTTCCCTTTTCCTCCTGTGGGCTCTTGCAGGGCTGCCAACAGGTCCCAATCCTCCTGCCTGTCCTGCTCACCCTGGGCACCCCTTCACTACATGGCTGGTTGCAGTGTGGGCACCAGCCTTGCTGCTGGGCACGTGTGGGTCCGGACTGGTGGGGCAGCCAGTACTCCCCCAGCCCCTGGTGCTCACCATGGTGTGTTTGCTGCATCCTCTGTGAGCTGGTTTCCCTTTAAGATGGATTAAACTGTTTTCATTACATTTCAATTCCTCTTTGCAATCTTTGGCACTTCCTTGAGACATGGGGGCAGTGAAGGGAAAAACCCAGCAAGCCTCTTCCCTGCCATCTTTTTAATTTGGAAGGATGAAAAAGCTTGAAATTAAATCTCCCAAATCCATGATCCTGCAGCTCACAAACTGGGCAAGGGCCATCTCCCAGGACAGCTGCCCGTGCTCCTGCTGTGTCCCCCCACCCCGAGTCAGGCACCATGGCAAGGAGATTGGTGGCCCTGGACCACAGGGCAGGCACCCAGGAGAAGACCCTGGCTAGCAAAGGGCCACAGGGCTGCTGGGGTGCGGAGAGGCTGCACCCCTGTGGCCAGGGGAAGGGGCTGGTTTTGCTGGGTGGCCCCATTACCTTCCTCCCCCTCAGCCTGTGTTTTTTCGGGGTTGCCCTTCCTCCTCCCAGTGGCTTTGCTGATGCTCAGAGGTCTCTGAGGTACAGCGATGACCTGACCGGATTTATGGAAGTTTTGTGTGTCTCAAGCCACTCTGAACCCCAGCTGGACTCGGCTTCCTCTTGGGCACAGTTCACAGCAGCAGCACTGGAACTGCTTCTTTGCAGGCTGAGACCGACTGCACCTCCTGCAAAATACGTCTGCAGCTCCAGACACCGAGCAGTGCAGGAAATCTGAAATCACGCAGGAGATGATAGCCTTGCCTGAAGAAGCTTTCTGCTCTGTGGGGACTCCTCTCCTCCCCTGGCTGAGCACTGCCTGTGTTTCCCTCCTGTCGGACCCACTTGTCTGGGGCTGGTCCGGGGGATGCTGAAGCTGGTGGGAGATGGTTCACTCCAGGAAGACTGAATCACATCTTCATTGTGAGCTGAAAAGCCTCCATTGTTGTAGAGATACTTCAAGGACTGCAAATATTTGCTTTTCTGTCTCTTTTTTTAACAGCAAAGAGATGAGGCTGTCCCAAACTCTGGGCAGAGGAGGAGATAACTGAAAGGAAGGGGATGGAGAAGAGGAGACAGCTGCAATGCAGTGTAGGTACTAGCAAAGCCACGATTTCCTAGCTATCTGTCCTGTCCTCACTCTCACGTGCCTGTCCACCTTATGGTTGTCCGTCCCACCAGTTGCCCAGTCTGGCAGTGTTTGGTGAGTCCTTGAAATGATGGTTTGTAACTCCTGGCAGAAACTGTGAGCAAGAAGTCTGTCAAAATGTGACAATGAGCTGTCCTGGAGATGTCTGTCTGTCTTTGCAATCCTAGAAAGCTCTGAAGTGTCTATGGTCCATCTGGTGGCAGATCCAACTTGTGATGTCTTGTCCTGCCCACCCTGCACATGGAGAACAGCTCTCCTGTCTCCTTTCCACCCTTGGAGACTAGCTCTGTGTCCCCTTGGGGGTGCTCCACCAGGCTGTGTGTGCACTGTGTCCTCTGAAGGACGGCTGCCAGGAGACCCTGGCCACAGGTCCGTCCCCACCTCCCCGCAGTAATTCCTCCGCCGCCACTGAGGTGAGGGCAGCAGCCAGGGGACCGCTGCTCCACAGGGGCTGCTCCTGGCCTCTTCTGAAGAGACTTGAGCCCCAAGACACAAACCAATGAAGCCTGGGAGGCCCCTGTACTTTCGAGAGGGCAGAGCACCCCCCGGAAACCAGCCACGTTAGAGGCCACTGGCTTTGATCAGCTTCTGTGCTGGAGCTCTGCACCACCACCACAGGGACCTGGGAAACCAGCTGCCGCTGCTCACCATGCCACCGGGTTAACTTTTGGGGTGGAGGTGGGTTTCCAGGAGAATTTACCTTTTTTCTTATGTCTCTGTGTTCCCACGGGCCAAATTCCTGACTTAAAATTCTGCAAACTCACCTTACAACAGCTTCTGCTGAGGCAGGGCAGAGGGGTCAGGAGGAACCGCAGAACCTTACCCTGCCAGCCTGGCCTCGCCTCGCTGCCTCCTGCTTCAGTCCATCTCCGGGATTTTGCTTTGCAGTTCGCCGGCAGGTACAGGTCTGATGCGCGGCAGAGGCAGGCGGTGCTGGCATCACTCGGCAGGACTCGTTCCTTCTCACCAAGCCTGGGAGGGCACAGGGAGCCCTGAGAGCACCCCGACGTTCACCTGGATTCCTGCTCCTTCTGCGTCTGTGTTGGGACTGTAGGATGTGGGCAAACGCACGTCTGCGTGGCTGGGGACTGTGTGTGTGTGTTGCTGTGCTGCTGCCCGTGCACGGTGCAGAGCCAGGCAGGGGACCAGGCTTGGCCGAGAGGGAGGTCAGACCCACCTCCGCAGCCTTCCTGCTGCGAGGGACTGCAGCCTGCTTGTGGGGCTTCTGCTCTGGAGATACTGGGGAGCTGCAAGCACTGGTGGGGCGGCTGCGTTCCTCCTCCCACGGCAGGCAGTGGGTGCAGGCTCTGTGCTGCGTCCCTCCCTTTCACCCTGCCCTTGGCACACATCTTTCATGCGACAACTCCATGTCCTCTCCCTGGCCACCCTCCTCTGCAAACACACACGGCTGCCCTGACTGAGTGGTGCCTTGATCCAGAAGAGGACACTTAGAAGAGCTTTTCTTTCTCCCCAGAATCGCAGCCGAAAGCATCATTCTTCTCTTCCCTTGCTTCCCTCTCCTCTCTGCCTCCCCCTCACAACTTAGCCGTGGATTTCCTGCTTTTCCCACCAGCACAGCTTTCCAACAGCTTCTAGTTTGTTCCCAGTGGAAACACCGAAGCTGCTGCCCCCACGCTGTGTGCCAGCCCAGGAGCCTTCGTCCTTGCTAAATGGAAGGAGGAACCTACCACCTCCTGAGAGAGCTTGGTTCTCTTGTCCTAACCTCTGTTATGTCCCATCTAACGAACAGGATGCACACAAAATCACTGCACCTGAGCAGAACACTGGGCACCAGGCACACAGCCAGGACTCGGTCCAGGTGGTGCCAGCAAGAAGCCAGAAACCCTCTCGCCAGGCTTCTTGGCTGGCATTTATATAATGCTCACAGACTCGTCTAGGTTGGAAGGCATCTCTTGAGATCATCACCTTCAAAGCCAGGTTTGTCAGAACGGGAATGGCTGGGGAGGGACGTGCACCGCTGAGGCAGGGCTGGACACAAAGGGCCAGGAGACCATTCAGGTGCTGCTCAGGAGAGGCAGGCAGAAACATCAGGAGAGGCAGCCTCTTAAAATGGGACACAAGTCCTCCAGGAGGAAGAAACCCCCGTCCTGATGGGGCTGCAGGTACCCTTTGGAGTCAGCTAGTTCTGTCCTCTGTTGATCAGCTCTCCCAGGGCTCCACATACCATCATCTCCCACATAAACCTCAGCCCAGCCATCCCAGCTGGCTGCAAACACATGGGTGGCTTTTATATATAGAAACCGAGCAGTGTGCTAATAACTAGCTAGATCAGGAATAAACGATTCGCAACCTGCGGGAAAAAAATGACTCCCCTCACCCTGCCGCAAGAAGCTTAAAAATTGTGTACGGTGGTGTAGGTGACGTCGGTCTGCCTACACGCATGAATTCAAATGTTCTCTGAATTAGCAGGAACACTTCATGTGGCATTCAGCAAGGGGGGCTGCCGGCTTCCAGGGCGTTGCATTAATGATGATTCAAAGAGTTCAGAATCTAATCGCGGCGGATAAAAATAGCCAGCTTCTACTTAGAACAATTCATTATACAACAGGCCTTCCTCCAGTCTTCTTCTGCCGCTCGCTTCTCCCCGGGACGTCTCCCACTGCTGCCGGGCAGCTTCGTCCCAGGGGCCGGGCGGGTTCTGCGGTCTGAGCAGCAGGCAACACTGCCCGTCTGGGGCTACTGAGAAGAGCTGAAGCTAGGGTCTCCTGAGGAGCACCCGTGGGTTGATGTCACCTGGAATTTCCCACTGAGATGTGTGATGGCATCACTGGGAGAACTGAAGCACACTCATGCTTCCCCCCTCGCTCTGCGCAGGAAGGGAGGGGAGGCAGGGGCTTCCAGCGGGTCTTGTGTCTCATCTCCCTGAGGTGCCTCCCTAGGAGATGGGTGAATTGCATCAAAAGGGCCAGCCTGCCCGTTGCCTGAAGGTGTCCCAACAGGCTCACCCAGCCCACCTACAAATCCGACTTCCAGGCAGCTAACGCGAGATGAAACAAATCCCAGCACGGGCTGTGTCGGTAGATGAGCTCAAGGAAACGTGCAGCACCGATCTCTCAATGACTTTGAGCGCCACGTAACTGGTGGAAGGACCTCCTCACATCTCACATCACATGTGAATAAGTGGTTTGTGCCTTTTTAGTGGGGAATCTGCACACAGCTCCCGAGGCCCCATGGCAGCTGAACAGAGCCCTGCAGCCCCCGGAGCCTCGGGGCACGCCTCTGGTCTCCTGTTTGTTCTTCAGGCAAAGGGACAGCTCTGCTGGAACACCAGCTTATGCCCACAGTGGTGATGGGGAGGGATGGGGTCTGGCTGGAGCCATCCCAAAACAGCAAAGAATAATTTTTCTTCCTTATATGCTCTAGATACTACTTTTTTTTTTTTTTTTTTGTAGCAGCATAACCAAATGCTGTGAAAATCAATGGCTGCAGTACGACAAATATTTTTGACTTCAGGTGTTGATTAAGCTGGAAGAACAGATGAACTCTTGAGAGAGACAGAAACTTATTTTCATGCAAATGTCACTGGTAATATAATCAACTCTCAAGGGAACAAAACCCCAGAAACTTTACAACCTATTTGTCTGTCCCTAAATAGAAGTTTCTCAAAGTTCTCCAGAAGATGGGATCTGCTCTGAAGAAGGAAATGCAAAGCACTAAGTAGGTCAAATGAGACAAATGAAGGCAAGATGAGAAAGGGAGAGTTTTTGGGACGAAAGCAGGAAAGCTGATGAGATGGAGTGGAAGGACCAGGGCAGTGAGCAAGGGTCACCGTCTTTTGAAACCTTCCTGCAGTCTAGGCACTCCGGGCGTATGCTGGTGACAACAAGGTGCATGTTCCAGCCTGTCTGGAAGAGCAGCTAATGAGACCATTTGGGACCAAATCTGACTGGTTCTGGTCAGTGCTGTTCAAGAGGTCTGGAGGGGGGTGTGTGTGTTTGCAAAGCCCTCTACAGAGCAAGCAGAGGATGAAAAGCACTGAGCATGGCTGCCCTCGACCCTACTCACGCTGTGACTTCCAGAGGCGGAGGTTGTCCACACCTGCACTGAAAACCTGTGACACAGAAGAAGGCAGGCCACTCTGCTTGTCCTTCTGTGCTGCCACGCTGCCCCAAACCGCCATCAGGACCTTCCCGTCTCACTGTGCCAAGAGAGAGCAGCAGCCCCAGGACCGGTGTGCCGAGGCTAAGCAGATGATGAGGAGGTGAGGATGGCTGGGAGGGCAGGACAGGCTCTGTGCCCTGGACATTTGTGGCACACGCTGCTCCCAATAGCGATGGCTGTTGGTGCTGTGCCACCAGGTCTCTGCAGCTTTGCAAGGACGTTGCTTTGCTCCACGGAAGACGTTCCTGTTGCCTAAACGTCCAGATGAAGCTAGGTGGGCCTTGCCTGCATTTGGGATGCAGGATGGAGATGCTCTCCGGCAGTGGAGTTGCTCAGTGCCTGAGGCAAAGCAGCTCACGTTGCCTGAGGGTCCTGGGGCAAGAGGAAGCGGGTGGGGAAAAACCAGCAGCTCCCTCTGCCTTTCTTTCCAGAGAACAGACGGAGACTCGTCTGCAGCCTCCTGCATGCTCAAAGCTGCGGGAGCACTTCCTTTGTCTCAAACTAGGTCAGCGCGGAGGCATGACGTTACTATAGCAATCAGTATTAGATTTCATAACTTTATTTTAGTGATGGGCGTGTTGCAGGATTCACTACGATATGGAGGAAGGGTTGTCATTGAAGCACCCTCTCCAGCTCCCCGTCCCCAGCCTCCCTCTGCCTCCTGCCCCTCACACCACAAGCACACATCTGTCTGTCCATCACGTCCCCCCTCCCAGCTGTTCCTGAAGAGCCCCACAGTCGTCCCTGCGCCATACTGTACCTCTCACAGCTTGCTGGGCTCGGGGACTAGGCCAGGTTCAACATCCTGTGCACCTTGTGTCCCTTTGCGCTCCAGAACTGTCCTTCATGAAGACCTGCCAGGCAAGAGAAGAGGGAAAATGTCACAGAGTGGTGCCAAATGTCCCAGGCCTTAACTGCAATGCTATAAGAACACGACGACTCTGATTGACACCCAGGTTGTCTTCATTAAGTCCTAGCAAAGGCACAAGGCAAACGTGAGAAAGCATCCCACTGACGGGGCACAGGCAATAGCCATGGGAGGCGGGGAAGTGCAGAAGTGGGTCCCATGTCCCTCTGTGTCACACATGGACTGAAAGGATGGACGGGAAATCAGCTAGGTGGGGAGGAGAACACGCAAAATGCCTGGGCTCCTTCCTTGGGGGCACAGGGCTGGGGTAAGAGTGCTCTTTGACTTTCCTTCCCTTGTTTCTTTGTCATGAAATACCCCCTGAAGGAACCCCCCTCGCTGCCCATGGTTGTCTTTGTTTCTTGGCCACGCCAGCAGTGACTGTCCCGAGCCGGGGTGGTTCTATAGCCTCTCTTCCTCATCTTCTGGGCTGCTCGCTTTGCTCTGAGCCCTGGGAGAACAGAGTCCGATGAGGCAGGAAGGACTGTCCTGGGGATAAACCCCTGGCTGGGGTGGCAGATGGCGGCCAGTTGCCTTTGGTGTGTCCCAGCTACACACCTGCCAAAATCTGCGTCTTGCTCTCACCTACCAATGTTGCTCATTAAACTTTTACCTCAAGCAGCTCCCACTGTAAATCTCTTCCATCTGGTCACTAGGTGCTACTGTACTGCAGCTAAAGTGTTGTGCTTCTTCACTGTCATTCACCATCAGCCACACTGCAAACAACTGAAAAAATGCTCCGTGTGTGGAAAGTAAAGTAAATAAATATGGGGGAAAAATCCCCAGTGTTTCTTAATGTCCTCAAAAAGCTATGCCTCACAACAGAGAACACAGCCTGAATTATTTTATCAATGAGATTAAATATTATTTGGGGTTTACGTGAATTAATTTCCGAGGTATGCACGCACGCTTTCTCTTCTGCACGGAGAAGATGCAGGCACAATGCTGAGCCAACCTGGGGAATTCAGCCTTTGGCTGCTGAGAAGCAAGGCACAGGAACAGCATGGCAACTCAAAGTGAGGAGTCAGCTTTCCTACGATGGTGTATTTTCATTCCTAACTGGACAGAGGAGGCCATCTAGGTCTTGAGAAGGCCTGCCTGGAGCTCACGGGGGCTTTAAAAGAGGCGTAAAACAGTTTCGTGGCTAGGAGGCTAAATGGAAGGCTGGGACAAGGATACAAACCTCGCCAATTTTTCTAGAAAAGCTGGATCCGAGTGGTGGGTTTGACTTCCTCCCTGGTGAAGCAGAGGAAGACCAAACTGATGCCCTAGTGCCACTCATAAGGCAGCAGCTCTTTGTCCCCAGAAAGGAGAGACAGGCACTGCAGTGCCCATGAGATCCTGCTCTTTCACTCTGCCATCAGCCAGCAAGAGGGGTTTTGTCCCCAGGGTAGCTCATGCCTGGGGGATCTCCACAGACATCCCAAGTGCAATGTATGCCTGGGTTATGACAGAGGCACCATGTTTCCTTCGAAACGTGCTCAACATCCCTCCTTATAATCCTTCCCAAGGAAGGAAAGACTGCATAGATGGACAGATACAGTGCAGGTCGAGAATAAGAGGATTTGGTCTTCAACAGGCATTCAGAGATTCTCACGGTGGATATCCCAACAGATAGAAGAATGGAAAGTCTGGAAAGATCAGAAGATTGTGCTCCTAAATCCAGTAAAAACCCTCTTCACCTTCCCACTAGCTCTGCATCACTTAAACCCCAACAACACAGAGGAAATGGCTGAAATGGCTAAAAAAACGGTGTACGCCCTGGGAAAGCCATGCAGGAGATCATAGAATCACAGACTGGTTTGGGTTGGAAAGGACCTCAAAGATCATCAAGTCCCACCCCCTGCCATGGGCAGGGACACCTCCCACTAGCCCAGGTTGCCCAAACCCTCATCCAGCCTGGCCTTGAACCCCTCCAGGGATGGGGCATCCACAGCTTCTCTGGGCAACCTGGGCCACTGCCTCACCCCCCGCACAGGAAGACATTTCTTCCTAATGTCTAGTCTAAATCAACCCTCTTTCAGCTTATGTCCATTACCGCTTGTCCTGTCACTACCCCCCTGATAAAGAGTGCTTCCCCATCTCTCCTGTAGCCCCCTTCAGGTACTGGAAGGCTGCTATTAAGTCTCCTCAGAGCCTTCTCTTCTCCAGGCTGAACAACCCCAACTCTCTCAGCCTGTCCTCATAGGGGAGGTGCTCTAGCCCTCTGATTAATTTTGTGGCTCTCCTCTGGACTCTCTCCAACAGGTCCACGTCTTTTTTATGTTGGGGGCCCCACATCTGAACACAGTACTCCAGGTGGGGTCTCACGAGAGCGGAGTAGAGGGGGAGGATCACCTCCTTTGACCTGCTGCTAATGCTTCTTTTGATGCCCCCAGGACACGGTTGGCTTTCTGGGCTGCAAGCGCACACTGCCAGCTCATGTTGAGCTTCTCATCCACCAATACCTCCAAGTCCTTCTCCTCAGAGCTGCTCTCTATCCATTCTCCTGCCCAGCCTGTATTTGTGCTTGGGATTGCCCCGACCCATGTGCAGGACCTTGCACTTGCCCTTGTTGAACTCCATGAGGTTGGCACGGTCCCACCTCTCCAGCCTGTCCAGGTCCCTCTGGATGCCATCCCTTCCCTCCAGCGTGTCACCACATCACACAGCTTGGTGTCATTGGCAAACTTGCTGAGGGTGCACTCCATCCCACTGTCCATGTCTCCCAGAAAGATGTTAAACACACTGGTCCCAGTACCGACCCCTGCGAAACACCACTTGTCACCGGTCTCCACTTGGACATTGAGCCATTGACCACCACTCTCTGAGTGCGGCCATCTAGCCAATTCCTTATCCAGCGAGCGGTCCTTCCGTCAAATCCATGTCCCTCCAGCTTAGAGACAAGGATGCCATGTGGGACTGTGTCGACAGGACAGCTGCATACATCCCCAGAGCTGACGTGTCCTCTACACCAAAACACTTATTTTTTTTTGTGTTTCTTGCTGCTGATGGGTACTCAGCTGTGAAAACCAGAGACAGACGCTGTATCCAGGAGGTGCAGCAAACATGCTTCCACCTAACCAAGGAGGGCGGTTTTGGAGGCACCAGCTCCAGGCTCCCCAAACAAGGGACAATTCCACACCCCAAACCCAGACATTCCTGAGCGCAGACATGTCAGTGAGGTTGCAGGTTGCTGTCAATAGGCCACTGCTCCCAGTACTGACTATAGCACTGTGGGAATGTGATAGGACTGGGTCTGACGAGCCTGGGTGCTGCTGGCCATGCAGCAGTAATTGCATTGACAGCATCCAGCCCCATTGCAGCTCTCTCCACATGAAAAGTGGATTCCAGCTACTAGTGGGTTGAGTTAGGTTTGAGCCAGTAATCCAGACATGCAGACCCTGCAACAAGCCAGTATCCATGGCCAGTGCGACCTACAGCCATCCACAGCATCTGCATCCATCTGTCCCGTATCCAGCAGCAAAGCTATTGCTCTCCTGCTCCACCACCACCGGTACTGTTACGAAGAGTAACACTGTGTGTCACTAGAGCCACTCAGGTCCATCAGGAAAGTCATCAGCACCTGCTAGCAATGCTCTCAGCACCCTCCTGAGTGCACAAGTACCCACCACTAGTGCCCAGCATCCTGTATCACCACCGGTAGCTATTTATGCTGGAAGTCTCTCTTCAGTACTCCCATGGTGCCCACCCTGGGACCCCCTGGCACAGAGTGACTCTGATGGGTGGGAGAAGCCATGCCTGGGCTCTGGGCCTCCACTCACCCAGCAGATTTCCCCAAAGAAAAGATGCCATTGAAGCTCTGGAGGAAGAAACATTTTTGCCTGTAATAGTGCTTTGTCTTTGCATGTTACTGTTGCGATGAGAAGGCAGTACTATAATTACCTTTAATTAATACCAGCATCAATGCCCCAAGGAAATGCAAATGAACAATTGTGCCACCAGCACAATTACATTACGTTAACTACCAGCGTTCCACCTCCATCATTTCCCTCTTTCTCCCATTCTCAGGAGCAGCTCGCTCACATCATGGCTGCTGAGTGGAGGGGGTGGGATTGCAGACAACGTGCGGAAGGACACACGGTGCCATGAGAGGTGGTGTAACCTCAGGCAGGTGGTTTGCAGACTGAGGAGAATGGTGGGGAGCAGTGGGCAAGCTGCCGTCGCTGGCCTTCCAGGCAATGAAGGAGCCGGATGCTGGAGGACGTTGCCAAGGGTCCTTCCAGGGTGGTCTGCAAGCTCCCACGCTGTATGTCCCCCTCATCCTGCTCTAGTCCGTAATTTGCGTTCCTTCTACTAATTTACATTTAGAGACTGTAACTTCACGTAGAGTGGTTACAAGCCTCTGGCGTGATGTCCTTTATGAAACAGGCCATCGCGTCGTTCTGTGCAAATCCAGCAACAGAAATAATGAAAATAAATATGTGTGTTCTTGTACTGCTAACCCCATAACCATTTCTCTGGATAAAACAGTGAGCTCCTGTGGGTCTCTCAGGAAGAACTACATTTGGCAGGAAGGATGCCTGGGGCCTGATTTGAGAGCTGTCACCGCCTCACATTCCAGAAAGGAAAAAGGATGCTGCAGAGAGCACCGATGAGAGATGGCTGTTCATAAGTGAAGAGATTTGTCAACAGTATTAAGGTTCCTCTGAAGGAGGTATGAATGAAAAAATATGTGTGAAAGCAGCAGAGGAAATAATCGAGCAAAGGTGGGAAGAGTGGCCAAGTCCTGCTGAACCTCTCGCCGAGCCCAGCGGCTGGTGCTCTGCAAAGGTCCCGCAGAGGTGACTTGTCAGCAGAAGAGCCGCGTTTGGGTGGTGGGAGGGAAACGGGGTTACACTGCATGTGCTGTCCTCTTCCTGCTGCCCCAGCAGGATGGCACCCTGAGCACAGGGACAATGCAACGATTCCTGCCTCAGATTTATGGAAAAGGAGAAAGACTTCAGAGAGAATGAGTTCAAATGACTGAAATCTGTTTCATTTGAAAGAAATACCACCCCCCCTTCCAGGAAGGTCTTACATTCATTTTTTTTTTCATTAATTTCCTAAATAAGCACACAGACAACGAGGGTCTGCTCTGCCTGACTAGAGACTGAAGCCTGGGGAGGCCAGCAGCACCAGAGAGGAGAGGAGGGGATGTGATTCCCTGTGGGTGGAGGTGAACCATTTTTGGCATGGGAACAACAGAAAACAGCTCTGAGGTCCCCAGTGGAGGAATGGGAGATGGAGCTGGTGGAGCAGAACCGAGCCTCTCAGGTCCACACAGCGAGAGAATCGCGCCCGCAGTGATGCTCAGCAGGAAGGTGGGTGCTTCCCAGGGGGTGGCACATTACCCCCCCTGGGCTCAGGTACACAGGTGTCCACAAGGCTGGGTGGGCTGTAATTACTGAGGAGGGATTCACTAACCCGCACTAATGATGCACCTCACAGGCAAGAGCGCCCAGGCGTGCAGGGAGCAGTGGTGGGACGTGCTGGAGGCTCTCCTGGGGCAGCTGGGAGCCTCTGCAAGAAGGCTTCCGCAGCAGTGCCCAGCTGGCAGCGTGAGGGTGCGAGCTGGCAGGGTCTGGTTGGGTGCAGGAGGTGCTGTTGATGATGGAAGACCTTCCTCTGAGGGCATGGGGAGCAAGGAGGGTGTGGGATGGACCCAGCAGGACATGAAACAATGAAGGAGGGCAAGTGGGAGGGACTGAAGAGCTTTCATTAGTGTGACATCGTGATGTTGAGAATAGAATTGGTCCAGACAGCAAGGGACTTGAAGAGAAGAAATTCTTTAATTGCCTTCACACTGATGCCAGGGAGCCTGGATAATACACTCTGCTCATGTATGGACACGAGTTCGACCTAGTTGTGCTCCCTAAATCTGCCTAAAAGTGTCACGTAATTGGAGTGTTAAAATCAGCAAATGTTAAAATCAACACCTTTAGGGAGGAATGGGGGCACAAAGAGGGACGCTGAATGTCACGGCGGGCAAGGTCAGCCTTTTGAGTCATACCTACCCATAAAGCTGACACACTTGTGTCCTAGCAGGGAAAGCAGAAGATGGAGAATGTACGGGGCCTTCCCTAACACACAGCTCATCCTGGCAAGCCTGCTCGGCGAGCATCTCTGTGATATGCAGGGAAAGAGGCTGTCTTGTTATGAGGAACTCAACAGGACAGACCTGTGCTGAGCACTGTATCCTAGTACGACCCCAAGACGGACTTGAGGGACAGGGTGGCTGAACAGCTGGACACAGGACATCTGTACAAAATGATGGTTAAAACGAGACCCTGCCTCACTTGGTGAAGGACACTGCAGTAGAAGCAGGGCTCTGTGTGGCATGGACAGCATCTTACTAGAAAAGAGCGTCCTTTGCCAGCAGCTCGGTATCTGGGAGCACACTGATAAACTGGAGAAGGTTTAGAGAAGAGCCACAAGGACTGCACGATGTGGTTCACACCGGGAGACACCACGAACACGAGCAACGTAACTGCAGACCACCGTTCCCTAGCGGGCTGACAACAGAGGGCTGTCCAGCAGGCAGCCAGGACCCCGTGTGCATCCAGGGGCAGATGAAGAAGGTTCAGGCTAGGCCACAAGCAAAGGTTTTATTTTTAACAAACAAAAGCCATTGGCCATTAAAAGGACTATGCTGAGTGTAGCCGTACGTTCTCCATCATGGGCAAAAGTTCAAGTCACCTGGGAGGTTTTTCCCAAGATGTTTAGTTCAAATGCAGTTCTGAGACCTGAAGGATAAACAAATTCAGGGATTTCTTCCTCGGTTGCTGTTACCTTTCCAGAAGTGACTGTACTTCTGTTTAGGGGCATGGTGATAAATGGGACCCTTACGCAAGTTCAGGGCCTCTGACTTCATACCCACATCTTCCAGGAGACAGACCTGATTTATGGCATTTGTTTTTTTCCTTAAAAATAGCGCTGGGAGTACCAGAGACACAGAACATCATGAGATGGACAAATCCCGGTACCACTCAGCCCCGTGGACAGGAGGAGGCAAATGCCAGACCCTCTGTTGGGCCAGGAAAGGCAGTGGGGAACCCCCCTGCACCAGCTGGGTGTTACGGAGGAGTTGGGGACCCCCTGCTTGTTGGTCCTAGGGGGGCCTCCCTCTGCTGAGACACAGCCAGCAGCATGGGGGAGAGCCCGTGAAGGGCTGGGAGATGCACGGGTGCAGGTCCAGCTCGGCGCAGGGAGCTGCACTTGCCCAGCCTGTTGGCTCTCTCCCGGGAGCCCGGATGGGCCACGGACAGGCCACTGGCCCAGGTGACTCTGCTGACCTGTCCGTGCTATGGACAGCACCTCAGCGCCAGTGGGAGGCCCTCAGCCTTCCCCAGGAGGTGAAGGCTTTGCCATGATAGTTTCCACCCTTCTGTAGGTTTTTTCCTCCCCTAAAGCCTGAGCTGAGGCCAGGGGAGAGTGTCTGCTCCTATGGGAGAACATGGCTGGTGATGCTCTGGCACCCGGACATCGCCTCTTCCAAGAAACCCCACGTTCCTTCCGAGCTACCACCCAACTGACCGAGAAGGAAGGTGCAAACGCTGACAGCAGTAACACCAGTGCAAGGAAAGCAAACAGCTGCCTCCGCCTCTTGCTGATGGGCCGGGCTGAGAAAGGGATCTCCACCAGCTGCTCGCCAGGCGTGAGCCAGGGGAGAGGGGAGGAGGTGAAACCCCTCCAGGGGCTGCAGGGCAGGCTTAGAGCATGACAGACTTGTTGGCTACAGCCCATGCCTAGGCAGGACATGGGCTGCAGTGGTGGCTATGCATCTGGAAAAGATTTTCCGAGAAGGTTATGCATGAGAAGGGAGGCACATTGACCCAAAGAAGAGCGGGTTCTCTGTGCCTACAGCTGCACTTGAGCTGAGCCATGGATTGGCACGTCCTCACTGTCTCTGCTTGCTCTTATTTTAACCTTCAGCCAATCACACGAAGGCAGAGGACACAGGGTTTGGTTGCACAGGTGGGACAGCGAACCAGAGCTGAAATGTGGCTACACAGTACGGAGAGGGACAGAGGAATCATAGAATCACAGAATGGTTGGGACCTTAAATGGACCTTAAAAGGTCCCTTAATGGAAGGGACCTTAAAGCCCATCAAGTCCCACCCCCTGCCATGGGCAGGGACACCTCCCACTAGCCCAGGTTGCCCAAAGCCTCATCCAGCCTGGCCTTGAACCCCTCCAGGGATGGGGCATCCACAGCTTCTCTGGGCAACCTGGGCCACTGCCTCACCCCCCGCACAGTGAAAAATTTCTTCCTAACGTCTAGTCTAAATCTACCCTCTTTGAGCTTATACCCACTACCCCTTGTCTTGGAGCCACCTCCTCAGTTGCCCAGCCTGTGCCCAGCCCAAGGCTCTGCAGTCCCTGCTCTCCTCGCCCAGGAAACCGAGGAGCCTGTTCCTGGTTGGGGTCTGAAGGGGTTTCCTCTTGCAACGTACTTGTGGCCTGACCATGCTCACAGAGCCCCACAGGAGGATGACGTACCCCCCTCATGGCAGAGAAAACCCGAACGATCTGTCCTTGCCGCTGCTCCCTGCCAACACTGCCTGTCTGCTCGGGATAAGAGGAGACAAAGAGCAGCATCTCCCTCTGGGAGATACAAACTCAAAATCTCAGCAAAAAATCCATAAGCCAGGTCTGCCCCACAACCACTGATGTCAGAAAGCCCCATGCCTGTGTAGGTCCCACTGAGAAGCCCTTAGCCTTGTCCCTTCACCGGCTCAGGCGACCCATGGTGCTCTGGCAAAGCTGCTGGCATGACATCTGGGATAATCTGCATCGCCTAACCGGGTGCCACGGAGGCAGAAAGACTTGTACCTTCCTGGGGCAGGTCTCTGCTCCGTGCTTCTCGCCTGAGCACTGCTCTGACGTGGCCACTGGCTGCATCTTTGCACAGGATGGAGAAGATGAAGCACATGGAGAAGCTGTCCGTGGTAAGGGCAGCCCATGCTGACGCTAGAAGGGAACAGCCAGCCCAGATGAAGAAGGGGCAAGTGTGCGTGCAGACGCCCCTCTGCGTGTGCTGCTGCTCCGGTCGCGTGGCTGCGCGTGGGTCGTGCAGTGTTGGACCAGCCTGGCCGCGGTGCCCGCTGTGCTGTGCCCTGCTGTCACACGGCAGCCGCTGACTGGCACTGCCCCGTGGTGGATCAATTCACCGCGGCTCCTCAGGATGTGCTGGGCTGGTGGCTGCGGGTTTGTGCTGGGTGAGAGGACGTGTGACGCCTAGCGGGGCCACTCCATGCGCCCGCCACTGCTGAGCAGCGGTGTCCTCTCTGTCGTGTGGAGGATGCTGTCACTGGTCGCAAGAAGAGCTCTGCAGGTGCCTGCCTTTAACAAGATGAGTTATTCCCTTTCAGTCCTTTAATCAGTCCCTTTTAATTAGTGTGCCAATTGTTTTTTCCTTAGCAAACAGCTCTTTCAAGAAGGGGTTTTGCTACATCTGCTATGTTGGGAAAACACTGTTCCCAGAAGGGGCTGTGCCTTAGATCTTCGCCAGGAGGTTCCTCCTGTGGAGGCTGCAGGACTGGGCTCATGTGCAGAGCATGGCATGGGTCCTGCTCGCCCTGGCCTACCCCAGGGATGAGCACCCAGCAGAGAAGCTACTTGCTGCTCTCAGTCTTTTGGGTGTCTGTGGAAGAGGTGGCTGCCCCAGCCAAGGATGACTCTTTTCCTGACTCCAGCAGTGTTTGGCCCCAGCTGACTGTTGTCTTGCTGAAGCTGTGCATCTTCTTGCCCATTGGAGAAGACGTGCCCTTCATCAGGGGCTCCTGCCTGGCTTTGCTGTTCACTGCCCGGCTGCCTGAGCTGCACAGCACAGCTTCCCCACTGCTCTGAGCACCATGCAGAGGCAATGGAGAACCTTGCAAGCCCAAGGAGGGATTATGTGCATGCTGCTGGGATGGAGGCATTCCTGGAGGTGCGCCATGCTGGTGGTATCCCAGACATTGCATTTTCCAGAGGACCCAAAGGCTGTCTGTCCTATCCGGTAAGCAGAGACATTCTTCTTATCCCCATCCCTTTCAGCCTTTTTTTTTTTTTTTTTTTTTTTTTTTTTTTTTAGTCTTTTGAAAATTCCTTAGCTTTCTGCTTCTCGTATCTCCTGGCAGTGAATTCAAAGGTGAATTTTTCTTGTGGAAAAAGGATCCCACCCTGCACACCCTGTGATGCCTCGTCCTTGTGTTAGGGAGAAGAGTGCCCAAAGCATCAGTTCCCTGCTTTTGGGTGTGCTCTGTTTCCCAGATCTCAGCCCCCTGGGTCCCACTATTTCTTCCCATGTGAAGTTTTTGGGCCAGGACGAAGTGCTGCTACTCACCCATGAGCCTCCTGCCACTCTGCAGCTGCCCAGGGCGAGATGGGCTGAGCACCACCCACACCACGGGGCACGACCAGCTGAAGACACTCTTGCCTTTAGCGCTGATACCCCCTCTGCCACCTACGCACTCTCCGAACGCTGCTGCGTGACAGGAAGTCACCATCTATCAGCCCAGTGCTGCTTTCCTAGATGTCACCGAGTTCTCCAACCACCGTTCCCTGCACACGGCTATTACGGTGCCTGTGTCACCTGTGCTCTCGCCTAATATCCTGCAACCTCTGCCCCTGGGGGAGCAACGGAACTGGAAAACATGATGCCCAGGTATGAGGTCTGGCTCCAAGCAATATCAATACGTTGGATGAAAGAATGAATGATGCACATATTGTGAGAGACTCATTCATTTGCCACCTGCATCTTGGGCTAAGCCAGAACCCTGTGTGCAAGCACGTCCTGGCGGGTAGGCATCCTGGGGCACACAGAGGTGTCAGATCCAGCCTACAGTGAGGGAGGGTATAAAGCAACCTAGGTAAAACTAGGGACAAATGAAACAGGAGTGGCAGTGAAATATCCATTCCCTGGGGGGGAGAAGACAAGAGTTTGTGGTGAGGGTGGCACCACTGCTTGGCACGGGGTTTATGGTAGGGTAGGGCCAAGCCTCGTCCTGTCAAAAAGAAAGTGCTGAGTTGGGGACATAGTGATGGAAGATATGTCCCAGGCCACGCTCCTTTGCCGCACACAGGGTCCTGGGGTAGGGGCATGGATCAGCTTAGGGATGGGGCAGGAGCCAGCAGAAGGGAAAACTGCCCTGGATGAGGCTGTTTCCCTGCAGCTCTGCTGTGACCCACACAAGCAGCACGATGTGGCACAACCAGGAACTTCTCCATGCGGACCTCTGTGCCGCGGGCTCCCACACCTGAGCCAGGGCTGGGAGGAGAGGAGGCTCCAGCCCTGGTCTTCACATTTTGGCACAGCCGAGCTGGGTTTGAGGTGTCACACACAGCCTCCTTGGAGGAGCACACGGGACAGGTCACACTGCAGATGGCACAGCTCCTAGAAACCAGGGCAGGGGAGCTGCGTGCGCAGACATTTTTCAGTTCCTGGCTAAACTTAAGAAAGAATTGTATCTTTCAGGCTTTTCTGCAATTAAATTTGTGTTTGGCTTTCCCAAGGAATTGTTGTAAGAAAAGTATTTTGGGATCAGCATGACCATTTTTTTGGTGTCTATAATAAAATACTTTTTCGGGTTGGTTTGGGTTTTTTTAAACTGTTCCCTATTTTTGTTGTAAAATATTGCTCTTTTCAAAAAATATATCAAACCAGCATTTTCAGGTTAAAAACTCAAATGCTTTTGCTTAGCAGGCACCAAAATAGAAATAGACGCTCCAAAATTTCCCCTCTTGGTCATCGGGGGTTTTGACCCCCCCAACCACAGATCTACCCGAAAGATCACACATCACCATTGTGTGGTCCCTCTCACAGAGACGCCGTGGTGTCCTCAGCTGTAGAGGCTTTTTCACTCCACGGTTCAAGAGTGAGTGTTTCCACAGTTCCCCTTAACACAAGCTCTGTGCTTGGGTGCTGGTGGCTGTAGGTCATTCAGCCCCAGATCCAATGCAAACACCCAGGTCCTCCTTCCCCATCTCTGTGTCACTGAACTCCTCCTGAGACCATCCCACATCCACGTCCAACATCCAGCCACGGGGGCAGAGCCGCCAGCCCTGAGCCAGAAGCTCTGCTTTCCTTTCCATTTGAGGATGCGCAAACCTCAGCCTGCACTTCCTTCAGGTGGGCTTTCTTTCCCCCTCCTCTCAAAGGACCACGGTCCCTCGGCAGCGAGGGGAAGCTTGGTCTCTCTGAGGGGCCCCAGCCACTTTCCTTTTCCTGGCCCTGGGTGGGATGTCCAGGCTGGCCCGGCTTCCCGTGAGTCACCAGCAAATCTCAGCTTCCTTCTGCAGGGCCCTGGAACCAGAGCCCTAATTACAGGGCAAGACTAGCGGAAACAAGCTTATTATTTACGAGGCTAATGAAAATTAATCATGCCTCCCCCTCCCTTTCTTGTGGGAACAGTCATCTTAAAGAAAGCAGATTATAAAAGCATTACGGGCGACTGCTGTGCTGGTTTTTGGCACTAACCAGGAGGTTGTGTGTGGGCTGTGGGCTTTGTTTGCAGGTCACCTGAAACTCAAGGGTTAAGAGCACCTAAAAGCTAAGTGCTGCTTGTTCCCCCCTCCCCTCTGCTGCTGGCCAAGGCTGCGGGCTGAGTCGGGGAGCAGATGGAGCCTGGAGCCCCAGTGCTAAGCCAGACAGGCTGTAAAGCCCTTTGGTGCTTTTCCAGGCAGCTGCTGCTTCTTCCCACGCTTGCACCCCTTTGGCATCATCTGGCTTCTTGCAAACAGGGAGCGGTGTGGGGCTGGTCCCATCCCAGGGGCTCACAGCCCCCCCAGCTCAAGAGAAGGGGGGTTCCCCAGGGCAGCCCAGCAGAGCCCAGCCAGCCCCATCCAGGCGAGCAGCTCTCAGCAGCCCAGTGGCTCCACGCTCCAGCCTGCTGCGCAATGCACGGGTAGAGTCAGACTGTGCAAAGCCAGATGGAGGAAAACATGTCAAGGAGTAGTTCGTGCTGCACGGATCTGGAAAAGCAGAGCAGCCTGCACCCACTGGAGCCACTGGTTCTGCAGTGAGTGCTGCTGGCCTCTTCCGCAGCAAAAGGGTGAATGCTGCTAAGTGCAAAACCCATCACCCTTGCTCAAACCATCACCGTCACTCAGGGAAACGGAGGCACGGGATAGGGAAGCTCAGTCATGGTGACACGGAGAGACCCGCAGTCTTTTGAACTCTGCCCAGTGCCAGCTCCCACGGTCCCCGCTGTGGCAGGAGCTCCCAGGGATGCAGCACTGCACGCCGTGGGTGCTGAGCTGAGCCCGGAGCTGCTGAACTGCCCCTGCGCTTAGCACATCCCACCTTTTCCAGCCTTAAAGCTCTCCACACCCACCAGCAGCCTCCCTCCCCTGGGGCTGCACAGGCTGGGAGCCAGAGGAAGGCAAGGAAGAGGAAGAGCACCCCCAGCCACCCCCAACCAGCTTCAGGGCTGGTCGCTGTGGTCAGGATCCAGGATGGAGGGAGATGAGGCTCCAGAGCCAGGCTGAGGAGATGTTTCCTGCCAGGTCTGTCTGGGCGGCCCCGTGGGAGCGCGGCGCGGGGAGCCTGCCCCATGGCTTCTGCAGGCTGCTGCGTTAATTGACTGTTGCTTTGGAGAAGACAGGAAATGAGCAGGAGGTCAATTTTCAATTTCCCAGATGTGTATAACCAGTTTCTAGCAGGCAGCCTGAAAATAAATCTCCATCAGTCTAGTTACCGCTTAATTAACATCACCAGCTACAACATGTATTCCCCAGCTCAAAGCCGGAGCTCATCCACTATTGATGTACAACGAGACGGAGCCAGGGATGGGGCACGGCTGGTGGGAATTCTCTAGCCTGAAATTTTGGTCTTGCTTCCCAACATGCTGGACTTGTCCTGCTCAGGCAGGGAAGCTCTGCCTCAGCATCCCCTGTAATGCCGCCGGATGGGGATAGCTGCCGTCATCCTCCCCAGAGCTGGCGGATTTTGGGGGAAGTTGGCACAGATGACTAAGAGAAATGTGATGAAACAATTGGAGTTTGTTTCTCTTTTACATAGTTTGGAATAAAGAAGAGGGCCCTGTGGATGAAGCACTCTCCTGCGCTACCACTCCGCACCAGAAAATCTCATTCTCGCCATGAAAAAATCACGCTCGGTTTTCCATAACAAAGTGTGGCTTCAGCAAGTGAAGGGTGTTGGCCATTCCAGAGAGAGATTTTGGTAAAAGTGACAATAAGCATCCTGGAAGTGTCATGGAAGATGGCCACCCTGTCCAAAAGCACAGTTTTACCAAGACCCAGCCACCAAATCTCAGCTACCCAAAGCCCCACCACCCCATGAATGCCAGCTGGTGAAGCAGGGCTGCAGCACACGGGTGCTGGGCTCCGGGTACCTGGGGCCTCTCCTCCCCAGTGCGGTGGAGGTGCCGTCCCAGTCGTCCAGATGTGGGGCAGCTGCTGGCTGCTCAGCACCAGCCCTGGGCTCACCAGGCAGCAGTGTGGACAGGCCAGCCACTCTGAGCACAGACGCAGGAGAATCCCCAGCACCTGCACCCACGTGGCGTGCAGAAAATCAACCATTGTTCTTGCACGGGTCCTGTCTCCAGGGTGGTTTAGGGTCTGGGTGCGGCTGCAGCGGGGGAAGGAGGAGTGAAGGTGGGAGCGTCCCCCAGCACGGTGGGGCTCAGCTGCAGGGCTGCCCAGGGGTCCCTGGAGCAGGTTGCACTGTGAAGGGAGCAGGAGCATCGTGCTGTCCTGCCACGCTCAGGAAACGTCTGTCCCAGCAGTGTCCTGCAGTCTGATTCCAGCCCACCTTGCCACTGTACCAGACCCAAACCACCCCTTTAGCAGCGGGACCCCACAGAACAACGTTGTCCAACATTTTGGGCATGTCTTATCTCTAGCTCCTGCGAAGGGGCCCACTTGGCAGAAATACCTCAGACCAGCTCCCCCGCTGTGCCGGTCAAAAGGTGCGGGGTCACGTCTCCCGCTCAGCCCCTTGTTCTTGTCTTTGCTCCATGGGTTTGATGAGAAAGGTACGCCTGGAGTAAAACCAGACCTCTCAGGCTGGAGAGACAAGGGAAGGGGTCAGGAGACCAGTGGTCAGCAGAGTCGGGATGTGGAAACCCATCCTGGCTGCTGGTGGGACCCACAAGGACAGAGAGCCACCAGAGGGGACATCCACGGTGGGACAAGGATAGCCTGTTCCCTGGCGGGAATGACAATGGGAAGCTCCCTTGGTTTTGGGAGAAGTAGAGCCATGCGAGGTCCTGCGCCAGCCTGACTACGGTAAGACATCGACGCCTTGCCTGCCCGCAAAATGCCAAATGCCCTTCTGGCCAGCGTCAGCCAGGCAGCGGTCACCCCTCCTGTGTCCGAGGGGCAGATGTCTCCACTCAGATGGCTGGTAGCAAATTTGCCGGCAGTTAGCGAGCCAGGCTTCTATATCAGGGCCAGTGCTGCAATCCCCTTCCCACCCAAGCCGGAGAGACCCAGGCACAGTGCACACCCCGTCAGCCAGCCCAGGCTCCCAGGGCTGGGGCACGCTGGTGCACGCCAGACCCCACCGGAGCTGAACCCTGCTGCTTGCCTCAGCAGTCACCTTCTCTCTGCTTTTTATTTACTCCCCTTCGCGGGTCTCTGCTCACACGCTGTCTGCTCAGCCTGGCTGGCAACGAGAGGTACCACCGTCCCCACCGGGTGACCCAGCGAAGGAAGAACACATTGGCTGTGAGCGTTAGCCCCGGTGAGAAAAGGAAGGAGGCAAGATGAAAGAACCCATTTCTACTCCTATCATCATCCTGCTTGGCACTTATCTTCAAAGCACTGTGCAAACATTAACTAATTGATCCTCTCAACGCTCCCGGGAGGAAGGGGCATATTCACGTGGCTTGTTTTAGACTCCGGATAAGCACAAAGGATAGATGGGCCAGCAGACACCAGACAGGCGAAACGGGCAGCTCATGCCAGCTACCCCCTTCCTCCTGCTGAATCCTGCAGGGCTGTGCGTCAGGGACGTGTCCCAGGCAGTGAGCCGGTGCGGTGCGCTCACCCGCTGCAGGTGGAGCAGAGGGCAGAACAGGGAGTGCTGCAGAAATGTATGACAGAGCAAAACCAGAGCACAAAGGGAGGAAGAGGATGAGCCCTGCTGTCTGCACAGACTGACAAACTGGGAAAAATGCTGCAGGATGAGGAGTTCAGCAGCTCCTCTGGAAGAAGGGACAGGCGAGCACATGGGAGGGACATCCCCAAGAGCTGCCCTGGAGAGGAGCCAGGTGGAAGCCAAGGTTGATGCTGTGCCACTAGAAGACCCTCCATCCTCAGCCTGCACTGCCTGACTCCAAATTTATCTGCCTCCAGTGACTTCCCTCCTCCCCTGGAAAAATATCCTACCAAAGCAGACAGGTGCTGGAACATGCCGAAGCACACCAGGGCGGCACGGCGTGGCACAGCAGCCAGCACAGGGGCTCTTCTGGCTGGTCACTGGGAAGACCCCCATCCCTGGGGAGCTTGCCCCAGGGATGTCTGGCACCCCCGGCAGTTCTTCCTGCAGGCGGAGAGCTCAAGGGGGAATGTGCACAGCCAGAAACCAGGAAGTCATGATTTTGAACTGAGCAGCACTAAAATTAATATTCTTTTAAAACAAGATGGAAAGTAAATTTTATTTGGGCCCAAGCAAGAGCTTTCAATTCCTGCTTTGATAAAATTTTATAAAATTAGACTAAAGTGGAAGGAAACTCTGCCACTGATGCTGAGGCATCCTGAAGGAAAGCATTGAGATAAAGAATTTTATCTTAAAAAAAAAGGATTTTGACCTGCTCAGTTTGTCAGGTGAGTTTCCCAGAATATCTAAAAAATCAAAAAGCAGGGGTTTTTCCCACTTAAAAAAAAGTTTTTGGCTGAAAAAAATCCACTTCTCATAGCCCTCCTGCCTGGTGCAGCACAGGGGACTCCTCCATCGTATGGTGACAGCGAGAGCTGCCCGCACCCCAGGCACCCTCCACCACCCCCCGCACGGGTGAGAGCCCTCTGGCTGGCGATACCCGCAGGCACGAAGGTGGCAGCCCCGGGCACACCAGCAGCTGCCAGTAGCCATGCAGAGGGAAGGGACGGTGGCAGGGAACGGGGAGCTCAGCCGCTGGCTGCGCTCTGCCCAGGGCTGGCTCTCAGGGGTGCCCACGCTGAGGCGAGGGGAGCCTGTCCTGTGCTCCTGCCCACGTGCGCTGCTGGCAGGGGACAGGCTGGCAGCTCTTGCCCGTGCAGCATGGCAGAGCTGGTGAGCAAATGCTGCAGGAGCTTCTTCAAAGCTGCTGGCTGGTCCCGTGGGGACCAGGGCTGGCAGTCCCCAGGTGGCCGCTGCTCCACAGCCCGTGTGGGCAGCCAGGCTGGTGCCAGGTCTGCGGACTCGGAGGAAGAGGTGCAGTGATGCTCCCTGGGGCAGCAGCAGGGGCTGGGAGGGGAGACAGGCACCACTGGGGGATAGGATGGGGAAGCACGGGCCAGCCCTCTCCAACATCTACAGCAGATGGGTGTTTGGCACATCTTGGAGAACCTGCCAAGTCCTTGAGCCCTCTCCACGGCTGACGAGTGCTGAGGGGAATCTCCTGGTCCTTCTAGTCCCTTCTGTCATGCGTGGCTTCAAAAGTGAACCCACCCATGCCATCAGCACTGCCTCTTCTGCCATTTTGCACCAAATATCCCAACAACAGCACAGTAGCTCAAGCTGCAATCGTCTGTCCTTATTGCTGCAATTTGTTATTGCTGGAGCGTGACCATCCTGGCACTATGAATTCACAAAGCAATAACACAATGTGGCCTCTGTGTCCAAGGTCTGAAGACCTCGTGGGAGCAGAGGGACCGTTTCTGCTCCCACACCTGGTCCCGTGGGACCTGGGCTGGAGGATGCCACTATCTGCCCCTGGAAAAAGCCCACAGCCTGGGCTGGTCCAGGATGTTGTACGAAGAAGCCATCATACCTCTAGCTATGGTCATGTTTAGCCTCACCTCCTAACCCCCACCCTCTGGCAGTGCTCTGCAACTCTCCCGAGCCGTGTGGACCAAATATTTTGTCTGTGTGATGGTTCTTGCAATTACTGACCATGACAACCTTTACCCTGCCTGGAACGTAATAAATAGATCAAACATCTTAATTCTCACTCTGGAAGGCAGCTTCTGTCTGCAATTTCTTAATGTCCCATCTGAAACACGCAGCCCAGAGAGAAATGCAGCTGCTTCAGCAGTGATTTGAGGGGCCTGGTATGGGCAGGAAGCCATCTCTCCATACAAGTTGCTCTCCCTGTGCACCTCCCCACAGTGCTGATTTGTGCTTTTGTCTGTATTTCCAGCTTGAACATCTCCAAACATTGCACCATTTCTTGTGCACTCCATCTTTCTTCCCTACTCTAGAATTTACCCAGTAACACACCAACAGACAGCTGTTACATCCCCTTTCTTTCAACAGTCCAAACAAGCCTGGCATCCTCCGGATTTGGAGGTTGACTCTACGCCCTTAGAATCAGCCTCTCTGGGATCTTGCATTTAATGCTTCCTCTACCATCATCCCTAAATCCT
Organism: Pterocles orientalis; assembly: GCA_011057875.1. Classification (NCBI taxonomy): domain Eukaryota; kingdom Metazoa; phylum Chordata; class Aves; order Pterocliformes; family Pteroclidae; genus Pterocles; species Pterocles orientalis. The sequence continues at coordinate 352,757 of WKFP01013943.1, forward strand.
TTTCGAGACCACTGCATGCCAGGATCCCACTCCCTGCTCCTGTATGGTGTGACCTGCTTTCAGTGCTCCCTGCAGCCGGCTGGCAGCAAGGACGGTGGCTGCAGTGAACGCTCCGTGCCAAGCGATGCAGATCCATCTGTGGACCTGCACTGTGCTTGCCCCTGGGGCTGGCGGGGGACTGGGACACCTGCTGACAGCTGGTGTTGCTCCCTGTACTTTGCGCCTCACCTCACCGGCTTCTCCATCCTCACTATTTCAGGGGATCCTGAGGGCTCCGGGATCTCCAAAGCCCAGCCAAGGTCCCGCTGTTTTCTTGGGAGTTGAGTTCAATTGGACCAGTCCAATCGCAACACGGAGAGACGTGCCTGCTGTGCCTGAAATTAGAGCTGCTAAATTTTTAAATCCAGCAGTGTACGAAAGCCAAAAACAGAGATCAGAGGCTCTTCCGACTCATCTGCCTACAGGTGTGGAAAGACAGTCCATCTGCACGCAGTCTTACAGTCTCTGTTCACAGGGTTTTTCTGGAGGTGGCTACGTCTGGTCCTGGGGGGCTCCATTTGATAAGGCTACAGAGCAGGCTGTGCTTTTGGGGGAGACCTGCACCCATCTCTCACAGACGCAGATGCACTTGGTAGAAAAAGATGTCTTTTCTGGTCCCCCTGCATCCAGAGACAGATTCCAGTATAATTATCTCCTGTTCCTCCGAGGGGCCCTGCACCAATCAAGCACTAATTGAAGGTTTCAGGTCAGCTGCCTGAGATGCCTTGCTATGTCTTTGCTGTCTTTCCTACAACAGCCCCAGACCCGACTGCCTTCAGCTCTCGCTGCCCGCAGAGCTCTGCCCCATCAGAGGACTGTGCAAACATCAGCTGCGGAGAGGAGACTTGTGGGTGCGGGACCTCAGCGCCGAGACCTCAGCGCCCCATCTGCCTTTGCCTCTGTGAGCCAGGGACACATGAGCTCCTCGCTGTCCCGACTCAGAGAGGCCAGGGGATGAGAAAGGGAGGGAAGCCGCTGAATTTATGGGGTAGAGTGCATTCTGCGAGCTGAGCTGACTGCTCTCCCTGCTCCGGGCAGAGCTGACCCAAAGTGATGTGTCACAAGGACTCTGTTCACCTTGCATGGGCAGGGAGCTTCGAGAAATTTCAGGGGTCCTGTAAGTCTCTTTTGGGGTTGGAAATCTCCAGATGGGGATCTCCAGATTGGACCAAATGTGTCATTGGGGGATGACACCAGAACCCCTGACAATAAACTTCCCATGGTCAGGGTACCTGGGCTCAGGTTTCTGGTCTCTGGGAGCTCGCTGTGTCTGATGAATGTCCCACGTATGAGCATCTGCATGGTTGAGGGAAAAGCAAGTCCTGTTGTCCCCAGACAGGGGGAAAAAGCACCAACAGGCAGTGCAGGGCCCCTCCTGTCTGGAATGCTGACCAGGCATACAACAGCCTCACAGCAGCGCTGCGTGGTGGCCGGGCATTGCTTGTCACTTCTGTACACCCTCCATCCCTCCACCTGGGCTCCACGGGGATTTCCACGTACCCGGGGGTGGGAGGAAGTGGGGGGTGAGCTGACTCAGCCCTGCTCTCCCACCAGATCCCTGCCCAGAGCCGCCTCGTGCCCGCGGGAGCCTGCTGCGTCCAAACTCCTTCCCCCACCGCCCGCCCGTCCGCACGTGGATCGCCTCCAGCTATGCTTTCTCCCCGTGTCCTCTGGCACCTGCACTCTCTGGCCGTGACTCTCCAAGTGCCTGATCTGCACACTGTGCTCGTGCGAATGCCCTTGGCTGTTACAGAGAAGCAAGCAGCATTTCTGGCCGTGGTGACTGCTGCAGGGGCCTGTGTGCCATCTGCCTCAGGGGCACGTCGGCAGCCCGTGCCGGGGTGAGGTGCCGCTCTCCCTCCAGCTCTCCATGCGTACTTAGCTGGTGTGGCACGAGATGGGGCAGCCTGAGCCTGCAGCCCCATGGGGACACTCCTGCACCCCACAGGGATGGCAGCGCTGTCAGGGCTGGAGAGGGAAGAGTGGCAGTGGCAGAAAGGGTGGGAACCACAGACTGAATGAATCATAGACTCACAGGATGGTTTGGGCTGGAAGGGACCTTAAAGCCCACCCAGTGCCACCCCCTGCCATGGGCAGGGACACCTCCCACTAGCCCAGGTTGCCCAAAGCCTCATCCAGCCTGGCCTTGAACCCCTCCAGGGATGGGGCATCCACAGCTTCTCTGGGCAACCTGGGCCACTGCCTCACCCCCCGCACAGGAAAACATTTCTTCCTCACATCTCATCTCCATCTCCCCTCTTGCACGTTCTATAGCAAATCTTTGGGGGCATGCTATAGGGCAATAGCTTGTCCCGGTGCAAGCAGCAGCAAAGGTCTCTGTCCTGTGTGTGAGCCTTGCTCTCTGCAGAGGGGCACAAAGTTCCCTGTGCTTTACCCGGCCGTGTCCCCACCATCCCCGTGCTACAGCCCTGCCCTGAACCTTAGTCAGAGTTTGGTGCCCAGCCCAGCCCCCTGCTCCCAGGGAGCGGAATGGCCTCAGCCCAAGAGATGCACCCACCTACCCATGGGCATGGTGCAGAGGGGATGTGCACAGGGAGCCTTTTGGAGAGGTGGGGGAACACCGAAAGGCTGAGCTTGAACTACAGCTGTGGAGTGCACTGGTCTGCAGGCAAAAGGGGAGGCAACCAGGAGTGCAAAATAAAGCAGCTTAAAATAGGCCAGCAGTAAAAAAAGGAATAAAAAGGACAGAGGCGAGTCACGGAGACGCTCACCCTGTGACTCACATGCAACTGAAAAAACAAGATGGGCCAAGGGCCAAGGAGGATCAACCCTGCTGGGACACGCCTCTGGTGAGCACCAGGCGGGGAGCTCCCAGGCACTGGGGTCGGGCACGACTGGCTGCTGCGAGAGCTGGTCCATGGCGCTGGGCTTTCCTCGCCAAGGGGCAGCCAGAGAAGACCCCACTGGGGCCCGGCACAGACACCTGCACTCAGGACAGTGGGCGATTTGGCCTTGGAAAAACCGAGGGAAGGACGAGGGAAGGATATCCTTGGAGGAAGCTCCACCAGCCCAGTGCCTCCCCCACGGGGCAGGGTGGCCAGGTCATGGGCATGACTGAGGGACCCCAGCCGGAGCCCCCGCTGTCCCCGCTACCCACCCTCCACTGCCCAAGTGATGACCAGGACAGCAGACCCCGCACACGCCGCTGCCCACTCACGGCCGCTCCACGCGCCCACGGGCCAAGCTGCCACCCAGCCCGGGGGCTGCACTTGGCCCCATGCTGCCCCGGCACCCTGGGGCTGGACAGAGGATGCCAGCAGAACCCATCCAGCATGCGGCAACAAACACCACCCAGCCAGAGCCCCACATACCTGGGGGGTCCATCAGGGCCTCCTGCTATTCCTCCTCCCCGGCCGCAGCCCTCCCACTCCTGCTCCCCTCGGCGGCTCGGCGGTTGCTACGGAAGGACCGTTGCCAGGAGATGAGGCGCTGGATCCGCTGGATCCCCGCGGCAGGCATCCTGCCCAGGCTCGGCGGCCGGTGGCAGCAGGGACAGAGCTGGCAGCCACCCCCACGCTGCCCCAGCGGCAGCTGGCTCACAGGCATCAGGCGAGCGTGGCAGCACCGGCCGGTCTGGCAGGAGCTGGTGGCGGCGAGTGCTGCCCTGCGCGGAGTGTGCCAGTGCACACCGGCAACACCCAGAGGGAGATGGAGATGGGAGCCGCAGGGCAGGCGCGATGCCCAGGGCTCACCACCCCCCGCAGGAAGCTCAGGAAAACCCTCCAGCCAGCTCGGTGACAATCACACACGCAGCTGCGTGACACCTTCCTTGCCAAAACCAGAGCAGGTCTCACAGCAGCTTTGCAAGGCTGTGTTTGGCAAAGGCAGGCGCCCACCCTCCTGCTGGACCTCTGCCTTAACTCAGTGATGCTAGAGCTGCCGGGCAGCCCCTCTCCGGGACAGTGCACTCCTTGCTCTGCCACTCTGGGGCTGCATGGCTGCTCGCACCGGGATGGGGCTGTCCTGGAGCTTCGCCCTTGCTGGACAGCCCTGGGAACAAACCCAGTACCAGTATCTGTGCTGGACCTTGTCCTCACCAGTGAGGAGGGGCTGGTGAGGAATGTGGAGCTCAAGGGCAACCTTGGCTTGTAGTGACCGTGATGTGGTTGAGTTCAGGATCCTTAGGGGGTCAAAGAGGGTGCACGGCAAGGTCACTTCAAGACTTCAAGAGGGTGGACTTCGACCTCTTCAGGGACCTGGTTGGCAGAGTGTCATGGGACAAAGCCCTGGAGGGACGAGGAGCCCAGGAAAGCTGGTCAGTATTCAAGGGCCATCTCCTCCAAGCACAGGAGCTGTGCATCCCCTGAAAGAGGAAGGTGGGTATGGATGCCAGGAGGCCTCTGTGGATGAACAAGGAGCTCCTGGACTTACTCCGGCACAGAAATAAAATATCTAGGGAGTGGAAGCAAGAACGGGTTAGCTGGGAGGTATACAAAGAGGCTGTCTGAGCAGCCAGGGATCAGGTTAGCAGAGCTAAAGCCCAGATAGAATGTTTATGTCCCAGTCAGGGACATAAAGGGAAACAAGAAGACCTTCTCCAAGTACATCAGTGACAAAAGGAAGACTAGGGAAGATGTGGGCCCTCTCCAAAAGGAAACTGGAGACCTGGTCATGAGGGATACGGAGAAGGTGGAGGTGCTCAATGACTTCTTTGCCTTGGTCTTCACCAACACTGGCCCAAATTGCAGAAAGGGAAGGTAAGAACTGGGAGAAGGAAGATCCACCCACTGTAAGTGAAGATCTGGTTCGAGACCATCTAAAGAACCTGAAGGTGCACAAGTCCATGGGACCTGATGAGATCCATCCACAGGTCCTGAGGGAACTGGCAGATGAAGCTGCCAAGCCGTTAACCATCGTATTTGAAAAGTCATGGCAGTCTGGTGAAGTTCCCACTGATTGGACAAGGGGAAACATAACGCCCATCTTCAAAAAAAGACGACCCGGGGAACTGTGGGCCGGGTCTCACCTCTGTGCCTGGCAAGACCACGGAGCAGATCCTCCTGAAGGCTCCACTCAGGCACATGGAAAATGAAGGAGAGGTGACTGGTAACCAGCATGGCTTCACCAAGGGCAAATCGTCCCTGACAAACCTGGTGGCCTTCTGTGATGGAGTTACGGCTTCAGTGGGGAAAGGAAGAGCAACTGATGTAATCTACCTGGACAAAGCGTTTGACACTGTTCTGCACGACATCCTGGTGGTCAAATTGGAAAAACAGGGATTTGATGGATAGATGCTCCAGTTTGGAAATCGGGGTGCAGCCACCCACCAGGTACAGCTGGAGCAGCTCCTGTGGGAAAGCTGTCACTCCAGGCTGCAGATGTCATGAAAGGCTTGAAAAGGACCATATCTGACACTGTCACCCTTCAGCTTTAAAAATCTCATTCTGGGTCATTTGTTTCCTTGTTTCTGAGACATAAAACAGGACAGGACAGGCGGGCAGCTGTGCTGGGCTTGCGTGCCCCACAGACGTCTGTGAACAGGGCCAGCAGAGCTACCACCAGCCAACTGCCTGTATGAACCCCCTGTCCCCCTGCACCAGCTCCCAGGGGTTAATGCCCTGCAAGAGCTGAGAAGTCGGGGGAGTTGCAGCCCACAGCCCACGAGAGCCAGGGGCTGGCTGACACCGGGGGTGTAGTGGGACCCAGCAGCCTCAAAGCAGTTCAGAAGGTATTTCCTTCATCACTGCATGCAGGAGACCTGGCTGAGCCAAAGATCAGAGGGTGGGGCTGTGGGATGCAGCTGTCCCACTGTGCAGGCAGCTCCTTAACAGGCAGTCCCCCTCCAAACCCTGCATGCTGATGGTCGCAGTCCTGGGAACAACTTCTCGCTGCAGCCCAGAGCAAGGAGAACATCGCTGTGTAAATCACAGGGAGTAGATGTAACCCCTCACACCCAGCCTGCCTCGGGAGTTTGGTGAGATGCTCCCTCTCTGGGTGCTTGGCTATGTCCTGGCTTCACATGGGACAGAGTGAACTCTTCCCAGCAGCTGGTGTGAGGCTGTTTGGGTTTGTGCTGAGGAGAAGCTGATCACACACTGATGGGCAGAGCTGCTGCCAGGACACTCAAGGACTTTCCAGTTTCTCTGCTGTGCCCGTGTCTGCAGGGGCAGGAGGAGCTGGGAGGGAGCACAGCCCCAGTGACCAGCCCAGGATTTGACCTCAGGTTTAGGACTGAGACTCAAACTGGACGATGGTCTGTTACGTCCCATGCCCGGCATGGCCAGGAGAGAGATGAGAGTCTGTCCAGAAGTTCACGCTCTCTCTCTGGGTCACCCCTCTCTTGGGGTTGGCTCTTAGTCTCTCAGATGCTTGGGCTCTTACGTCCTTTCTGGGATTGCCGTTTTGGGATTCTCCCTGCTGTGGGATCGTTAGCCGGGAGCAGTCTGCGCCTTGGGCGTTGGGTGGCAAGCAGCTGCACTGTGTATCACTCATTTGTATTTTTGTATATTTATATACATTACTATTATTATTAACATTATTATTATCCTTATTATTTTCAATATTATTGTAGTTTAGTTATTAAATTGTTCTTATCTCATCCTATGAGTCTTTTTTCCCTTTACCCCTTTAATTGTCTCCCCCATCCCTGGGGAGGGGAGGGTGAGTGAGGGGATGCGTGATGTTTTGATGCCAGACAGGGTCAAAACAGGCATAGTCTCAGCAGAGCTACTCTTGTGAACGCTGGACTGTGGCTCAAGTTCATCCTCTCGGGGCTGGGGCAGAAGCTCTCCGTGTCTGTGCTCTTACCCAGTGCTTTGCCGTGTCTGGCTTTAAGCATCCTGCACCCATCCCTAGCTCCCAGGGCATCAAGGCCTCAGGAGCTCGTTGCGGAGCCATCCCTTCCGCTCAGACAAACCTGCCCTTGGTGTCTGGGTGCTCAGGCTTCACCCCACCGCAGAGCACTTCTGACATCCCATTGCTCGGACACACACATCTGCTCCTGAGCACGATGCTTGCATGAACCACACGCCTGACAGTGATCTCTCTGAGCCAGGAGATCAGCCAGGTACTGAGGCCCTTGGCCAAACCACAGAACAGCTTCAAAAGCATACAGTGTGTCAGATTAACGGAGAGACACGGAGGCAAACGCTTGGTCCCAAAGAATGCAGAGAACAAGAAAGAAAGAGGACTATTGGAGGCAGTCCCGGACTTCCTGCAAACAGGGCAGGGACAACAAACAACAGCTGGGACAAACCTGAGACAAGAACTGCTCACAGGAGAAGGAGAGTATAAACCACCAAAGCCCTTTTACCCAAAATTTATAGCAGATGTGTCTCAAATCTCCCCCAACACTGTCTACAGAGCCGGCCTTCACAGCCACAATTCACAGCACCGCACACTGCTCCCAAAGGTGATTCCTCGCGTCCTTTCACCACTTGCTAAAGCACCTGACATCTTTCCTTCTGAAAAAAAAAAAAAGAAAAAAAAACCATCAACAAATACCTTTTTTTGCTTGCACACATTGGTTTGTGGAGCTGAGCCTGCTGCTTGGTGGGGTCGGTGACTGACCCCGTGGCTGCAGAGCCTTGAGGCCACATCAGCCTGGCGGGGCTCCCACCGCCCGCAGAGGGTGCGAAGCAAGTGTGGGGCTGTTTTGCCGCAGAGCAATTCTCACCTGAGCCTGCCAGAGCCTCTCCAGGTCCCACAGCCTCCCCCCGGCCACCGACCGAAGGCAGGAGCCTCTCGGCCAGCCAAGGCTGCGCCTGCTGCGGTGCCACTTTGCATTCCTGCAGGGAATTGCCAAAGCTTTTCCACCGGCTCAGGGCTCAGCAGCCAATTTATTCGTTCACAAACACACCCAGCACCTGGCTGACTGGTGTGAGCTGCTCAGCTCACCCTGTTCCGTGCGGGCTCCAGGAGCTGCGAGCTCACGTGCAAACCCAGCTTGTGTTCCTGGATTTTAAGGAGCAAACCTCCGCTCTTCTGATTGCAGTGGTACGACGGCATGCCAAACGGCTTGCAAAATCAGAAAGCAGCAAATAAACCTCAGCATGTGGTGTTCACAAAATCTTCAATCTCCAGCTTTCTAGAAAGCCAAACGTGACATCTGAGCATCCAGCATGGATAGTCTGGCTCTCCCATGTATGGAAACACGAGGTGCTTCTGAAACCACCTCAGTACCTCTCTCCTGACCTCCTCCTAAAGTCTTCCAGGGCACAGGAAACCTCAGGGCATGGGCTAATCTGTGTCAGTGAGGATGGGGGAAGGCAGGGCTAGCAAGGGTGCCGGCGTGACCTGTCCCTGGGGGGACACAAGCTCCCAGGCATGCTGGGGGGCTCAGCCCACCCCCCCCCCCCTTTCCAGCTGTGCCTTCTGCTGCTGAAAATGGAGGGACCCACGGGCAAGTGAGCTGGGTCAGCCCTGACCTGAATGTCCTTGAGGATGGATCCTTCTGGTGGAGCACAGAGCGCTGGCTCTCACCCTGGCCAGCTGCCAGCACGGGCAGCCCTTGCTGTGGCACCCCTCCTTCAGCTCACCCCCCGTGTGCACCCCAGACACTCCTGCTCATGTGGATGCTCACGCCTGTGCTCCCCGTGGCCGCTCCCAAAGCCCCGTCACTCTCCAGAGCAGTGCTGTTAAGACTCCACGCTGGGTTATCCAGGTGACGGGACTGCCTCTCCCCTTCCAGCATGCACACGCGTGCACACACATGCCCACCCTCACGTGTGCACATGGGGCAGGCGCTGACACCGCTCCCCAGGCTGTGACACAGCAAGCCGCAGCCACCAAAAGTACCCATCAGAAGGGGGAGCACAGAAGAGGGAGACAAATCCATTGAGAAGACCCCAGGAGGGCTCAGGGGACAGC
>WKFP01013943.1:373631-440720 GCA_011057875.1 Pterocles orientalis
GAGCGCTGGCTCTCACCCTGGCCAGCTGCCAGCACGGGCAGCCCTTGCTGTGGCACCCCTCCTTCAGCTCACCCCCCGTGTGCACCCCAGACACTCCTGCTCATGTGGATGCTCACGCCTGTGCTCCCCGTGGCCGCTCCCAAAGCCCCGTCACTCTCCAGAGCAGTGCTGTTAAGACTCCACGCTGGGTTATCCAGGTGACGGGACTGCCTCTCCCCTTCCAGCATGCACACGCGTGCACACACATGCCCACCCTCACGTGTGCACATGGGGCAGGCGCTGACACCGCTCCCCAGGCTGTGACACAGCAAGCCGCAGCCACCAAAAGTACCCATCAGAAGGGGGAGCACAGAAGAGGGAGACAAATCCATTGAGAAGACCCCAGGAGGGCTCAGGGGACAGCGTCAAGCTGGGGACAAGCAGGACTGCAGAGCCCCTGGAGGCAGAGCTCCCTGGGATCTCCTCAGTCCCGCTCCGTCTCCGGATCTCTCCTTGCACGTGCCTGGGGGCTCCGGATGCTTGCGCAGGGTGGTGTGGGCTGCGTCCACGAGCCTCGCTCATGTCAGCAGCTTGAGCTGCTTTTCTAACCTTGGAATCAGTGTCCCGGGTGCCGGTGGCACTGTGCAGCTGCCCGGAGGAGGGGACAGCCCCTCACTGCCGGAGCAGGCAGGACAGGGCACAGGTTTCTGACAGGCCACTGTCCCCAGGGGCTGGCACTGTCCCCCAGGGGCTGCCTGCAGCCCGCCAGCCTGATGCAGGGAGGAGGAGCTGGGGCCATGCTGGAGCCGAGTGCACATCCAGAGATGCTGTTGCCTCTCTTTCTGTGCTCGTATTTTTAATGGAGCGGACACTGGAAGGTCAGGCCTTCTTCCAGGGATGTTTCCGTGCTTGGGCTCCAGAGTTCCCCCTCTCCAAATCCCTGTTAAGTCTCTTAAACCTTTTGGTGCCTCAGTTCCCCATCGGTAAAGCCAGGCTTATGACACTTCCTCTGTCTGTCTTACCAGGATAGCTCATAAGCCATTTGGGACTGGGGAAGTCTCTGAGTATGAATTTGTGGCTGGCTCCGGGCTCATTAGGGGATAACGTGATGGCTCGTGCCGTGTCCGGTGAGCAGCCACACGGCGCTGTGGGTACCCGTCCCTGTGCTCATGGGACGAGCGGGATGGTCTCAGCTCAGGCGTTCGCAGACACCAATTTATCTTGTGCTGTTAGCTGACAACAGACTCTTTGCTAAGGGGTCAGGACAGGTCACAAAGAACCTTCAAAGACAGGGCTGCTCTGGTGCTTGTATGTTCACACGTATTTATGCTGTACGGAAGCGCAACACCTCAAATGAGAGTTATGCTCACCTAGAGCTGTGATGAACATCCTTCTTTCACACCTTCCCTGCTGCGTCCCTGTGCCTGTTCTTCAAGGATGGCTGTGTAAGGACGATGCAAATAAACAGCGAGTGACCAGAGGAAATGAGGCGGTGCCGACCTCAGCTAACCCTCAGACACCCCTGAGCCATTACGGCTGAGCAATCACTCCTCTGCCCCTGTGGCAACCATCCTGTGGGGATTCAGCAGCAGAAGCTCTCCAGAAAGGTGTGCATGCTAACGGGGCTGCTGCACAAAGTGCCCGGGGCTTCCTGGGGGTGTTTGGGGATTGCACCAGGGAATTTGGAGATTGGTGATTGTACCAAGGAATTTGGGGATTGCACCAGGGAATTTGGAGATTGGTGATTGTACCAAAGAATTTGGGGATTGCACCAGGGAATTTGGGGATTGCACAATAATTGTTATAGGACGGTTTGGTCAAAGGTGGGGAAAGGGAGGGATCTAGGTAGAACAAGGAGGAACAAGCACACAGTCTGTCCTGCCTTCTTATTTTCCTGCGTGGTGCATCCCTGTGTGTGTGTGTGATCGGGATGTGCTAGTGAGCTTCAATCCAGACCAGCCAGCGAGCACAACAGGCAGCGCTGGCGTCAGATCCCGGACAGGCTGAGGGGCTGGGAGGTGGATACCAGGGAGGCTCATGAAAGATTTCTTCGCTGAGTTGTGAGCCTCAGGACTAGGGTGGGGCTGTTCCTGCTACCTATATCCCCCCATGGGCACTGCTCTCCCACCTGCACTGGTCTGCCTGGGTTGGGCCATGCCTGTAGATGTGTGCCCAGCGGGGATCTGGCTCAGCCTTGCTGCTGGCAGGACCTGGCAACAGTGGAAGGAAGCGGTTCCTTATCTCAACTAGATCCCTGGGACCTTCAGTCCACAGGATTGAACTGCACTGAACAGTCCTGGACAAGGACACGGTTAGAAATAACATCTGGGACAGGACAGGCTGAGAATCCGATTAATTGCTCGGTTGCTCTGTGGTTTGTTTGCATGCTGCACCTGAACAAGTACAGCTCAAGAGCATCGTCATCAAAGTTGCATCTGGGATGCGGGTCTGGCATAACAGCCCTGGAAGCATGCCAGGAAACCTGCTTTTTGGCACCTGAAGCTACGTGTTAATAGTAAGATGATAATATATTGAGCCCTACCTAGTCCTGTCTTGGAAATGTGTGCTGCTGGCTAGTAAGTGTAAAGTGGTGCCAGGCAGAATGAGCTGTCTTATCCCCAGAAACACCTCCAGAGGCAAGACAACACCAGGATGCCACAGAGCACCAGCCTGAAACAGCTTCGGCCACCTCCCACTTGTACCTCTCCACACCGCGCTGTCCCCGACGGTCCTGATGTGGCCATCCCACCAATTCGAGTGTTGAGGATTTTTCTTTCTCAGCCTTCACCCTTTCAAGGGTGGGGCAGGGATGCTCCACCCTTGCTTTACACAGGTTTATCAGAAAGTGGCTCATCCAAGATTCTTCAAGAAGCATGTGTTGGACTCAGGAGGGCAAATCCCCCAGACCCAAGTCCAGCCCCTCATCCAGTTGTGGGGCTGCTTCGTCCTGGGGCCAGTGTCCTGCTGGTGGCTGGAGGGGCTGCATAAGCTCACAGAGCCGAGCCTGGTGCCTACGATGCCCCTCACCTTCATGGGGAGCTGAAGGTACTCAGCATCCTGAGACCTCTCCGACAGTTTGAATCTGCAAATCTGGCACCCCACAGATGCAGGCATGACTGCCCCTGCAGCAGCACCTCTCTGCAGCACAGGACACTGAGGGTGAAGCTACCTCTTGTGCCTGTGCTGCACCAGGAGAGGCAGGATGCTCCAGGGACAGAAGAAATTGGGGTCCACGAGAATAACCCCACCCCAGATAACAACAAAGCCCTCAGCCCCACAAGCTCTGCTGATTTCCTACCTGTGGAAAATAACCTCAGAGGAAAGGCAGCACCCAGCCTAACCAGGCTTTAATTTGCTGTTGACAATCCGGACAGTAATTATATTGCCAGGTACCTGCCTTTTCATTAAGCCCCATGCAGATGTTAGTTTTTCGGAGCTGACATAAATGTGCTCATTTGTCTTCATCAAAGAAGCACACATGCTCCTCAGTCCCCCCAGTGACCCGGCACAGCACTGGCGCTGCGCCCCTTTGTGACGCCAGTTGCAGGGTCCCTTATTCCCCAGAAGGGCCTGTGGACCCAGGAGAGAGGTTCTCTGTGGTTGCTGCCATCAGCCTTTTCCTTGTCACTGGTCTAGCCCTGTCGTCATCCCTGTCCCTGCCGTCATCCCTGTCCCTGCTACCATCCCTGTCCCTGCCATCATCCCTGTCCCTGCCGTCATTCCTGTCCCCGCCACCATCCCTGTCCCTGCCACCATCCCTGTCCCTGCCACCATCCCTGTCCCTGCCGTCGGCCACGGTCCCTCTGCCAGCCCCCCGCTATGCCGCCAGCCTCTCCATCACAGGCAGCACAGACCAGGCAGGGCGTTTCGCTTTCCTGCAGACCAAGTCTGGCACCTCTGGTCTAGTTTTGGGGGTAAGCCAGGGAGCTTGGCTGAGGGGGGCCACTATGTCCTCCCCAGCAGCCACGATGGCTCTCGTCCCCAGGGCTGGGGACATGGCCCAGTTCAGGGTGTCCCTGGCCACTCCCTGGGGACTGAGCGAGCCCAGTCTGAACAGAGCCGCTGCCACAGGCTGTGTGCAGAAAGGCTAGGGCTTGTTCTGCTCCTGGGGTCCCATCGCTGTCACGGCACGGGGCGGGCTCCAGCAGACCCTGCCTGGCGAGCTGGTGGGGGAGCGACGCAGGTGATCCTCTGGCCTCACTGGACAAACGAGGGACCAGCAGCCCAAGCGCAGAGGCAGCACGAGGGAATGGAGCAGAGTCTGCTTCTGCCTTTACAACATGGGATCCCTCGGCCTGCTGGGGAATCGGGAGCAGGAGAGGGATGGGAGCAGGCCAGATGGCACGGCAAGGCTGGGGAAGATGGAAGCCATAGAGCGAGCACCGTGCAGCCTCCTGGTGTTGTCTGTGCAATTTTCGTACAGAAATGCACAGAGCAAGCTCACGGCATTGCCCGTGCTCAATAGCCCCTCACTATTAACTTGCTTTAAAAAGCCTCTTCCTGTAGAAAATACTTTTCTGGCAGCAAATGTCACTGGATCCTGTGACAGCGCCTGACTGCTGGACAAGAGCAGTGCGGACAGGACCCCGTGCCCAGGCTGAGCTAACGCGGCCGGGGAAAGCCTCCAGCAGCTCTCCAGACCAGGGCAGCCAGCTGGCGGGTCAGGAGGAAAGTCAGGCCCTGGGTGACAGATCTCCGGATGAGATGCATCACCTGGGTGAAACGGTATTTCTTCTCTCCACCATCATTTAATCTACCACTTGGGGAGGGTTGTGCAGGGGAGGAGGGACTTACCAGCTCTGAGGTCTGTGATGTGTGCGGGACAGCGTGTCTTCTGCCTGCTTGGCACGAGAGAGGAGAGGGGCAGAGCTGCACGGACCACGCAGCCTTCATTCAGTCCCCCGGCAATCATTCGTGACCGCACAGATGCAATGAGAGAGCACACGCAGCTCGCGGGCACCTCTCTGTGTCACAGCCCTGTGGCTGTGAGCCCCTGTCTCTCCCCCCCCTCCACCCTGCAAGGACAGGGACCCTTGTCCCAGCACCACCAATCCATCCTCTGGGCTTTGCAGGACCTGCCATTGAGACAGTGCAGGGGATGCTCTTCCCCGTGCTCAGAGCATTGCACTGACCCTGCACCCCTGCTCGGGACACGCTCCTGCTCTATGTGGAGCAGCGCTCAGCCTGGCCCCGCACACCGGGATCACCGGCCACACGCTGTGCCGTCAGCTCGGCATTGATGGGAGCATGCCGAACACCACTGCTGCTGCTGTGCCACCACAGGTTGCAGGAATCCTGATCCTGGCCCAAATTCTGTGGCATCACCGTCCTCCCGGGTGGCAATACCCACTGTACCACCTCAGCATGGCACGGGTGAATCAAACGAACAAGAAAAGCCCCATCAGCAACCTCAGACCCAAACCCTGCTGAGGCTGGGGGTTTGATCCACAGGGGGTTTGGCCACCAGCACAAATTTTCCCAGAGTTGATGATTCCTTTCAAAGTCCCACTTAGCTTGATTCTACTAATAATATCTTCATTAATAAAAGGTGTCCTAATACGTATGGGTTGTGACCCGTACCTCCCCAGGCTCAGTCCCTGGGCTGGGCAGAGGGAGCCCACGGGCAGGATGGGGCAGTGCCCAGCTGGGCTCCTCTGCGCTACCAGTGCTGCTGGGAGCGGGAAGGGCTTTGCACCGTGCTGCAGGGACCGCTGCCCTTGGTCTCCAGCGCTCTCCAGATGGTTTGTTTTTTCGTTCCCAAGTCTCAGCTCTCAGGGCAAAGCCATCCCAAGCCAGGACTCCCCTGGGGGCAGGACGTCACAGCCCCATCCCACATAGCATCTGGAAGGGACGCCAGGGCACTGCTGGGGAATTGTTCCCGCAGTGTGAGAAAGATGCTCTGGGAATCTCCTGAAGCCACAGGGATGACAACAGTTGCCCTGGATGGCCGAGGGGCTCCTTCACCAAGGCTCCCCAGCCTCTGCCAACAGCTGTCAGCTCCAGCTCACTGCTCGGCTGCATTTGGGACTGTGTCCAACTTCATGCCTGAGCATCCTGTCTGCTGAGCCATCCTCAGGATGCCACATTGTCCCTGCCAGTTCCAGGGCTCAAAGCATGTTCATTGTCACCTTCTTGAGCTGTGCTCAGGCCACACCGAGGAGAGGAGGCACGCACTCTGCAGCTCCAAGGGCGAGAGGTACCAAAGGCTGGCAGACCTCTGATCCTGTACCTGGAGCAGATCAAGGGACATACGCCGACATTCAGAACCATGGGCTCTGATGTGCAAGGTCTAAATTTGCATGGAGTTTGCTGCAGGGAGCTCAGAGACTTCTATTTATTTTTACAAATGGGAAGAAGAAAAGCCCTGATTTAACTGTACTCTTTCCACATTCACAGTGGTGACCAACCAACTGACTTGCTCCTTGGCTATGAACACGCCTTTTTCCAGTGACCTACGTGGCTGGCCCAAAATGTGTCCCTGGCTGTTCCATCATGAGCCAACCTCCTGAAATACTAGGGTCTGAGCAGTGAGGCCCTGAACCAAAGCAGACCTCTAGATGAACCAACCGCACAACCTAACAATATATCTAGTATATGTAATATTGATCACATCTGCAATGTACTATCTTATGAATATATGCCAATTTAGAAAATCTTTGTTGTAACACTTATAGAGCTTTGCTGTAACGCTTACTGTGTGAGGTTAGTCAGCAGAAAGATACTAATTGTGTAAGAGTAGCCACAATTAAAAATGGATGTGCCCTATTGCCACAGAAGGCAAAAGAATGTGGCAAGTCATGACAAGCTTTGTTGAGAGATATACATAATCAAGATTACCAAATTCTTTTGTTCTTGTTATCTCCCCTCTCCTGTTCTGACCAAGCTCGAGATGGAAGTTAACAAGGAGAAAACCACACCAGATGTTTTTCGCAGTTTAAAATATAAAGTTGTTTATTCAACTGTTTAAAAGCGGGGAATGTTTGCAGGGAAATTGGGAAGCTTCATCTATACTGTGGACACACTGTACAGAGATTTCCCAATTGCTGGGAAGGGTTCTCCAAATCCTCGCTGCAACCGGGCTCTCCAGCGACTGTGGATCTGGATGACGGTAACGTATTAACAGGGCAATTGGTGATGTATCTTTAATCACTATCACTAACTCTGTGTAGCAATGATTAGGTGCATTACCTTATTTTATGCTTGTTGTGGTAGCTCGCTTATTATTTTGCTGCTTTACCTTATCTTGCTTTAATTTATTTTCACTGTATTATTTTCCTCATTATTTTATCACTTTAAACATAAGTAAAAATAAGCTTACTCCTTTAATTTGGTACCTTTGTCCTTTGTGGTAACCCTGTTGATTGGCAAAACACCTCCCTGCCAGTTTCAGTGCAAGGAGCAGCGAGCACGGCCACGAGTGCCACCGAACAGGCGTTAGCAAGCAGGGAGTGGGTCAGTGGTGCTGGGGTCGGTGCTCAGCTCTCTGCCTTGGCTGCAGAGCTTTATCCTGCCAGACAGGAGGACACTGCTTTGGGTAGCAGTGCAGCACAGGGGTGCTACAGTAGCAACTCTACAGACCTAAAAATAACTCTTGCTCCCATCCCGCACTGCACACTGCAACCTTTTCCTAGCACCAGACCTGCTAATTGCTCACACGATCAAAGAGACTGCGAAGGGGAGATGGCAAACAGGTGTGAACACCCAGCAATGAAGATTAAGCAGCCAAGCCTGGAGGTTCTTCTTATTTGTGAAGAGACGCCTTAGGGCTGCCCCTACAAGGCTCAATCTCCACAAGCAGCTGCTGTTCAGGATTTGGCCATGCTCATGCCAGCAGCTGCACAGGCACCCGGGCATCTCCAGACCAGCTTGCAAATGCCATTAGCCTCCTCTCCTCAACCACGGCTGTCCCTCCCACTTGGCCTCAGGGGCAAGGGACACTGGAGCTTTGCTCAGTCTCTGCTTTGACCTTCCTCTGAAGAGCCCCAGCTCGTGGCACTTGTCCTCGGGCTCTTTGCAATCCCTTGGGCGCGTTGCAATAACCCCCCGAGATGAGCCACGGAAAGCCACCATGTATTGTCCCTAGCAGCAGGACAGGGCCAGGTGTCTCCTGGAGCCAGCTCACCCCACGGCACCGGGTCCCAGCCGTGCTCAGTCCCCAGCCCTCCGGGTGCCTGCACACCAGGCGTGGAGACATGTCAGGTCTCAGCACAGCGTCTCTGCAGCCTGAAGGTGGTGCAGACGGTGTGTGGTGTATTCATTGCTTTTGCCATTAGGACAATACTCTGCCATGTTAGAATAAATGGGGTGTGCCGTTGTTGTAGATTACTACACCGCGTTGTATTACACAGCTAATCGACTCCTGCTTCAACCACTCAGAAAATGCACTATTTTTGTCTTTCTCTTTATGGTAGGAATTTTGTTCCAGGTGATTTCTCCAAGGGACTTTGCCTCCGCAGGTTTCCTACACAAATCCACGTGGCAATCATGTCAGCAAGACCCAGAGATTTGCTGGCCCCAGACCCTTCAGCAAATGGCCCACTAAACCTTTGCCCTGGGCTGTGGATACATCAGCTGCAGCAAGGGAAACAACTAATAAGCAGAAAGGAGCCATTGTAGCTTGTGCTTTCTCAGTGTTTCACCCCAAAAGACAATGAAGGGCAAGAACATCATCTTGGGGAGATACACAACTAGTGAACAGTAAAGAAAACTATCGCCTATGACGTTCACAAGACCTCTTTCCTCAGCAGTTTCTTGGCGAACTTGAGCTCATTTTTCCTTTTTGGGCATGGTAAAAAGTAGGTACTAACTGAGAAAGGAGAGAAAAGAGACCTGGCAACATGGGCAAATTATTGTTCTCTACCAAAGGCGTCAATCTGGTCTGTCTAAGCACGCTGAGCACTGCCTGGCGATAGCTTCTGAGTAACTGAGCTTGGCCAGTTCACCGATTTGCCCTTGAACGGGAGGAAGTGATCCCTCCCTCTCTGCTCCACTCCCGTCAGACCCCCCTGGGGTGCTGCACCCAGCTCTGGGGTCCTCAGCACAGGACAGACACGGAGCTGCTGGAGCGGGGCCAGAGGAGCCCCGGAGATGGTCCGAGGCTGGAGCAGCTCCCGTGCGAGGACAGGCTGAGAGAGTTGGGGGTGTGCAGCCTGGAGAAGAGAAGGCTCCGGGGAGACCTTCCAGCACCTTCCAGTGCTGAAAGGGGGCTACAGGAGAGATGGGGGGGCTCTGGATCAGGGGGTGCAGGAACAGGATGAGGGGGAATGGTTTTAAGGTGAAAGAGGGGAGACTGAGATGAGATGTGAGGAAGAAATGTTTTCCTGTGCGGGTGGTGAGGCAGTGGCCCAGGTTGCCCAGAGCAGCTGTGGATGCCCCATCCCTGGAGGGGTTCCCCATCCCTGGATGAGGCTTTGGGCAACCTGGGCTAGTGGGAGGTGTCCCTGCCCATGGCAGGGGGTGGCACTGGGTGGTCTCTAAGGTCCCTTCCAACCCAAACTAGCCTGTGATTCTATGAAAGTAGCCTTCTGCTCCTCGCTGGTGGCTCCTGGAGGCACCAGCACCCCAGGGCTGCCTGCTCGCTGCCTTCACTCTGCCTGGCGGCTCTGAGCCTCGTGGCTGCTGTGGCTGGATCCCCGTTAGGAGTGGAGGGTTATTTTCACTCTCCTCATGGCAAGAAATGTTCTGTTGATAATCCCTACAGAGCTTTTGCAGCTGCTGGCAGAGGCAAGGAGCCACAGGGAAGCAGGTGGAATGGCACCGACCGCTCGTGCCTGATAAAGCTCCCGCTGCCGTCCGGGGCGCTGCAGCCCATGGGCCCACTGGAGCAGACCTGGACTGAAATCTGGCAGAAAAGGGGGCAACAACCTCAGCTTGGGTTTAAGTCTTCCTCCTCCATCATAGCCTCACTGCAGCTGTACACCTGGCTGACCAAAGGCAGAAATCGGCTTATTTGGCATTACCAATTTTGCATTTGCAATTTTTTGCAATTGGCTTTGCTTCTGCCTGCAAGATGATTCTCTGAAACAGTCCTCCCATCATCTGTTTGCTTGTCCTAGTCCCTGGGAATTTAAATTCAGCCACCTGCAGACATCTGCTCCTTAAGAGGTCCTGCTTCTCTTTCTGTTCCCGGGGGGAGCACAGATTGGCGTGCCTTCCTCCCACCTGCTGGCTTTGACATTGCTGTGATTTCTCTCTGCAGGAGCGCAGCCCCTCCTGGGCTGGTCGGGCCATTTGGGCTTTCAAGCCACTGGGGCAGGAGGAATATCAACTGGTGTGGCTGCAATAAAGGCTGCTCCATGCTTTGAGGTTTTGCCCAAAGTCTACAAGACAAAGGGGCGAACACGAGATGAAAGAGGGGCACGGCCCTTGCATGAGCCCCCTGCAAGGTGGACATTTCACTCCACAGAGAAAAGATGTTTGGTCATTTCAGAAATGCTATTTCCCCTATCTGCAGCTTACAACCAACATGGTGCTTTACAATGAAGGGCAACAGGGCAGTGTTCAGGGCACAGACTAGGGCATCTGGGGGCTGTTTCAGGCTGCTGCTTGGTGATTGCAGCGAGCAGGCTGGCTCCCGGGAACGGCAGAGCTCCCAAAGCTCCCCGCGGTCCGTTGGGTCAGCAGAGCCTCAGCCGAGCATCTGGCACAGGGGGAGATCTTCCAATTAGCTAGTGGTCAGACACTCTTTTCACCGTCCTCCTGTGCTCCCAGAGCACTGTCATGACTCATGATGCTATATATATTTATATGTATAAATCTGGAATCAAAGACCCGTGAAGTCATTAAAAATTTGCTTTTCCTGCATGGCTCTGAGTTTGCGCAACAGGGAGCAGAAGCATTCTCCCTGTCCTGCTTTGCCAGCGCCAGAGGAGGAAAAGTGTGATTTCCAGGAAGAATGATAGATTTGTGAAAACCTGTGACATCCTGGGGGACAGCACGGTCCCCAGGGGTGGCTACCGCAGGTGACGTGGATGAAATGGAAGGCAGGCTATGGAGGCCCCCTGCCCAAATGCAGGCTGGACACCTCCTGTCCCGCCACCTCGCCCTCTGCCACCTCCAGCTCTAGCAGAAAATGGGACTTCTCAGCCCCCCGAGACACACCTTACCGATGTCTCCGGATGTGGTGGGACCTGCAGCTGAGCCCCATCCTGCCCTGCCCTGCCCTTCACACCTGTGGGGAGCCCCCTGCATTGCTTGGACACGAATCTCACAGCCCAGCGCCGCTCCAGGAGGTAAGTGCTCTGAGAGATGCTCTTCCTGCCCCTTTGCTCTGAGTCGTGTCTGGGATATACTCACGTCGTCTGCAGGGTGAGTGAATGGCTTCCAAAGCAGCCACTTTTTTTGCAGGTTTAATAGACAGACAAACTTCTGAGGCCTTGAGAGCAGTCTGCTGGATCACAGAGCTGTCCTCCTGGGCTCAGACCGGGGTTTTGTGAACCTGTGTTCAGCTCTGGTCACCACTCAATCTGCTAAGCACACCCCAGGAGCTCCTGAGGCCCCACCACCTCCGTGAAGTGCAGGGGCTCAGGGTCTTGCAGGATCATTCCTTCAGAGGTGAAATTTTCCTCCTCTGCCCGAGACAAAAAAAACATAGAAAAAAACCTCCAACTTTTTTCCCTGCTAGTTGTGTCTCCCATTAGAGCCCTGGAAATAACAGCAGCCTTTCTATTCCCGTAAGATCTCCCAGGAAGCCTTTAAGGTGACGGGTAAAGTGGCCCTGAAGTGACCTCAGCGCCTTTGCTTTGGGTGCCAAGCCTGGTGGGCATCTCCTTGCCACAAAACAAGAGCTGAGCCTTCCTTTCTCTTTTCATTGGGTTAATCCCCTGAGGATATCACCTGTGCCCACTGAAAGGAGCAATTTGCATCCAATTCAATCTCCTTGTTTTGAAGCTAAAACACTTTGGCCAAGTTTCCCCCATTTCAATCACTGATTGGATTCATTTTCATAGACCCCTGGACACATTTTCAATGGCTTGGCCATCTTTGTGGGAAATGAAGTTTTCTGAACTGATAAACACGCAAAGGGAGGAAAAGAAAGAGAAAGAAACAAGAAGAAAGGAGAAATCTATCAACAATAGGAAGTCCGTGTTCTAGTGATACATAATATATTATTCTGCCACATGCGATTTATCTTCTGACATATGCTACTGTAGCATATGGCGTATGTATCAAAGAGGGAACGGCGGAACTGGGGAAAGGCTGAGTTCCTGCAGGTTACTGCTTCTGACAGGGCTGTTATTATTTCATTGCTCTATCTGCCGCAGTCCTGCCCGCAGCAGGACCTTGCAGGGACTCTCTCCTTCACCACACCGTGCAAACAGGGTCAGAAGCCATTCCTGCTCCAGCCGGTTCCTGCCTGGGATGTGGCGGTCCAGCACACCCCTGCTTGGGACACAGCCCCTTCCATCCCCAGCACTCCAAACACCGAGCACATCCTTTCCTTTAAACAGGGGCTGTTGTACTGGGGCGTAATGAGGTACCTGACACTGTGCACTTGTTCAAGTGCTTTGCTGGAAACGCCCTGCAGAAGGAAAGCGCAAAATGTGGAATAGTGGGTAGAGGAGGCATGGGAGAGATGTGGGGCTGTGCTGGGCTTGCCCTGTAAGCGACAGAGCTGTTAACAGTCTATGCAAACAGAAATCCCAACTAAATCCAAAGAGCAAACCTCCCTAACCCAACTGCTAACACTCTGCAGTGTCACAGCCAAATACATGGAGCTACTCCTGACTCGCGACACTTGTGCTTGTCAGACTGCGTCCTTGTGGACATCTCCAGGAGAGGAAAGAGGCTTCGTCTCTCTGGGATGACACTGCATGAACACTCTCAACTACCCACATCGCCCTCCTTAGACAATGTAACTGCTATCATCAGTGTTGTCGTTTCAGGCTTTTTGCTTTCACTTAATCCCTGTGCGGAGGCTGTTTTAGCAAGCCC
The DNA here is from genome assembly GCA_011057875.1 of Pterocles orientalis. NCBI lineage: Eukaryota > Metazoa > Chordata > Aves > Pterocliformes > Pteroclidae > Pterocles > Pterocles orientalis. The sequence continues at coordinate 386,544 of WKFP01013943.1, forward strand.
TCCGTACTGCAACTGCATGCCATCTGTGACGAGACAGTCGCGGAGGGACTCCAGCTCTTCTCAAGAAAGCTTTTACACGGGGATCTCGGGAGCGCTGTTCCCACCACGGCGCACCGCGGGCTCACGGCTCCCTCCTGACGCTGCTGGAGGCTGGCATCACCACCAGCATGTTTGTTTCCCAGCGTGTTATTCACTGACTCTATTTTCCAGCCAAGAGAGCTTTGCAAATAATAAGAGGAACGGATGAATGGGATGGCATGGGATGATTAACCAGGATTTTCAAAGCCGGGCCAGCAGTCTGGATTGCCAGCAGCACAAGCACCTCGCAAACAACTGACGGCATCACACGCCCTCCCCTCTGCGGGCGGGGGAGTCGTTCCTGCAGCCCTTAAGCAGATCAGTCGGCGATGCTTACCTACACCATCAAACAGCGTGATGAAGCTGTGTTTTCACAAACACTCTCTCCTTTTTTTTTTTGTTGTTGTCATCATCAAGTTTTTGATCTCCTTACAGTAAAAACTCCCAGATTCCCTCCTGCTCTCTGAATGCATTGCCACAACAGTTGGGATCTGATGCTGTTATCATCTTTCTGGACTATAAAAACCAAGTCGTGTCTTTCGATAGCATATGGTTCTCCCCTTACAACAACAGACACCAGAACTTTCAATTAAGTTTCTGGAAGCAGCGCGGAAACACACATGACTCATTTCAGAAGTGCACTAACAAGTGAAATGATCCCATTTTTCACCAGATCTCTGCTCATCAGGAAACAAACAGTATCTGATGTCTTTCCTTCTTTATATAGTGACAAAAACAACACCTCTCCACTGACACCGAGCTTGGGTAGAAATCGTCCAGCTAAATATTATAATATTTGATAATAGTCCTGCCAGCATGGAGCTGACTCATTTAATGTAATGTGCTGCTCCCTGAAGATTGCTTTTCAGCACAGCAAACAATTAGCTAGTTCATTCATCCCAGCTTGAGAATGGCAGATAGTTACAGGACCACGGGCACTCTCCTAACGGGAGCTGATTTATCAACAATCGTAGTTGTTGCTCCTGTAATTAATCTTATGCTATTTCCGCACACACTTATCTCTTTGCTGACACTCTGCTCCCAGTTCCCAACCACTTTTTAAACACTCAGAATAGCATAGAAATAACTTTGATTTCCGGTCAGCGACACGGAAATGATCAGGCAAGATCACGCCGTGATTCCCGGGCGCTGCTCTCCAGCACTCCTTAAACACGGCGCTTTATTCCCAAAGGGCAGAGCAGAGGTGGCCCAACCCTGGCTCGCAGTGGCCATGCTACACCCGCCCACGCTGGTATCCACGTGCAGACCCCACACACCAGCCCATGGATGCATGTCTGCTTCCCCCCATGGCCATCCTGGGGGTAGCAAACCCCTGCGTGCCTCCACCTCTGGGTCCTGATGAGGACTAAAAATGTCGGGAGCATCCATGATGCAGGTGGGGAAGCAGGCACCAGAGGAAAGATTATTTGTCCAAGGCTGTGTTATGAGCAAAAGCGTCGTCAGATCTGGTGGGAGCTGGGTTTCCCAGCAAGAGGCTTTTGGAGCTGGAGGTGGGAAGCAATTGCTAACCCGTCCAGCATATCTGCCTGCCGCTCTGCTCTGACTCCTCAGGGCTATAATTTTTCTGACTCAGCAATCCCGCAGCGCCCAGGCACAGTGAAGACTTTTGGCGCCGGCAGGGCTGCTGTCCCCTGACCCCCACCTCTGGGGCAGGCACAGCATCCCTCCTCTGGGATCTGCTTCCCAGCGGATTTTGGTTGTGTGAACCCTGGGTAATTCAAGCCCTGGTGCTCCGCTCCTTTCAGACACTGCTCGGGAGCACGTCAGACACTTGTATTCTCCAGATTCCAGGGAGAAAATGGCAGATCCCTGGCAGCAAGCTTTTCTTTATCTCACATTCTTGCAAAAGAGACAGCTCCTGTGATTTTTCCGCTCTAGACTTGGGTTTCAACTGGAGATTTACTTTACTGTGTGTTCATTGCTGTAATTATTGCCAGTGTGAAGACGGTGACCTCAGCACCCAGACAAATGCATACAGCAATGAGTTCAGCAGCATCATCCTTATAATCACCGCCCAATACGTGCCATGGAAACCAGGAGAAAGGAGGGTTGCCCAGGCAGGGATGGCAGGGACCACCCCCAGTGCTCTCAGAGGGCAGGACCATGTGGGTCTCGTTGGCTGTAAGAGGGCTGGCTGTGCCAACCTGCTGTCAGCACGGGCTGCCCTCCCTCCTGGGAGGGTGCAGGCATGCCCACCCAGCTGCCATTACTGCTTTTGGGGTAGCCCCCATCCCCGCGAGACGGGCAGCACAGAGGCATGCCCGCACGTCCGGCTTTTTTTGCTGCCTTGGGGAACAGCCTGGGTCTGGCCCAGGACGCGAGAGGACTGCTGTGGCTCCAGGTCGTGTATCAGATGGCACCGGCGTGCTGCCTGTTCCTGCTCTGCTCTCCTTGGAGCGGCTCCCTGAGCCCCTCGCTGCAAGGGCAGGTCTCCACACTCCTCCCTGGCCAGCCCATGCCAGCAACGAGAGCGGGCGCCCCAGCACCCCTCAGCTGTGTGGCCCAACCATCCCTGTCTCCAGCACAAGCTGATGGTTTTTAGCACACCCCAGTCTTGACTTTGATGCTCCCATTTACTAACGCTGATGCCTTTCTGGGAACAGGGGCCTTGCCAGACACCAACCACCGGTGCTTCCACATTTCCTGCTGTGCCACAGCCCCACGGCTGGAACCGACGTGCCGCAGCCACGGGTCCCAGGCTCCCCTGGTGGCTCTCTGCTGTCTTGGCATGGACATGGGGAGGAGAGCACCTTGCTTCAGGATTTCTGGAGCAGTTTTCCAGTTGCTGCTGTCATCCTCAACCTGTACCAGTGACTCAGTCCTGACAACTGAATCAAGACAGTTGGACACCCTGGAGGTGTTCAAGGCCAGGCTGGATGAGGCTTTGAGCAACCTGGGCTAGTGGGAGGTGTCCCTGCCCATGGCAGGTGGTGGAACTTGATGATCTTTAAGGTCCTTTCCAACCCAAACCATTCTATGATTCTATGATTCTACGATTCTACGATTCTATTATATTTCTTCGTAAGAGATGGGGAGATTTCCTTATGCAAGATGCCCAGTCATGTCCCTGCTGTGCTCAGCTCCCTCATCCCAGAGCCAACACAACCCTCCTGGACCTCAGTAACTGGGACAAGGATCTTCTGCCCAACCCACCGGCTGCCCCCTCTCTATCAGCCCCCTAATATTTCTGAACGTGCCTCCAGGAAGGTGCCACCACTGAGGTAAGGGCAAGGTGATGTCTTTCTACAGTGTGCCCTGACCAGGGAGAGCATCTGCTGTTGAGAGACTAAATCTAGTTCCTTCTCTTAAATACCACTTGAATAGATTTGGCCAAAAATCAGGGAGAGGAAGTCCAGTGTGAAAAAATTTCTATTTTTTAAGTGATTACTTTTGTGGCAGGTGTGCAGGAACAGCGGCTCTTTTTCTTTCCAACACTAAATGCACCATTTTGAAACTGCAAGTTTTTGGGCTTTACCACTGAAACCTCACGTACCAAAAGAAAGGGAGCATGAGCAGGAGGATCACATAGTGCCCAGGGGCATGAGGGGCTTCCTTTTCCACCAGATTAAACACTCCAGAGGGGCATTTTTGGTTTGCACTTGGTCGAGAAGTGTCACTTTTTCTGTTTTGGTCCAAACCAAGCTAATTCCCCCTCCACCTCTATGACTGCCCCCGGCGATCCTGCACTCAACCTCGGCTGCCTGAGGGCAATACCTTTCACCCAAACCAAATCGGGATCCTTCCCACTGTGCTTCACTGAAGCATTTGAACAAAGTCGGTACTACTGCCCTATCTCCTCATGAGCACAGTGCCTCCTGCCTGTTTCTGGGTTCATCCCCTGAGCACCAGGTAACTCCATCTCCAGCCGGAAAAACCATACAGAAGATGCCGAATTTGCTGGAAGGTGCATTTCCCCAGACGTTAACTGTGCTACTGACACACGGAAGGAAAGGTGGTGGGGAAGAGCTCATCTGGGTCCTTGTCTGGATCCGAGGCTCGGTGCCTGGCTGGAGCAGAGAGGAGCCAGAGGAGAAGCCCCACCATAGGGATGTTCTGACCTAAATACAGGCTGACCGTCAAAAATGCTGCAAAGCCCTGCTCACCTCAGCCTGCACATTAGAAATATTGACCGGTAGTGGTGGATAAATAAGAAGGAATTGATATCAGCTCGAGGCAATCCCCAGACCAGAAGAGAGACAGAATGAACCAGCTTATTATTATTATTTAATGCCTATATTGTGAGAACAGATGAATAATTCGCTTGCGAGGCTCTGCATGCAAGGTTGTTATGAAGCTTAATTCATTAGCGCTTGTAAAGTGTCTTGAACTCGTGAGATGAAAGGTGCCCTCTGAGTGCCAAGTACTATTATGGCTCCAGTGCTGGGGATCTTTAATAAGGATATTGAACGGCTCCTCTGAGCCAGCACATTGCTTTTTAACTTCTTTATGGCTGTTTTCACAAGCACTGTCCTAGAGAGCCCAAAAAAAGTTGCAAGAAAAAAAGAAAAAACCATAACAGAGCACACAGCTCACGTACCTGCCAATTTTCCTCCCTGCAGGGCAAGACCGAGGGGAGCAAGGCACCGCCACCCGCCTCGGCGATGGATGAGGGGGGCGGACCCAGGCGCTGCAGTGACCAGACTCTGCACAGCCGAGGGACAGGGTGACGGCCCCGCCACGTTCAGCCTTGCTACCTGTCTGGCTCACCGCCTGCCAGGGGATGCCAGCCTCAGGGGTCTGTCACCAGCCCTGCCATGGTGACTGAGAGCTGTGACAGCTCCGGGGGCATCATTAGATGGAGACTGAGAGGGGGCAAGTGGGGGGAGAGGAACGTCACGGGGGATGCTGGTAACTACCGGCAGGGTTTCTGGTGTGGCTGCAGGCTCCCAGCCAAGCTGCCTTGCTTGCTTTCCATGCCATTGAGTTTGGTCAGTGCATGGGGAGGTGACAGCGTCACCCATCCCTGCCATCCATGGCAGCCTGCTCTCACCTCCTCTGGCCAACACCTGATGATGGGGTGAGGGGAGGACGCCTGGTTTGCCTCCGACGTGCTCCACCTGCCTTGCCAGAAGCCGTGTCCCCGTGCACCTTCCCAGCCCAGCTCTGCCTGGCCAAAGAGGGTTGGTGGTGACGGTTTCCCCATGGAGGGGGTGATGGGGCTGGCTCTCACAAGGCTCCCAGGGCCTCAGAAACACAGGCCAGCTGGATGACTTCCCAGCAGAAGTGCTCCTGTCCCAGTTTGTTTCCTCCAGACCCCTCCTGGCTCGCTCTTCTCCAACGCAAGCGCTGTCAGCCCTTCCGCTCTCCTGGCTGGTGAGCAGATTGATGCTAGCTGACGTGTGTTCCCTCCCCATGCACAGAGTGGACTTTCATGGACTCCCTCTATTGAGATTTCGTGACAGTATCATTTGTCTGCTCAGTGCAGCCGCTTGCTCCATGACAAAGCCATTATAACCCGGCCAGGCTCTGCCAACCTCAGGCACCACAGACTGCTCGCCCTCTTTGGAAACCCTGCTTCCTTCACATCTGTATTCCTGCAGCTATTGTTGCTCATTTATCAGGTAAGAAACCATGACCGTGAGTCCACAGCCCTTCCCTGCCTTAGCCAGGTGGGAAGATGTCTCCCTACCTGTAGTCCCACCTATGGCATCTCTAATTGCTGCTGCACTTCTCATAAAATGTAATGGGTTTTGAAAAAAAAAAAGTTTTCTCAAATTTTCCCCTCGGAGAAGGACAGAAAGTGCTGCTGAAGCACGCCAATCACAGCGTGCCATCCTACCGCTGGCACTACCCATCTCCAAATGACCAGGAAAGCGGCAACTTCTTTCACCGAGGGAATGAAGCCTCCAAAGAGAAAGCAGTGACCTTCTCATCTGCTTTCCTCTCTTCCTTCTTCAAATTTTGCTGCAACCAGCAAAACTCTCTCATCTACAGAGGCAGCTTTCACAAACAGCCCAGTGTGCCCCGCGGAGGGCGGCGAGCGGCTGGCTGGTGCTCGGCTGCCGTGCGGCTTGGCACGCCGGGGAGCGCCGGAGCTGGGACGAGCCCTGGCCTTGGCTCCGCTGGGGCTCAAGTGGAATAAAGGACTTGTCATTTGCTTTAATTATTCCAAAGGCTCTTTACTCGGAGGAAAAGAAAGTGTTTATCAGAGACTCATGGCTTCGGCAAAGGAGATTCAACTCAGATTAAATTTTTAGGTGCCTGTAAAATTTAATTGGGATTAGTGTAGGACAGTTGCTGTCTCTGAAAACTCAAAGGCTTTTCTGAGCAGTGCCAGCCTGGCCTTTGGAGAACTGTCCCCTTTCTGTGTCACCCAAGGACCAGCCAGGGCTGGTGCCCCCGTGCCGCCTGCCACCCCGGTGTGACAGCACCAGCCCCCTCAGCTCCGGCAGTGCTGCTGGCAGCCACATCCCTGCACCTTCTCCTGGGAGAACCTGGCGGTGTGACACAGATGGGCACTGGAGAGGGGGATCTGCGTGGGAGAAGATGGAGCTGGTCAGCACGGGCTGGTCGTGCCTGTCTTTGGCAGGGCTGGGATCTGGCCAAAAGCCCGTCTCCAGCTCTGACCCCACCACCCGATTGCGACGGCTGATCCTCACAGCTGCTCCAGACGTGCCTTTGGAGGCTTCATCCTGGCAGACGTCACTTTGGGACATGGGTTAGTGGGTTGGGTGGTGTTGGGTTGACGGTTGGACTTGATAATCCTTGAGGTCTTGTCCAATCTTAATGATTCCATGATTCTAACTGCCCTGAGCTTTTTGCATGGACATAGCCTTCACATCCCTCATTTTGTGATGGTCAGCGAACTGCCCTCTCCCAGTCCCCATTCCCTGCTGGAATTCATTCCTCCCCCAGGTCTGAGCCTGGCTCAGCCCGGTGTCCTTCCTGAACAAGGTGCTCGGGGTGATGCACATCCCAGGACAGACGGGCTTCCTCCAGACAGACAGAGAACAAAGCGCACTGGGACGGCGTGCATGCCCACACGGCGAGGGCAGGGGCAGGGTGCACCCACAGCAGCCGCACACAGCAGGGCAGGAGCTGGCGGGGGGCACACAGCAGATCGCAATGGCTAAACTGCAACTTATCCTTTGCCAGTCTTGCAGAAAATCTGTTGCTTCCCTCTCATGCCTGCACAGAAATACGTGCCCTTGCTCTCTCGCTTTGTAAAGCAATGCTTTATGTCTGAATAAAAGGAAAGGACGGTTCAGTTGTGTTTTTCAGAGGGACCAATTGCCCTGCTGAGGGATTTTCACTCTGGGCAGCAGTTCTGTCAGTGCTGTAGCTGCCTGGCTGTACTCTGCAGACACCCTGGGCTCTGTCGCCCTGCCCATGTTTTAGCACCCAGCACAGGCAGGAATCAAGCTATCCAGGCTTCTGCTCCTTGCTCTCATGCTCTACCTTTCCTGTTGGTGCCAATAGCTTTGCAAAAGCTTGGGAAACAAGATTTCACTTTGCTCTTATCCCTGGAGCAGAAACTCACAAGTGCCAGGGAAAGAAATCTAGAGAGGCTGAACCACAACCTTGAAATACAGAGAGCTGCATTCAGGTCCGGCATGGCAGGAATAAGCCAAGAGAAACTCCTGCCACTGGGATCCAGATCAATCTGATGAGTTTTAAAACATATCATATCTCCTCCTTGGTGTCCTCTGCTCCTGCACCAGCTCTTAGGTTCACAAACCTACGTGTGCTACCCCAATTCTCTGCCCTCCCCAGAGCGGCTGCCTTTCCGATAATTTGATGGTTCCCTTTTTCAGCCAACCTTGTAAATGCAAAGAGCAGGTTTTTCATTTCAGGATTAATCTCCCCAACTCCACTCTTCCCAAAGGCTTACACAGACATTAAAGAGGTAACTCTTTGCTTTCCGGCAGCGAGAAAGCCTCTCTGGCATCACCTGACTGAATTAAACAGAGACATCAAAAGAACTCCTCAAATTCAATGTGACCAGGCAGCGAGTGGAAGTCAGAGGAGCACCGAGCACAGAGCAAAGACTCCGGCGGCTGCTGCGGCAGATTTAAAAGAGGACGAATCCCACCGAGATTTTCCCCTTCAAGGGAAAAGAGGATGAAAGCACAAGGGTTCAAGCAGTCCCAAATATGCAGGTTGCCACCGTGCAAGAGCGAGGCAGGGCTGCATGGCCAACGGGCACTTAGCCGCCCGGACTGCGACCCTGCGTGTTCCCCACCGGCAGCACTCGGACCTGCTCCACACGGAACACAGCGGGAAGCCGCCGGGGCCGGGGCTCAGCGCTGGCTTATGCAAGAGGCACTGACGGGAGACGTGATGTGCTGGGTGTCTCAGAGGAGAGCCGAGGCAGCCAGGGCAGGTCCTGCGGGGCTCCCTGGGACCCAGCAAGTGCCTTACTGGCCACAGTGGGCACCTGACCCACTCGCACGCACGTGCTTCATTTCCACTCAGCTCAGCACGACTCTGATGATAAACACGCCTGGTTCCTTCCTGAATCGGGCCACACTCCTGCCCCAGCACCAGCTGCAGGCAGGTTCGATACGCAACACGAAACCGCAGAGAATCCATGAAGCAGACTGCCTCGATGCAAAATGAGAACTTATGTGAATGTAAATCAGGCAGGCTGTGATACACAAGGTTGCTATGACAGGGGTACTTCAGAGTGTTTCAGTAAATTAGTACTTAATTAACTTTAATACCTCGAAAGACTCTACAAGCCACACAAGCCGGTCTGCACGTTGTCACTCACAGGTCCCCACCTGTTTAGGCAGCTCACCCCAGCCAGCTTTTGCCTAAAGGGAAGCTGCAAAGTGAAATGCATTATTAAGTCGAACTCTACAATCCTCTCACCATGTCTCACGAGATGCTTTTTAATATCAAGCCCTCCAAGATGAAACACATGGAGATGCCAGAGATGAAAGAGAGGCGGTAACATGGTGGCGTTTCAAGTGACTCTCAGAATGCCTGAGCTCACCGACGGCTGCCGAGGGCTGGAAGGGGCTGGGCACGATGTGGAGGGATAGCTGTGAGAGCCCTGGGCGTGGCAGAGCGCTCGGTGCTGGGACAGCGGAACCAGCCCCGTCCCCTGGGCTGGCACACGGGCCACAGGCTGGGCTGCAGCCAGGGAGGTGACGGCAGGACCGTGGGTCCTTGGAGGGGGCAGAAGCTGAGCCTTCTCAGACGTCTGGCACTGAAACAGGGGCTGTGACGGGGACAGAGAACTGGGGGTCCTCAGAGCAGGAGGGTCGCTCCCAGCCAGAGCCTGGCGGTGTGAAGCTGAGACTCCTGCTTTTCAGAAGCTTGCTGAAGCCACACGACCTCCTCTCACCTTCTTGTCCTTGCAGCATCCCTGTGGACCCTGGTCAAGCCTTTGCACGGCCAGAGGCATTTGATGCTGATCAACAACCCGCCAGCCCTCAGAGGGGAGGTTACAGTCACCAGCAAGCACCAGGGCATGGAGGATATTAAAGGATGGAGCGATCCTCCCCAATCCCTACACAGATCTCTGACACCACCACCCCAGAAGACATCCTGCAGGCAACAACCAAGAGAGAAGCCCAAGCTGGCACATGGAGGGAGAGGTCAGGAGAAGAACAAGGGAGACATCGAGAGAGAAGAACAAAATCCTTCAGGAGGAAGAATTGCAACCGGCAGCTGCAAATCCACCAGCTGGAGGCACAGCTTATCCCCTTCTCTCCGTAACAGCACCCTGAGCCCCGAGGCAGCTCGCTGCACCCCAGCAAGCCAGCTGCACCCCAGGAGAAGATCTGGATGAGTACAGAGCCTGACAAAATACAAGGACAAACCCCAAACACAGCAGCAGGAATTACAGAAACCCTTTTGGTTGATGGGAACTCCCAAATTAACAACGATTTCTCCCGGGAGGTCACTCTGTGATCACATGTGGTCACTGTGGCAGACTGGCAGGGGTGGGGAGAGCCAGCCTCTCTGCTAGGCTGGCACGAAAACCCCGCCAGCATTCCTTCGGGGCACCCCATTAGCCCACAGTGCTCAGTTAGCTTTATATTGAACGCAAAAAACCAGCAACAGCTGGAGATGAAATCTAATTTTCCAGGTGAAAATATGAAGAAAATGGAATGTAGTTGCTGTGTGAATGAGTTTATCCTCTGTCAAGCACTCAATACTTCTCTGGCGTGGCTTCTGTCACACCGCGGAGGTGGGTGGTATTAACGGGCTCTCCGCCTTGCCCGTTCTTCTGCCGTGGCCAAGTGTCCACAGAAGAAAGCATTGAGAGCTGCCACCGCAGCTAGGGGTGGAGAGCACAAGTGTTTAATCACGGGCATTTCCAGTGGCGGATTCCTTGACAGACTGAGGAAAAAACAGTGCTCTGCTGGCCTCTCGCAACCATGTCTCCTGCAAGCTGCCCTCCCCCAGTGCTCGCAAGCAAACTGCTGATCAGAAATCACAGCTCTAGGGCCAACCATCCCACCTTCCCCCGCGCTCCCCGAGCTGGTCACCGAGCCAGGTGTGTTCCTGAAATACTGGGGCCTGAGCAGCGAGGCCCTGAACCAAAGCTGATCTCTAGATGAACCTCACAACCTGACAATATATCTGATATGTATAATGTTGATCACATCTGCAATGTATTACCTTATGAATATCTGCCAGTTTATGAAAGTTTTGTTATAATGCTTATAGAGCTTTGCTGTAACGCTTGCTGGGTAAGGTCAGCCAGCAGAAAGATGCTAATTACGTAACAGTAGCCAAAATTAAGCATGGATGTGCCCTGTCACCACAGATGGGAAGGGCATGTGGCAAGTCCTGACAGGATTTGTTGAGAGAGACATAATCATTCTATGATTCTATGATTCTATAATCAAGATGAGCATATTCTTTTGTTCTTGTTATCTCCCCTCTGGGCCCCAGCCAGGCTTGAGACAGAAGTTAACAAGGAGAAAACCACACCAGATGTTTTTAAAAGCGGGGAACATTTTCAGGGAAATTGGAAGCCTCATCTGCACCATGGACACACTGTATAGAGATTTCCCAATTGCCGGGAAGGGTTCTCCAAATCCTCACTGCAACCGGGTTCCCCAGCGACTGTGGATCTGGATGACAGTGACCAATAGGGCAATTGGTGATGTATCTTTCTTAACCACTATCACTAACTCTGTGCAGTAATGATTACGTGCATTACCTTACTTTCTGCTTGCTATAGTAGTTTGCTTATTGTTTTGATGCTTTACCTTATCTCACTTTAATTTATTTTCACTGCATTGTTTTTCTCATTATTTTATCACTTTAAACATAAGTAAAAATAAGCTTACTCCTTCAATTTGGTACCTCTGTCCTTTGTGCTAACCCCGTTGATTGGCAAAACAGTCCAGCAGAATGGAGAAGCCTCCACCGTGCCCAAGGTGGGACGTTCAGAGAGCACCGGGCACTGCCCTGCTGCCTGCAGTGGGGGACACACAAGCCAGGGTAGCGCTCGGGTGAGGGGCCACCACAAGCACAGAGAAGCATCTGGTGGCCACCTGAGCCGAGGGCCCCCCAGGACATCCCAGCAGGATTTCCCTGTGGGTGCACACCGAGACCGGCACTGAGGGGTCACAGTGAGACCCTCCCGGCTGGGCAGGGGCCAGGCAGCGTGGGGAGAAGCCAGCACAGTGCAGGCACAGAGCAGAGTCGGAAGCACCCAGGAGGGGACGCAGCACCGAGCCGCCAGCCCGCTGAAAGGCAGCCTGCTTGCAGGGCTGAGCCCAGAACGATCCTTCACTGGACAAACCAGGTCCTAATTCTATTTTTACGCTGTGGTAGTAAATGTGCCCGACAATACCCAGCGTGGCTTTTACAGGGAGAGAAACATCGCACACAGAAAAGGAAAAACCCAGCCTGAGTACAGCAGCCAGACTGATACAAGGACTGGCGAGGATGACTTATGGGCAGAGACGAAGGGAATTTAATTTGTATAGCCTAGAAAGATGATGCCTGAGGGGGAACATGATAACACTATATAAATATCTAAAGGGCAGTTCTAGGAAGAAGGGGAAAAAAAGTGACGCATGCACCAGCCGTGGGAGTGATGTGACGGACCCAAGAAGGGAACAGTTTCCCGAGGGAGCACGGCGGGCTGTTACAGCCTGGTGGGCAGAGAGCAGAACAGCGTGCCCGCACCCTGCACGTGGTTTCCAGCCATGGCCAGCGCCGAGCAAGGAGGATTGGGAAGGAGCAGCTTGGTGCAAGCAGTGAGGGAGGCATTCATGGCCCTCACATGGGGACAGGCAGGGCTGCACCGCGTGGGGGCCGGGGTGGCACCTTCCCCTGCAGCCCTGGAGCTGCGTTAGTGCCTGGTGTGTCCATGCGGGTGCTATTCCTGACAGCCCGGGACGCTCTCTCAGCGGCACAGAGCTCCTGCACGGCTCTCGGTGGCCCAGCAGAGCCAGCCCTCTCCCCTTCCCTTTGCTATCCCAGCTTTCCAAATGGTGCCCCAGGACCAAGGCACCCAAACCTCTAATCCTTTCTAGCCCAGAGCCTCCCTGCAAAATTTCAGCCTCAGACTGATCTGCTTCTGCCTTGGAACCCCCTGCCCCAGGCAGCCCCCCAGGCTGGGGTCTCTTTTTGGGTGTCCTTGGGGCAGACGATGAAGGTGACATCCCCCGGGTCTGGCTGTTTGGGAAGAGCACAACCACCGCAGTGGTCCCAAAATGGAGAAAGGAGTGAGGCATGTTGGTATCTGTGTTCCTGCCCCTTTCCCTGCTCTTCCTTGCAAATTTGAGTTGCTTTTTACAATCACATTTGCTTCATCTTTTTCTTCTTCTTAAAAAAAAAAAAATTTTCTCTGCCGTTGCCATGTGAAAAACCCACACAAACAACAGGAAAAACTGGCTACCTCGACGCAGAACCAGCACAGTGACTGCAGAGCGACTGTCACACAGGCAGCAGCCTAAAAAAACAGGGAGAAAAATAGATTTTTCCCTTCAGCCCTTTCAGACACATGACTCGGAGACTTATTATAGTAATAACAGGCAAAAGATTTTTTTCAGAGGAGAGGCCGGTCTCCATTTGTTTCTTCCTTGGACTGATGAAGTCCCTTCACCAATTCAAATGGGGCAGATTCTGCCTTCAGCTGCCCTCGCTTAGAGCTGAGCAGCTGCTCGGTATCGAACCTCCCCGACATAAGGAATCCCTCAGGCTTGGGTCCTTACCACGAGGGCAGCCCACGCCGTGGGGCAGAGCCTTTGCGAGATGGTGTTTGCTTAAACATTAATTGCTCTCTACCTATTGCAGCTAATTTGCTTGGCTCGGGGCCCGGAGCATTCTTTGCGAACCACCAGTTTACCAAACAATGCGGCACAAAACACAAAAGCCGTGTGTGCTGGCACCCCTGGCTCTGCTCCTCCCGTGAGCTGCCTGGAGAACACACAGACGAGGTTTCACCATCCGCATCCACCACCCCCAGCGCCGGGGAGGGACGGGGAGACACACCGCTGGGAGGCAGGAGCTCCAGCAGAAGATAAGCCTTTGAGATGTTTGTCCTTGTATCTGCTCATCTCCAAAGGGCTTAAAACAGGGACATATTTGGATCTGCACATTTTCATGTGCATCTGTAATTACCCGAGTTGTGGGAAGTAGATGTCTCTGTGATGCTGATGCTCGATGCCCTTTAATTCCTGCCCAGCCAGCTGTGGGTTGTCATGGAGACTACATCTGTCACCCATGTGCTCGCAGGCCTTTTAAACAACCCAGCTAGCCAGACCTTTCCTGTTTTGTGTGGGCCCATCCCAGATTTTGCTCTCCCCCCTTTTTTTTTAAGCCAGGGAATTCGCACCAGAGGTGCTGCCGGGCAGCCACCAGCATCTGTCCAAGCCAGCCCTCCTCCCTCCTGACCGCGGGCTGGAGGGCACCCAGGGACTTTGTGCCTGGAAGGTGTTCCAGCCCTGGCAGGCTTGAATCAGGGATGGGCATTGCCCAGAAGCAGAGCTGCCCCGTGCTGAAGTTATCCTGATTCATACCACCAGCTATTCTGGATTCCCTTTGCTCACCAGGAATAAAGCCGTGCCCGGCACCGCTACAGCTGGAATCAAAGTCATTATGGGCTAGACTAATGCCGTCGCCATCTGCGGCTTTATGTGATGGTCCCTGTAAGGACTCTCCCTACATCGTCTGCCTAAAGCTCAATGACTGTGAACCACCAGCTCCTCCTCTGCTGCGCTGCATCCACGGTGCAGACACCGGGCAGGATCCTCACTGAGGTGAGGGGTTTGAAGGGTTGCTCAGCTCAGGCAGCTCCAGCAAGGCAGGAACTGCTCTGTTCACTGCTACAGACCTGCCTCCTGGATTCACCTTCCTTATTTTCTGACATGGTGCTACAAGACTTGCTTGGGCTCTCGGCTCTCCTGGCCTCACCACTGGGATAGGAGGCAGAGCCCAGGAGGGAATTCAGCTTCGCTGGCTGCTGTGGTTCCAGCCACTCGCAGAGTTTGTTTGGGGTGCAAGTGGGACCATCACAGTCCCAGAAGAGAAGAGGTCTGGGAGGCTGAGAGCTGGCAGTGAGGTTAAATTCACATCTCCAGACTGCAGCAACCCGGCAAGGCAGAGGGAGCCTGCTGTCCAGCACCCAGGGGGGCAGACAGAGGGACAGTGTCCTTCCCCACGGGGAGATTCCCCTGAGCCAGTCTCAGCTCTCTACACTTTTCTCAGTGTGCCTCAGTTTCCCTTTTGCCCTGATGAACTGGCTTCCAGGAGGACCATCAAGCTCGCTTCACTTACACCAGGGTGGCCTATGGCACCCCCGGACAGGAGGTGCTGGTGGGGTGGGGTGATCTGTCTACTGCTCAGCAACAGCCCGGGGCTGGCTCCATTTCCAGCAGCCAGGGAAGGGAGAGAGCACTTCAGCACCTGGGCAAGGCAGACAATTTATAGCCCGATGCTAAAAAGAACAACAGCGACAACAGAGAGCTACCAGGGCAAGCGTCACTCTTCATTTAATCCTGATGGATCTATTCTAGCAAAGCAGTGGATAAAGCGGGCTGTGAACAGAGCGTGTGTCCGTTTCCCCGGGCCATCAGCCACCGTCGGTGCCGTGACTCTGAACGGTCCCTGTGCTGCCCTTGCTCTCCTGAGCTCCTCTGGGGACAGAGCTGCAGGCAGCAGCACAAGCTCACGCCCCACTGCCAAAATGGGACCAGACCCATGCAGCACATTTCTCCAAGAGCTGTTTCATGGGCACGACCGAACGAGTGGAGGCTTTTCAAAGGTTGCTCCAGGGGGTGTAAACTGGAATGGGAAAATGAGGCACCTTTCGGTTCACAGGCTGATCTACCCATCGGTGGCTGAACCAAAAGCTGGACCTACAGCGTTTTTCTTGGTAGCCCACGAAGGCTTCAGCACCTCATTCTCCAGAGCCACATCCCTTATTACTTCTCCCACACTTTGATTTTAGCTTTTCCAGTTAAACTTAAAACGGAGAGCGGAACCAGTGATTCCAGGTGACCCGCAAACCCTTCAGTGGTCCTGGAGGGTACATGGGGCTGGTCCGGGGGCCGTGGGTGTTTGTGGCTTAGCCAGGGCAGGCTGTGGGAGATGAGGGCACAGGCACGTTCCAACGGCCAGGAGCTGGGTGCAGGGCGAGGAGGCAGGGACCGGCAGGCAGGCAGGACCACGCCGGTGGTGCTGAGGCAGAGCTATACAGCAGCTGGGTGCTC
This sequence comes from Pterocles orientalis, assembly GCA_011057875.1. Taxonomy (NCBI): domain Eukaryota; kingdom Metazoa; phylum Chordata; class Aves; order Pterocliformes; family Pteroclidae; genus Pterocles; species Pterocles orientalis. The sequence goes on from WKFP01013943.1 coordinate 402,272, forward strand.
GGAGGTGTTCCACCTTCCTACAGCGGAGGCAGAAATGCTGCAGAAGTAACCCAAGGAAGGGCCAAGGCAGCCAGAGGAGGCCTTCAAAGGCCCAGCTAACATCCCTTCTCCGGGGCAGCCTGCCCAGGCTTCCCCAGCAGACATCAGCCTGGAGGAGCAGGATGGGGCTCTGCCCAGATGTCTTCTGGATCGAGAATATTTTAACTTCACTCAAGCCCTCAGGCCTGTCCTGAGCCACAGGCAGGAGCCCCTTGGTGTGCCCAGGGGTGTGCGCCCTGATGCTTACCTCCGCCAGGGAACCCCAAACTGGCCGCAATCAAAGCCTCCCCTTCCAGCCCACCGTGGCAGTTGGTTAGTGCCGCAGCCTCAGCCTGGGAACAGCTTTCAACCCATCTCCTGGCTCCTCTGCACAGAGCGCACACTGGGGAACCCTCCCCAGGACCCCGCACACGGTTCCCACCTGTCCCCAGGGCCATGGGACCTCGGTCAGGGCAGTGCTGGGAGCTGGGCTGCTCCTGCGCTTGTGCTGCCAGCACACAGCTTCGTCCCGCTGCACAGCAGTGGAGGAGCAAACAGGGTCAAGGAGAGAGCCCGGGAACAGCTGCCGTGGGTGTCTGCCCTGGTGAGTGGGAAGTGAGCCCTGCGGAGGTGCAGGCAGCAGACAGCACGGTGGAACAGACCAGGATGGCCCAGAAGGGCTGCCCCAGTCCGTGGAGCTAGGTCAGGGCCACGGGAGGAGCTCCACCTCTTCCCTGCCATGAGGGATCTGCCTTTTTCACCCATGGGCCCTCCCCTGCCCCAGCGCAAGCTCCCGCTGGAGAGCAGGGAGTGCTGCTCCGGCGACGCAGAGCTGCGTGTCCGTGGCCCCTGCCCAGCCGCCATGGGGAGCAGAGGGGCAGCCTGCACCCGGGCACGTCCCTGCAACCCTTCATCGCTCAGCCTGGGCAGAGGGAGACATCAGGTCCCACCTCCAACCTGGTCCCAAGAGGGATCTGTTCATTTCCTACCTTCATTTCCATCCCTCGCTCCTTCTGTGGCTGCAGGAGGCTCTGGCAGCTGGGCACTGATTGCAGCACATCCTGCCCCTTCTGTCCCCAAGCCTAGCCCAGACCTTGCTGTTGACAGAGACGGAGCAAAGTGGAGCGCAGAGAGGGGAGCGGTAAATGCAGGCAGGCATTTGCAGAGCTGTGTCCAGGAGGGTCTGTTTGAACATTTAATTGGATCACAGCAAACCTCCTGAATGGCAAAGCTACAGCCCTGTCACCCCCTCGAGACATTGGGCCATGCCTGGATTGCCGTCTGATTCTGATCTACATAATTCACCATAATCCTTAAAACTGACTCAAGCAATCAGGTTCATTGCGCAGCTCACTGGATTTAATCCACTGCTCCAGCGGTGCTAACGAAGCTAATGGCAGGGGCAGAGGAGGAACACGTATAGCTGGGAGGCAGAAATAAAGCATTAATCTGACCATATGCTTTCCACCCACTTCGCTCTTCCACCCTCACCCCCAATGCCCTTTCGCAGCACTGAGGGAGAGCAAAACCAGCAGGAAGGAGGAAGGGACAAAGATTGTCCCCTTGGATGGGTGGCTGTGTCACCCACAGCGGTCCAGGTCAGAGCTGTGGGCAGGGCAGGGCTTGGCGAGGCCACCAGCACCACGTGGGAATTGGGATTGGGAGAGGGCAGGGAACAGCTCCTGGTCAGGGATGTGTTACCTGGTGTCATTTCTCCACACTGTCCCTCTACCCCAACCTACCGCGCTGGGATGGGCTGACGTGGCACTGAACCCGGTGTGTGTGCAGCATCCCAGCATCACTCCCCTCCAAACACCCTCCCACCTGTCCGGCACTGTCCCTTGCTGCCACCAACAGGGACACTTCCCAGGGGCGCAGCACAGTCCCAGAGCCCCTCGGGAGCCCCAGCTGGGCTCTGCCTCACGCCGAGGGAGCAAGGGGCGGCTGCAGGGAGCAAAGACCAGGACTTGCAGAGCCATGCTCACCGGTCCCGGGGAGAGCAGAGGTGTGTCTGCAGGATGGAGACAGGCCCCCCTGCCTGTGCAGGTACCTGACACGTGTTCCCACAAAGGAGGTACAAGCGGCACATGCTTTCCTGACAGCTGGCACCTCTGGACACCTGGAGATGGGCTTCACAACACCTGCGCAAAGCACCCAGCACAGCACGGGGCAGCGCTGCCCTGCACGATGCTGCTCCCACCCTGCCAGCATCACCGCAGACCTTCAGGCGGCTGGTGTGCAAGGTGGGCGAGGAACGCTCTAAACGCCCCTCCCCAGTCTGTCAGCCCCGCATCGGGGCTGTTGTCAGAGAGGTTTCTGGAAAGCAGGGAGCCTGGAGGAAGATGGGAGTTCTGTTAGCGAGCAAGGGGAAGGAGACTGCCCTATTTCTCCCAGAAGGCAGGCAGGACGAGCTCAAACATCCGCAGCTCCTTCTGCCTCCATGCTGGAGAGGGACACACAGCCAGACACACAGCTACCACCCATCAGGAATGGCCTCCTCAGCTTTAACGGCTGTTGAAAAGGTGCTTGAATCACCAGCCAGTAACCAAACCGCTTGTGCCCTTCAGCCCTCGAGGCCCGGCCAGTGCCTGCGCCATCCTGGCTGCGGGAAAAAACCCGGCTGTTGCTGCCTTTAGGATCTGTCAGCAAGGAAAGGTGCTATGCAGAGGCAAAGGCATTCAGAGCCCGAATTAGCTGCACTGGGTTCAATCTGAGATTTTGACAGCGGATGCCAAATTTATTTCCAAACGCATTCTGGAAATGTCACCGTGCTGGTCGGAAGGAATCGGGTACATGCTCCCTTTTAAATAGAACCAAGCATATGGGAGGAGGATGATTAGATTGCTTCCAAGCTGCCAAACTTCTTTGCTGCAGCTAAAATTTTTCCTCAAAATGTCCCAGCCCACAGTGTTTCTGAGCACTGAAGTCTGTGCCGAGACTTTTCCATTGACAGTTGTGCTCTAAGCAAGAAAACACATCCCTGCAGCGAGGTCCCAGGTGGCCGCAGCTCTCAAGAGGCTGGGGGGGTCTCACACCTCCCCTTGCAAGCCAGAGCAACTCCTCGTGTCCTGCAAACCTGCCCTGGGGAGGAGACTGAGTTTCCTTCTCCCTTTTGCTCTGGCAAGAAGCAGTGATCTCAGACCATCCCCTCTCCTCTCTGGTCTCCTGCCTGTTCAGGGAGGCACCACCTCCCCACAGACACCACTGCGCTGAGACACCACATCCTGCACTGCCTCTTCCCAGCTCACCCAGCACACCCCAGTGCAGAAGGGCAAAGCGACCCAGCAGCCGTTTGCAAACCAAGAGGGGAGCGGTGAAAGCCCCTTATCCTGGGAGATAACCCCCTGGGCTTCACAGTACAGCTTGCTTCCTTCAGCGTCTTCAGCAGCTGGGACTCCAGTGCTCCCAGCTGCCAGCCGGGGGTCCCTTGCGGGCCACGCTCTGGCTCTTCAAGGTGACAGTGCAGTGTGACAGCTCAGGAAAGAGAAGCGCTCCCTCTGCTCTGGAGATGGGATTCCGGCCCTGTGTTCAGCTGGGTGTGGGGGGATGAGGGCAGGAGGATGGATGGGGATGTGCTCTGGGGCTGGTTAGCCAGCGCTGCAGCAGCGATCCCTGACCCACCCCGGCTCAGGGGCACCTGGAGCCAAGCAACCACAGAGCTTACCCCACGGATCATCCCCAGGTTCACCCTCAGCTTGGGGGGAAGCGATGTAAGCCGCCACAGACCACTTTTTCCAGGCTGGAGGCAGGCTCAGCAGCCCAAAGTGCAAAGCAGCAGCACTGTGACATCCCTCATGACAGCCCCAATGAAGGATTGACCTTGGGATCACCCAAACCTTTCCTGCCCCTCTGAGAGACTGAGAAGGGCACAAATAGCTCCCCTGTGCCTGGCAGGGGTGTCTTTCTCTCTGTAGGTAATGCTAAAGCTTCCCCAGGGAGCAGAGAGCATGGTGGCCTCCCCTGGAGAGGACACGCGGTCAGCGCTGGTTTCCAGATCTGGGGATGGTGCCCACTCCCACCCAGCCTGCTGGAATTTCTGCCAGCCCAGTGTGGGAACAGCCAAGCCCAAACACTGTCCTTACAACACCAGCCTCCACCAGCCATCCTCATTGTCCCAGCAAGAAAGCAAAGTATGCCCAGACCAGAGGGGAGCAGGAGCAGCGCTCTCCCTTCTGGTGTGGGACCGACCTGTGACACCCCTGAGCCCTCTCCCGGGTGTCCCCTCGCCAAAGCACCCCCTGCTTTCACTAGTGACCACTCATCACAAAAATGTCACTGTCTTCTGTCTGCTCCTGCCTCCTCTATGCTGCTTTCCAGGCTCAGGACTCCAAGGAAGGGGCAGAGTGGAGCCGGCAGTCCTGTCCCAGTGCACTGGGAAATAAAGCGTGTTGCAAGGAGGCAGCAAGCCCCAAAGCAGCCGGGAGCAGAGCATCAGCCTCTCCACGGCCCGCCCTCCAGGGCACATGGCCTTGGAGGGTCCCGGAGGAGAGCTGGAAGCCCACCTGGAAGACGCAGGATCCCAGAGCCAGGAACCGGCCCAGAAACACGCTGTAAGGCAGCCGAGCGCTGAGGGCAGGAGCAGGAGGACGTTGAGCCCAGGCGGTGACAGCGAAGCTGCACAGCTGCTCCCAGCTCTGCTCCCAGCCCACACACTGCTGAGTGGTGGGTGGGAGGTTTTCTCTGCATTGCAAATCCCTTCTTATTCGAGTGCTGCAGTGCTGCTTGGAAGGAAAACAACCACTCTGGAGAGCAAAGGGGTCCAGAACAGCACTGGCACCTTCTGCCCAAGGCAGGTCCTGGAACTGGCCTGGGGAGAGCCTGGCTCTGGAGATAAAGCTAAAGCTGCCCTTCCAGACAGCCTGGCTGTGGGCAGGAACCAGCCATTCCCATTTTCCTCTGATTGTCTCTGGCACAGATAGCCCTGGCTGAGCTCTCTCTTCAAACCTGGGAAGCGGGAGGAGAGGAGAAGGCAGAGGGAAGAAGGCTTCCAGGTCTGCGGAGGCTGGCTGGCAGCAGAACAAGGGCTGTGAGAAATGGTGGGAGCAAAGTGCCCCCAGCGCGTGGCTGCAGCCCCCGTGCAGAGTGGTCCAGAGTCCTTGGGGGGGTCAGTGCCATGCAGGTGCTGTGCAGCAGTGTCCCCAGTGCTTTCCGTGCAGCCCCTCTGCCAGACCAGTTGGAGGACCCAGGTCAGAAGAAAACTGGATTGGGGGCATTTGTTGCCTTTTTGGTATATGGCGTTGGGCAAGCTGCTCATTTCTGCCTGGTCTGTACAGGGGGCTGTGCTCTGAGCCCCCAGGAATGTGGCTGTCTGTCTTGGGTTCAGCTGGGACAGTGACCTCTCTTCCCAGCAGCTGGTGTGAGGCTGTTTGGGTTTGTGCTGAGGAGAAGCTGATCACACACGGATGGGCAGAGCTGCTGCCAGGACAGTCAAGGACTTTCCAGCTTCTCTGCTGTGCCCGTGTCTGCAGGGGCAGGAGGAGCTGGGAGGGAGCACAGCCCCAGTGACCAGCCCAGGATTCGACCTCAGGTTTAGGACTGAGACCAAACTGGCCGATGGTCTGTTCCATCCCATGCCTGGCACAGCCAGGATAGAGCTGAGGTTCTGTCCGGAAGGGCTCTCTTGCTCTCTCTCTGGCTTTCTTGGTCAGCTCTCAAGCGCTTGGATTCTTGGGCTCTTCTCTTTCCCACGATTGTGGTTTTGGGACTCTCCCTGCTGTGGGATCATTAGCCGGGAATGGGTTGGACCTTGGTCATCAGATGGTGAGCAGTTGCACTGTGTATCACTCATTTGTATATTTTTTATTATTATCATCATTATTTTCAATTTTACGGTATTTTAGTTATTAAGTTGTTCCTATCTCAACCCACGAGTCTTTTTTCCCTTCACCCCTTTAATTCTCTCTCCCATCCCCGGAAGGGTGAGGATGAGTGAGCGGCTGTGTGGTGTTCACTGCTAGCCAAGCAGGTTCAAACCACGACACTGCCCCTTTCCCAGGGGTGTCACTGTGCACTGTGAGCTGTTCAGGTTACTCACAGTCCCAGCCTATAGATGCTGTTCCACATGTGTACATTTCCAACACCCAGCACCCGCTTCACACACCCAACAGCAAGTTCTCTTGCCAGACACACAGCACTGCTGGGCTCTGAAGATCTCTTGGACATCCACAGCAAAACAATCCCCATGTTTGCTGGTGCACATGTTTGCCCATCACCAAGCTTTTGGGAGCCACCTAACTCAGTGTTTGCCGCCACTATCCAAGGAGAGAGGGGTTGGTTATGCATTTCTTAGCACAGGTGCTCAGGGACTGACAGAGGGTGGAAGCCCAGGGACAGTGTCCACAGGGTCTTCTGCAGGTGACAAGACTTCATCCCCTGGGTGGCAGAGGGGACAGGAGCTCTGGAGCTGAGCCTCAGTAAATGTTCAGGGGGCTTTCTATAGAGAGAGCCCATTTGGAGCAGGGAGCCTCTCCTGAGGAAGGCGTGCTGACTCTAAAAGCCATGACTCGTCCCTGCGCCCCTGGAAAGCAGGCACAGGGGGTGCAGTGAGGGAGGCAGTGCGCTCAGGAGGGCTCTTGCCAAGGGACAGAAACTGCCTGTGCCCTTGGTCCAGCCCACTTGTTCCTAAGGGGAATGTTCATGCTGATGAGAGCTTAGGAGGCGAAAGGAAAAAGGAAGCCAGAAAACACTAAAAACAAGGGACACCAACCCCCAGCAGCAGAAAGCTGTCACTGGGGCAGGGACCTCGAAGTGGATTTCCTGCACCAAGGCTTCTGACAAGAAGCACCACAGGCACGCGTGGGGTCGGGAGGTGGTGGATCCACCTGCCCTTGGCCACACTAGCCCGCAGGTCTGCCTCTGCAGTCCCATCCTCCCACCACAGCACCCACCTGCTCACCTCTCTGAATTGATTCAGCTCAACTTTTTATATAAAAACCTCTCATCTATCCATCTGTCCACCTGTCCTTCCACACTTTTCTCTTTTATCTACACACGACCCAAATCCATCGGCTGTCTGGATCGCTATTCGTCAAGCAAGGTAGCCAGGCAACTGTTAGGATCTCCATTTATCAGCTCCAGTATGCGTCTGGGGCTTTCTCTACAGGGAAGAAGGTGTACGCTACTTTTGTGCCAGCCAGAAGATGGATCTGCAGAGGTCTGGGCACCAACGCTGCTTTGAGAACATGTGGCCTGGGGCAACAGACACCAAGCCTTAAAGTCCATCCTTTGTTTTTATTCAGTCTCTAAGCAAGCAAGCTCACAGAAGGAGTACAGATGCCTCCACCAGCAGCCTTCAGCATGTGAAAACCAAAACAACCCCACAAGCTCCTCACATACAAATGTGGAAGCTGGCTCTGCACGCAGGCCAGACCTCCTCCCTTTGAAAGAAGGGCTGGAGCCTGCAGGTCCCGTGCTAGGTTTCATGGCTCCATGTTATTCCTGTTATCCTTTGCTAGCAATTCTCCAGGCTGAACATCAGCTCAGAACATCCCACCCCAGCCAGCCTCCACACGCTGAAAAACCCCTGCTCCAGGCTGCACCAAACACCTGGGGAACGACAGCACCTCAGCCATGCTTCCTGACGGATGTGCTCAGGGAATGCGTTCCCCTCTCCAGAGGAAACCTAGAGAGCATGGGCTGGGTGCTGGGCTGAACAGTGTCAATACTCGCTGTCCCATCCTCTTCTCCCACCTTGCACCCAAGGAAGCAGGACTTCATAGGGGAGCAGGTCCCCAGTCCTTCACAAATAGGCTGGACCCTGACTTTAAGCCAAGCCCTGGGATAATCCCACTCCCATTTACCTGCTCTGCTGCAGCTTCTGTCAATAAGCATCACTAGGGCCTTAGATTAAGTGTCTCTTCAACACACAAAAGCAGGCCATCAGGCACAAGAAATTCACAGCTGCTTCTTCTCAGGGCTCTGTGATCTTTAATCAGTATCACGCTTTACTTTTTTATTTCAGATTCTCCCCCACCGTGCACAAAGGCTCTGCCGTCCCGCTCCTGCAGCCCAGCAGCTCCCTGCAGCCACACGTGAACCCTTGCAGGAGGTCAGCAAACACACCCCTGCTCCCCCACCTCCCCCGGCACGGGCTCCTGCTCACCGCCAGACCCAAAGCCAGAGCACGGGGTGGTTTGTGCAATTATCCAGCACAGACAGCAACTACCCCTGAGCCCTCTGTGCACAGGCACAAGGTAGCAAAGAGATGGGGGTTCCAGTGCAAGCCTTCTTTCTCCTTTCAATCATTCTGAGCTATTGGTTTCTCCCAATCTACAGGTAGCAGCATGATTACTGCCGCACAGCCACGTCTCTGGTGGAAGGGGTTGAGTTGGTTCCAAATTCTCTGAGCAGAAACGCAAATGCAGAGTGAGACCAGAGCTGTGATGAGACAAATGGCAAGAGACAGGCAGTCACACCTGCGTTTCTGGTACCTGCAGGAAGGGTTATGAAAGCAGAAGTCCTAACTAGCAATAAGGACCCAAGTCCCCTTTCTGAAGACGTTTCACCGAGCACCCTGTGCAGAAACTGCAAGAAAGTCCCAGCTTCAGACAGCCCTGAGCAAAATGCTGAAGCACCCAGCTGCTCTCAGCCGGGGGACGGAGGGGTTTGTCCCCCCTGGCACAGCAGGAGCCCATGGAGGAGCCACTCTGGGTCCTGCTCAGGGGCTCCGTCCCCACCAGCGCGGTTGGTCGTGCTGAGGGCTGCTCACCGGGAGCCGGCTGGGAGCAGGCACCCCCAGGCCTGGCTGTGCACAAACGTCCTCTCCAGGTTTGGGGAGAATGACCATCCGCCAAACCCAGCCAAGGCTGCCGGCCTGGCCTGGCGATGCGGGGGCACTGTAGTGCTGGGAAGGGGTGTGGGGAGAGGTTGGCCCTTCATCTCCAGCCTGCCCCACGTCGGGCAGTGCAGAGGCCCCCAGAGGTGGGGTACCAACCATCATCCCACCACTGCAGCCTACTCCTGAGATGTCCTTCACAGTGGGAAGGGCAGCTCTGGGGACAGGGAGATGCTGACTGCTCCTCTCTCCTGACCATCACCGAACCACTGCCCTGGACACCAGCCCCGCCCCCAGCCATGCCGCAGAGGATGCAGAACCCAGCCCAGCAGTGCAGCTGCGCATCCCCCAACCAGGCTGTCCTGAGCTCTGCCACCCCCCCCGGGGACATCATCTGCTCTGTGCTGGCACCCCCACATGCAGACCAACACCTTGTGCAGCCACAGCATCCCCAAATGCCACCAGGGACCCCACCCCCATGCCAGCACGGTGGGTATCTTCCAGCCGCACAGGCAGGGCAGGAGCACGTCCCATGGACACATCCTTGGCCCTGACCCTCGAACCTCACAGGAACATGAGCAGAGACGTCTCCAGGGCATTTCTCCTCTCACATCTGGGGCAGAGAGGAAGAACCAGGCCTGACACAGCTTCCCCAGGCAGGGGCCGAGGGCACCCGGCAGCCTGACGCCCTCCTCGTCCCCCCTGCCCGCACAGCAGCCTGCTGCAGGCAGGACCGTGGGGCACAGGGGGGGTCAGGCTGCAAGCCCCCCATCGCAGGCACCCAGCACGTGGCTCTGGCCTCCCAGCAGCTCCCACGGCACCAGAGTGGGAGCTGGGCTTGGCACCAGCATTGGGATTCACCTTCCAGTTTCCAAGGAGCTACAGCATGCCAGCAGACTGCTGGGGAACGATTCTCCCCATCATCACTGCTCTGCTGAGGAGCTGCGCGAGAGGCTGGGAGGCACAGCAGAGAGAGGCCGGGCACACACAGGCTGGAGGGATATGTGGATTTTTTTCCCTCACCCTTTCCTTACAAAATAGAGAAGGGAAAAAACGAAGGGAAAAAAATAGCACAATAAAGCAAACCCGACAACTCAAATTTCTGTCTTAATGAATAAATGAAATGCATCCCAAGAGGTAATTAAGTGCTGCGAACCGAACATGTGTCACCGACATAAAAAAACACAACGTGGGGAGAAATCAAGGCACTGCAGTTAAAGGAAAGAGACAGACGGGAGATTGCCAGCTGTGGGGCAGCAGGGAAGGGCAGCCAGCGAGGACCCTGCCCCGGCTGCCCAATGCTCTCGCGGCAGGGGACGGGGGCTGGTGCTCTCACGGTGCCATGCAGGTGCCCTGGGAGAGGAGCAGTCCTGCTGGTGTGGAGGCCTCCCAATGCCCAGGGGTGTTCCCAGTGGTTTCTCCAACCCTAAGGACATCACCCTCCCCTGTGCAACCACCCAACTTTGTGCCCCATGGGGACTGTGACTATTTGCTCTCAGGTCTCCCTTTCCAAACCAGACACCAAGCTTTGTGTCACCCGTCCTGCATGGAACATCCAGGAAATGGCCCAGCCCATCTGATTTCATTTCCTTCTGTCCCTTTCCCTGTCCTTGGCACGACAGTGTGTGGGCGCTGCCTGGAGCATCGCAGTGTCTCAGTCATCACCAGCTCCCGTGCTGGGTTTGTGTTGGTAGGCTTTGCTGTCTGTGCATGTGCTGCTCAGGAGGCAGGCTGGGGAAGGTCTTTGCTGCAGTGCAGAAGGGGATGAGGTTCTGCTCGTGCATGACCTCAATCCTCAATCCAACACAGTCGTCGTCCCAGGTGCACAGCCCATCCCTCCACGCACAGATGCCCAACCTCCATCCTCTTCCCCAATTTCCTTCAGGCTGCTGCACCACTAGCCAGAGACTTGATGTTAAAGAGAAACCTCCATGTACGCCAGCCTCCAGAAACCCACCTGCCTCTTCTTTCTCTGTGACTCCAGAAGGCTACAGACATACTCTTTTATTGGCCCAGAGGGTTGGTAAAACCAACTTGGTTAAAAAACATAATGGATTTTCCTGTGACAACAATTCAAAGAAGGGTTTTAGTAGCTGCTGTACTGAGAAAGTCACATTCTGTGAGGGTCACGAGCTCCGTGGCAGCCTGTGCTCTTTGGAGAAGCCGTTATTCACTCCTAAGTGATGCCGGGGCCAGGACAGGGCACCCACACCAGCCTCTGCACTGTCTGCCACCCCTTGGGGTCCCACAGCCGCTTGCTATCGACCAAAGCTCCAGGGCTGTGAAGGAAAATTCCCTGACACGCTCTTGATGCTTATTGGGTTTTACGACCATCTTCTCCCTTTGGGAGACCAAACTGAAACTTTTTGAATGTTTGGGTTTGGCTGAGCTGCTGATGGAGCTGGTGTCGCATCCCGGGACATGGCAGGAGATCGTTCCTGACAAGGGAAAGGCGTGTGACTTATTCCTCCGTGGGTTCGCCCTGCCTATTCACCGCTTCTCAAGTGGCTGCTGCTTTCAGAACAAGTTCCTTCCTGATGGACCTTAGCAGCTGTGACAACGCTGCTTGAATCCAGAGCCCTGCCCTTGGCACAAGCTCATCTCTCTCCCTGGGGGAGAAATACAGGCTTGCCACGCACTTTCCACTCCCTGCAGAAGCCTCCTTCTCCATCTCACTGGAGGGGGTCAAGCATCCGCAGCCTCCTCTTGCCCATCTAGCCCACAGAGAGTCAAGGACCCTGGGGACCACCACGGTCAGCGACTCACGGTCAGGGACTAACAGTGGAGAGCAGAAAGCAAACCACGGTGAGGGGCAGCCCCACAGACCCCACTGTGCCCATACACAGCTGGTGTAGGTGCCTCCTGGGTCTGCTTGCCCCTTGGCTCAGGGCTGGCCTGGACTCCACAGCTCTGCCCTGCAGCCGTGGCAGGAGCCTAGATGCTCCCATGCTCTGGCATTGCTCCGGCATTGCTCCAGCATCACAGGTGTCACCTGCAGCAGACCCCATCACAGCTCTCCTGGCCCCCAGACACACCCATAACGGAGTCTCCAGCCACCCTCTGCCCCACGCTGGGGTCATGCCAGTGCCTCACACCAGCTCACCCAGACACCCCGCCAGCAGCACCTTCCCTGCCACCCAGCGCTCAGGCTCACTTTTTGCCTAGCAGGGCAACAGCATCCCAAGGGAGGAGAAGCCCACAGCTTTCCGACACCCACAGACCCCCACGGAGCAGCAGCATGACCCTGCAGGGTCCTGCCACTGGCCCTGCCCGCGGTGCCTGGAGCACTCACAGTCCAGCCGCTGCTCTCCGAGGTGACTCTTCTGCCAGGACGCTGCCGTCATTCACAAGCTGGAGGACGTTGGTGGTCCATGCGCTGGTTGCGGGGCGGGCAGAGCCGGGTGGCAGCTCTGTGACCGTGCTCACCAGGGTCCTTGGGCTGAGAAGGGCAAAGACAAGGGTGAGTCGAGGAAGGCATGGACTAACCCCAGTCCCTAGCCCGTCACCAAAGAGTCACTCTCCTCCAGTCTTCCCCCTGCCCTGGGTCCTTTCGTGCCCACCCACCAAGGGAGGGGTCCAGCAGAGCTGCTCCTGCTCCTGAGTACCCACAGCCCAGATGGATCACCACCTGCCTGGTTCAGAGCACACCCACACCCAGGATCTCGCACAGGCACTCCTCTCCACCAGCCATTCTCAGATCCCCAGGTGCCCCTGCCTTCCCTGGGAACACACTGAGCAGGGCTGACCCACAGGGCACCCATTAGAAGGACAGGGAGAGCCCTCACAGGGAGCCAGCCATGCAGAGAGGAGTGGGCTCAGCTCCCCTGTCCCTCAGCAGAGCAAGAGGCAGAGGTAAATAAGGAACTCAGCAGGGATGCAAGTCCTCCCTGGCTTCTCCAGCCCTGGTCCAAGCATGGCCATGGACTCATGAGCTCCTCAGGAATGACCAGTCCACCATGGATGGATTGGTTGACCATCATGGTGGTGGTCACACTGCTGAGGTCAAATCCTCAGATGTCACCTGAAGCCCTCCTGGGGTCCTGTTGAGATGGACAGCACTGTTCCCCTGACTCCAGGATCTCTACGGCTGCCAGAGACCAAAGACTGGGCTCCAGCTTGATGAGGGCATCCAGGAAGGTCAACAGACCCCAGCACGTTGGGCAGCTCACCCTGCTCCAAAGCAAACCTTTCGCCTCATGACGTGGGCCATCACCTGGCTGCTCTCAGAGGAGAAACGAGGTTCAAGCCATGCAAACAGGCAGATGTGCCACCCAGCTAAATAACAAGGCACCTTTCCGCTGCTTTTGGTCAGCATGGCTCACCACACCAGCAACATGCACATCTGTCCTCCCCATGCACTTTAAAAAGAGCAGCTTACGCTCTGATAGGATTAGAGGAAGAAAACTGCATTGCAATAAATCCAGGGAGGGGACTGACTGCCGGGGCTTTAATCTGAGGGAACCCTTCAAGATAAGAGCATTAAGAAGTGGGGATAAAGCGGCCTTGGTGCAGGAATGGTCTGAGCTGGTCTCTAGTCCGGGAAGCAGCACGGCAGAGCTGGCCGTGGCCTGCCCTGGCACCGCAGAGCAGACCAGCACATCCCTCCGAACACGACCTGTCTCGCCCGGCCTGCAGCCCCGTCAGTGCAGGAAGGCACTGGACACAGAGGATTGCTCCAAAAGCTCATATTTCATATCAGGATCCTGAAATCCCATGTGGGAATGAGGACAGCACAGCCCTCATCAGGAGACCTTGGAGTGGGGCCTCTCCACACAGTTCCTCCTTCCAGTGAGGGGACCTGGCAGCTCCCAGCTCTGGCTGCACCCCACTCCAGGCTGGCTCTGGATTCCCTCCTCTGCCAAGTCCTTCTTCTGACTCCCGAACTTGGGGCCACAGGCAACGTGCCCTCTGCAGAGCCCTGCTCCTCCTTCAGAGGCATTTACTGAGAGCCATCACCAACTGGGAGATCTCCAGCCCCAGCCTGTGCCCCTTGGATGAGACAGGAGCTCAACAGCTGCTGCAGCGAAGCTGACACAAACCACTTCTGCTCTCCAACCTGCTCCTCCAAGAAAGCCAGGCACCTTTTCTTCCTCGTGTCCCTTGAGAGATAATCCCTGCACCAGCACCAGCAGAGAGGGAGGGGGTAAGCATCTTCTGATGAAGGCTGAGGAGGGTGATCGGCTCCGGCAGCAGGTTTGCACCTGGAGCATCCAACAGGCAGAAGCCGCTGGGGACACGGTCAGTGGTGCGAGCACAGGGTGCAGCCAGCCCTCGTGCCAGTGCAATGTATCCAGGGCAAGGGGGGACTGACGGCGCAGGGGCAGGTTCTCGTGCACTCAGCTGGCGAAGCCCTGGCTGGGCGAACAGCTTCATTGAGTTCCTGAGATGAATGGAGACAGCCCTGCAGCTCAGTGTAAGTAATTGCGGAAAGAACATTTGTAAGGCAGGAGACAGCGGGATTAAAAAGGTGAAGCTCAAAAAGCAAATGAAAAGAGAATCGTTGATGATGGATGGGAAAGCAGTACCCGAGTCCAGTGTTTTTCTCAACGTGCTGTTGAACAGCAGCAAGACAAGAGCTGAGATCAAACCATCGAAAGAGCTTGGGCAGTCACGGGGGCTTGCAGGACCTATTGCAGGTGAAGAGGCGCCATCAGCTGCCAAGCCCCAAACTTCCCAGCCTTGGTGGGAGACCCTGGTGCTGGTCCCGCAGGGCCGTGCTGGCCAGCGTTAGGATGACTGCTTGCAGAGGCTGTGCACGTGGAGGGCTGCCCAGGTGCGTTCAGCAGTGACCATCACTGCCGGCCTGGCACAGCCCCTCCTGTGCTTCTCCCACGGCTCTCTGTGCTGTCCTGGCCCTATCTCTGCCGAGCAGAAATCCCCACACATCTGGCGCGTTCTTCTCGAGGGCATCCAAAGAGACCACACAGAACACACCATAAAGGTCACCACTGCAGTCTGCTTTGTTAATTGCTGCTCATCAGACAGCTTTCTTGGCTAGGGGGGAAAAAGACATTTGGGTAGAAAAAAAATAAACAGAGTTCATAAGACAGAAGAATTCACAACTCCTCTCTTTGCTCCAGTTTCCAAGCAGGCCCAGGCCAGCGCTGCAAAGACAGGGGCTGTGACTGCCAGGCAGACTGGTGGAGAGCCCCAGGATAAGTCCCACCCATGGGAGGGAGAGTGGAGGAGGCAAGGTGAGCACTGCGGTCAGACTTGTTGGCCACAGAGCAGCTTCCTCTCCCCACCCACGGTAAGGACAGATGGGGGAGGTCACAGCCCCATCACCCCCAGCATCCCTCCCCTGTGACTTTCTGCATCCTTGCATCACCACTGCAATTATTTGCCCATCAGAGAGTGCAGCCTGCTGTGCCACCACCTTCCTGGTCTGGCATCAGGCCACCTCCACACCCTCCGGGCACAGCTGGGGACCAGTCTCCACACACTCTACTTCCTTTTTCTTCAGGACCAAGGCAATCTCCAACAGGTTTCAGTTCTTACTCCCTCCATCCCAAACACTAACCAGAGCCTTCCCATCCCAGCTGCCTCCCACGTCATTCTCTGACAGCTCTAAAGCCCAGCTGGGGCTGAGAGCGCAGGCATGACTACCTGAGCCCAAGCAGGTCACCCGCTGCAAAGCAAAGCAGAGGAGTGCCCTCAGTTTGCTACAGTGTCCTGGACAACCCCATGTATTCACAAAACCCTGAAGCAAACCCAGAAGCATTTGCCAGTAGGAGGAGGTTTTGCAAGCAGAAAGATTTACCCCAGTCCCATCATTGCTGAGTCGGCTGAGGACAGTGGCAGGTCCAGGGCTGTCCCCACATACTAGAGAGTGGGCTTTATTGCCCATCCTGTGAATGCTCCACCACACTGGAGATCCTACCGCTGCACACTACCAGTAGGAAGACCTTCCCCAGTACGTCTTATGAGCCCTACATCTGTCTTGCAGCTAGGCATAATGAGGCTCAGAGGGCTAATGACTTGCCAACGAGATCACAGGGAGCCAAGAGAAGACCCAGGGATGGAGCTTGGGTCTCCCAAAGCCCAAACTCTTGGCTTCTTCATCCAGCACACAGGCGGGTAGGAGCCAGAGCAGCCCTGAGAGCACCCGTCTCAGAGGGATGGGGACTCTGGGTAAGACGGTACTGGGTCAGTGTAACTTAATTCCCTGAAGAAACACTCCGGTTTACCATTGGCATGCTCTGGCAGCAAGATGCACACAGCAGAGAAGCACCAGGACAAGACCCAGCCATTGAGGAGAGCTGCCGGGATCGCTATGGCCGGGATCACCAAAACCACCCACAGAGGACTTAAATTCCATGCTGGAATATTAGTGCTGGAGTCGTCCCCAGCACACAAATACAATAGGACCCGTGCTTGGGAACGCTGGTGCTGGGGTCTGAGCAACCAGCTCCTTCCTTCCTGGGTGGGCAGATCTCCCCTGGAGCTCAGCAGGAGATACAACCATTACCCCCAGACCAGGGACACGTCAGAAACCTACCAGAAACCCATCAGAAAACCCATCAGAAAGTCAGCTAAGGAGAACGTTCAAGGGACAACCAGCCCTTGCTGGGGTGGGAGGAGTCCTGGGGGTCAGGGGGCTCTAAACCTAAAGAGCAAAATTCCTCTGAAATTGGAGGAGCAGACAGGGATGTATGGGAATCCCCTGGCAGAGACAGACCAGAGATATCTCCATCAGGACTTTCATATATAGTATCATCGTATCACAGAATAGCCAAGGTTGGAAGGAACCTCAAAAGATCAGCAGCGCCCCTTCTGCTGGCTGAACCCTCGATGCAGAGTCCCTCCCTCAGTGCTGGAGGGGACGGGTGGTGGTTGGGAAACTTCAGGAAGGGGTCTCAGTGCCACCAACCTGGAGGACACAGGTGACCCTCCAGGGAAGGATGAGGGCCGGGCTGGAGGGCAAGGCTCTCCCGGAGAGCTGCAGAGGCTTCCTCTGCAAGCGTGGAGTGCACAAGGTCCCCAGAGGAGAGGGACCGCTGCTCCCTGCATGGGCCAGGCTGGATTCGGGTGTTAATGAGCTGGAAGGACCGGGGAGATGTATTTCAGCAGTGCTTCAACCCCAGAGGTACTTCAGCATCACAGCAAAACGTTCATCTGGAGCTGCACTATAGTGCACAGGTCCACACACCACTGTTCCCGTGCTCTGCCTCAAGCTGAGGAATAACCACTCACACGGAAACACCCAGCAAATCCTCAGCCCCAGTAAACACCAGTGAGAGCAGAGGCTGTCTCGGGTCCCCCATCCTAGGCTGCCTGGAGGCAGCGGGAGCAGTTTCTGGGCTCACTGGCAGGGAGGTCTGGGGGAAGCAAAGCAGTGGGGCAGCAAAAGGGAGAAACCCCAGTCCTGAGCCGCAGCCCCAGGCAACGCTCTACCAGAAGTGCTGGAGGGAAAACCCCCATGTGGCTGCCCCAGGTGTGGATCTAGCCCCTAGCACACCCCCCATCACCTGTACCCCCTCCCGAGGCTGCAGCCGGCATCCTCAGGAGCTGCTGTGCCACGGGGTGGGAGCACCACGCACGGCGGCGTGGCAAGGGGGGTCCGAGGGCTGCTGCAAGGCAGCTGCTGCGAGCACTTGCTGTGGGGCGCTGCCATCGCCCGCCCGACTTGCCAGGCTGTTCCCTCCATCTGCTGAACCCAGCACGTTTATTTTTGTGTTTCCAAGTTTGATCAGATCGACTCTTCCACTTTAATCTAATGAGTGCACTGAGCTGAAACAAACACAATCTGTCCGCGGAGGGCCGGGGAAGGATGTCTGGGGGCACTGCAGAGGCACCGTGGGGAGCCTGCAGTACTCTGATGCAGAACCAACACGGTTTTGGTCGCCAGCACAGCCCGAGCTCGCGCTCCTCACCCCACACGTGCCTGCACAAGGATCCCCGCTGCCCCAGGGGCTGAACACCGGAGCATGGAGAGGCAGCTCTGGAGAGAAGAGCGTCCTCCTCAGGCTCTGATCTGGGCAAGGCTCTGCTGTTTCCTTCCTTTCCTTGACCATTTCCCATGCTGTTTGACCGTCTTTCCAGCTAATTACCCTGCGGAGCTGCGGGCACGAGCCACGTGGCAGCTGGCATCTGCACCGGCTCCCAGCAGTGACCTTGGCCGCACAGAGGACAGCAGGAGCCTTTTTGCTTTCCAGGCTTCCCCCGAGACAGACAAGAAACCTCCAGTGGGGGATACGGACGTGCACACCCACCCCCTGTGTTGCTGCTCTCCGGTTGCGAGCTCACCTGCACCAGCTCCAGCGTGTGGCCGGAGGCACCCAGCATGTGGCTCCCCGTGTTGGGGATCCCCTCCACAGGGACTCCCCAGCACCGACTCCCTGCAGAAGATCCCCAGCAGGATTTACCCCAGATCTCAGGCTTAGAATTTTTTCTCCCTGCTGTTTTCCACACCCAGTTTCATTGCAGTGAAGCCCTGAGCTGGGTTTGTTTGCATTGCTGCGGTGTGTGCGCATCAGAGAGGGCAGCTTGGCCACACTGCTTTGGTGTGAAGGGCTTCAGGGGAGAGCAAAGGCTGGATGTGGGGTTCTTTAGGAAGCCATCTGGCTGGGCAGCATTGCTACCACTGTCCTGCTGTGCTTCTCCCCCAGTGCGAGGAGAGAGCTGGAACAGAAAGGCGGTACCTCAGCTCCCCGCAGCAGGGACAACAGCCCTTGGGAGCATCTGACCTTGCACTGATGGAAAACCCCAGGAGCCCCGTGGCTGGGAGAGCCCTTGGGGTGGAAGGCGAGCTGTCATCTGGTAAATTGTGGGGGCTGTCCGGGCAGCAGCTGGGCAGCTGGAGGCAGGGCAGGCTCCCCTGGGCTGCCCAGCTGCCTGGCAGCAGTTCAGCTGGCTCGGCCGGGCTGCCCAGCTGGCCCAGGGAGTACTGCTCTGGGCAAGCAGAGGGCTCAGCTGCCAGCCGCAGGCACTGCCGGGACATGCATGGGGGCGAGCTGGTCATCCGCTCCCATGGGTAGTGGAGGGGGACACGGGGAAGGTCCCCGGCAGCTCGCCACCCTCTGCTCTGCTCAGAGGGAGGGCAGGCAGTGGGACAGAGAGCTGGACACACTGCAGGACTCTGCGGGACGGGGGCTCCTGTGGGGCTGCTGGTCCCTGGAGCTGGGGCAGAGCCAGGCCAGTGCCCGGCCAGGTTTGTTTCCACACGCTGCCTCTCACACCTTCCCTTGGTCCACGTTTGTTTCGACCTGGGTGCCAAAGGCTCAGCAGCTTCCCAAGCTCATGCAACACTTTGGGAAATGCCCCCTCGGAGTGCTCAGGTGCTTGGGCTCCACAGGGGCAAGATGCTGGGCTCCTCGGGGAGCTGCGACGGTGGCACAAGTGTCCCCAGCCCAAGGAGCTCAGCACCCAGCTGGCTGCGGTGAGGTGGTGGCTTAACCCTGAGCCTCGCTGCAGTAAAGCTCTGTCTGCGGATAGGTTTCCTTTAGTCTCCTCCCCAAAGAAAATTCCCCAACTCCTTCCAGCGATCATATTTGCAGATTCTTTTTCCTTAAAATAATAACTAAGTCCATGCTGTGAGAAGCTCGCCCTCACCCTGCTGTAATAAAGAGGGAAAATGAAAAGACCAGGAGAAGATTTGCTTTTGCAGTGCCTCACTGTTGCTCCCAGTTTTATGCTCTCTGTCCTTATTTCTCCTTTCCAGGAGATGCTGCAACACTTTGACAATAACCTCTTCTCTCCCAAAAGCAGGCAGTGTCCTTTCTTGCCTGCGCAGCCAGAGAAACGCCACACTTTCCCTTTGATGTCAAGATAATGTATAGATGTAACATCATGTGCATGTGTGACAAATGCAAACAGCCAGCTCTCTGCCCCAGATTTGGTAATTTAGGGAGAAAAAGGAAAAGCTAGGGGAAAAAAAAAGTCTCCAAATTATTTCTTCAGTCCACTTATTTCACCTATAAATATTTCTGTTTGTTCTCTTCCTGGTGCAAAGGTTTGGAGTGATCTCCCTGTCCATCACAGGCACACAGAGCTGCCTTTGGGGACCTGGGACCCCAAACAGCCAGGGCCAGGGCTGAGCTGGGGCCACCCAGGGCCCCAAATGTCCCCCCGCCTCACTGTGTGCTGGGGCCTGCCCTGCAGGTCTCTGTGCCCACAGCAGATGACACCTCTCAGCTTGGTGAGATGATGGGGCAGCCGTGGCTTACAGGAGCCTGTGCAGCCCCCAGGAACCCCCCACTGCTCCCTCTTCACAGTCCCTCTGACCGAGGAGGGGTTTCTCTGGTGCCCGTGAACTGGGGCACGCCTGGCTAGGATGGAGGATGAGCCTCTTCCCTGCATGGCAAGTGTGGGATGCATCACCCCCACCGGCTGCCGCTGCCTTGGGCAGCCCTGGGTCCAGCCCCAGCACCTGGGAAAACTCCCCAGCCCCAGGGACCCAGGCCTGACCCCTCCAGTCCCGTCACAGCCCTGGGCTGGGTTCAGGGCATAGTTTGGGACCAGCACAGGCAGGAACCACCCCAGGGGACTGTTGGGATGCAGGCAGCATCCAGAAAGATGGACAGGCACACGACAGCCTGTTCTCAGACCCAGGGGTCCTTCCTTGGCTCGTGGTCTCAGTGCCAGCAGGGAAACATTGAATTGCAGACAAGGCATGGTCTGAACACGGCAGGCTGAACGGAGCGGTGGGGGTGGCCCGCATGCCTGCTGGGGATGGCCCTGGGCATGCATCCCACCTTGGCTGAGGAACCTCAGCAGCCTCCAGCCCCGCCAGGCCCCAATCCCCATGGGATGCAGCTGGGGTGGGAAAGCAGGCAGAGCTTTCCTTTCCCGTAGGTCCCCACCCCACACACTGGAGCATTGTTTTCAATTTCATCTTCACTTCCTGCCTCTACAATGGCTTCCCAGCCAGCCCGGCATGTGCCTGGCAGAGGAGAAGAGCCTTTACAGCCACCCCTGGGTCCCCATGCTCAAGCCAGACCCATGTATGATGCTGGCAGACAAAGGGAATGAGTTTTGATCCCACCGATCCCACGGTTTATCTAAACGAGGGCCAATGCTGGTGTCAACTCTCCTGCCTCCTGCAGAGTGGTTTGATCCAGAGCCACCCAGGAGGGCAGGACCTGGGCAGCACTGGCCTCTGGTTTGCCTAAACCTGCCAGCAAGTGCTGGGGGCCACCAAACCCTCCCTGGGGAGCATGACAAGCACAGCAGCTCGGAGGGCGAAGCCCACAACAGTGATGACAGGCTTCTTGTCATCACCTGCAAGCACACACTCACCTTGGCTTCATGATTCACTGCTTGGGTAGCACAGCGGCCGCAGGCTGGGGCGAGGGCTGGGGGAGCTCCCCTGCAGCAAGGGACTCCACAGACGGGCTCCATGTGCTCCCAGCATCAGCAGCCCCGGCTCCCATGTGCTCCCAGTATCAGCAGCCCTGGCTCCCATGTGCTCCCAGCATCAGCAGCCCTGGCTCCCATGTGCTCCCAGCATCAGCAGCCCCGGCTCCCATGTGCTCCCAGCATCAGCAGCCCTGGCTCCCATGTGCTCCCAGTATCAGCAGCCCTGGCTCCCATGTGCTCCCAGCATCAGCAGCCCTGGCTGCGGCCAGGCTGGGACCTCCAGCAGTCGCCACGCACCAAGCGGCATGTTTCACCTGGGTTATGACCCAGCAAGCTTGGGCACGTTGGTGGGACATGCTCTCTCCCAGAAAGCCGGAGCCTGTCCCCTTCCAGTTCCAGGCTCTGATGGTTCACAAAGCTCCTGTGTGGCGTGGTGGCCCCGCTCCTGTGTTTTGCTCCTTGCAAGCTGCTCATAGCCAGGCCTGGCTTGAAGCTTGTCTTCCCAGAGCCTATTGTTCATCCCCAAAGCAGCCTCTCCCCTGCAGACTTTATGTAAGACCAGGGGCCACGGGAAGTGCTGCTCCCGAGGCTCCCCAGCTCCCTGCCCCTTCCACCCGACCCACACTCCCGCTCCCCGCCGACGGGGTGCCTCTCGCCATCCTGTCCATGGACGTGTGGGCAGCTGCCTCGTGGTGCAGCTGCGTGGGGGTTTGCAAGGATGAGCACCAAAAACAGAGTGTGTGGCTTTGGAAGCTTCTACATGTGCGACTCTCCAGCCTTCCTGTGAAATCTCTTGCTTTCTCCTTCTACCGCTGGCTCTCAGCACCAGGGGAGCTGTGGAGAGCTGCGACTGGGGTGAGAAGATGCCCTCCTTGTCCGTGCTGCTCACCTGCTGGTCTGGACAGCCCAGACCACTCTCCCCTACTAAGGGGAACTTGGGAGAAAGGCTGAGTTTATCTAAGCCAGAATCACGAAGAGCCCTGGAACTCTGCTCCGTCATTAACTGGTGAGTAAAGCGCGCTCAGTGAGTCACTGCTGCTATTATAAACACTTTCTTCTAAAGGCTGTAGAAATGCAGGAGGGAAGTGGTGTTCCTTGAAGTCACTGGCTGTAGCTGTCTCCTTCCATCGACATCTCAGCTCTGTGACCTGGGGCGGCTCCATCCCCCTGGCCTGCCCCATCGGCACCTGCCCCCCAAGGCTGTGCCCCCCAGGGCCAGGCTCTTCATGCCCAGGGTGACAATATGAGCCACATCTGCACCGCTCCCACGGCCCTTCCCATTCTTTGCGGCTGCACCTCGTATTAAGCCGTCTATAAAGGTTAATGCATGCAGGACAGATATGCTTTTCCCAGATTAATTGATGCTAAAGACACCAGCAGCAAGGAGTTGCTCAGTGCCATCCGTAATGTGCTGAAGGCTGCATGACCCTCTCCCATTGTGCTACTACTCCTTGGTCCCCTCAGTCTGCCCAAAGTGCCATTCCTGCCTGTCACTGCTGTTAATAAACCCAGAGCTTCCTACGAGCCTCAACACTCGACGTCACCCTGCACCTCCAGACCTGCCTGTGGCCCCTCTCCCAGCTCTGCCGTCCCCATACCACCACCACTCGCCCTCCCCTGCTCCGGTGCATGCAGGGAAGATGCTGGGACCCCTCTGGGTGCCTCCACCTCCATCCCCAACCACTGCCTTGCTCCCTAGAGCACGACTTGGTCTGTCCTAGGGCCACACAGAGATGCTGACTCTTGGGATAGGCTGTGGCCGCCACACCAAACTTCTGCTTCACATGCTGCTCTTGACGGCCACCAGCCCAGCCCATCTCCATGCTGGCCTCTTCCCCTGGCCCATCTAACCCGGGTCTGCTCCTGCTTGCTCTGCTCACCACCTTGCCCTCTGTGCACCTCCTGCCCTCATTCCCCCTCCCAAGCCCCTGCCAGCTCAGATCCCTTCCATCTTATTTTTCAGCTTGTTTGGTTGGGTTTTTTTTCCTTCTGCTCCCAGGTCTTGTTTTATCCTCAGCCTTGAAAATGCAAATGCTTACCAGCACACCTAGGACCAGACCCACGCTGGGATGGGTTCACCCTGGGGGTTTCCCCGACCCCACTCCACCCCATCTCCAGCGTGACCATGCCCAGCCTGCCCAGCCATGTTCAGCTGCTCTGAACACAGCTCACCAGCGGTGCAAAGGGCTCCAGCTCCCGCCGGCTGTGCCACCCTGCCACGTCCACCACCTTGCAGACAAGCAGGAGCTGACTTGGGAGCCAGCCTGCTGCTGGAGCTGCCACGCTGATTATTTTACACTTGGTTTCACAAAGAGAAATGAAAATGCCAAAACTCTGGAGAAGGAAGAGGAAGGTGCATTGGACCAAAGAGACAGGAGAGGGCAATTCTTGCAAAGCCCGAGAGGACCCTGCAGAAAGCCCTCATCCCTTCTGTCTCACCCCTGCCGGGACGCCTTGCCGGCTCTGCTCCGTGTGCCATGCCCTGTGTCCTGCCCAGGCTCCAGGGCTAGACACTCAGATCTTCCTATTCAAAAGGATTACAAATTACTGTCTGATCCTCTAATTAGGAAGGGAAGATGAGTGTGCTTCTGACAGTGATGTTTAGCAGCCATTTAGAAATTGCTCGGAAGGCAGCAAGGCGCTGTGAGCACACCGCAGCGTGGAGCCGCAGCTGCTCTACACCAGCCAGCCCAGGACCACCCCGCTGGCCCCGCTGCCGCCAGCTCCCTCTCGCCCGGGGAGGCTCTGCCCGATTCCATCCCCAGCTCGCACAGCTCCTGAAGCAAGTCCTGCCCTTCTGCAGAGCTCGGCTGGCTCTCAAGGATGTCCCCAGGCCATTTGGCTCCTAGCCCTGATGCCATTACTTCATATTTATTTAACAAAATTAAAACCTGCTTAGTGGGGCCAACTGAAGGCAGGGGAGACAAATCGGATCTTCCTGCCGCTGCCAGAGAAAGGCAGCCTGGCGCCAGGCTGGAGGCCACCTGCGCTGTCTCAGGGACATGCAGACCCTCCTTCCCACCCACCCATTAGCAAGTCCCGCCAGAGGCGTGGGCATGGGAGCACAGCAAGCACCCCAGACTGCTCCCACCACCTCCTGGGGCTCCCCCTTGTCTCCTTGCCCACGTGCCCGCTAGCAGCAGGAGGCTGGCTCTGGCTGGGGAAGGACTCCAGGAGGAAAGCCCTGACCAGCACCTCCGTGCTATGAGCCACGGGCCAGGCAGTCCTTGTGCATGCAGACCGGCACGGCAGACCGTGGCCACTGGCAGGGCACAACGGAAGCAGCCCCATGCCCATGCGTTCTGGGTGATGCCCATGACAAGTGTGTGGAGGCTGCTCTGAACACGTCCTCTGGATGGTGCCCAGCGACAAGCCACGGTGCCCAGCGACAAGCCACTCCTCCCAGCTGAGGAGGGCAGCACGGCTGGCTCAGTCCCTTCGGAACGCTGCTGTTGCTAGCAGGGCCTGTGTTGCCCATGTGGCTCCTTACAGGACCAGGCTCCTCTCTCCTGGGTGGGAAACTTGCTCCACATCAAACAGGAGATCAGGTGGGTGTAGGACCATCACAGGATCCGCTCTACAGCTTTGGCCTTTTCCCAGAAGTCATCCTAGTGCTGACCCCCATTCCCCAGCACCACACTTCTTCCAAAACCCAGCCCACCGATGGGCACAAACCCTCACAGCTCAGCTACCCCCAGAAGTCCCCCACGCTGTGTGCAGAGACTTTGCAGAGGAGACAGAGCCAAGAGCATCAGCTGCATCCTCAGGGCACAGGGACAGAGATACCCCCAGAATGACCCTGCTGGGACTCCACGTCTGCAAGACCCACCCTGGCTGGTCTCCCACCCTGCCTGGTGCTGGGTGCTTCCCACCAACCCTGGGCGCTGAGCGAGTCCTCTGGCACAACCCTGATCGGGCATCATCCAACAAGAAATGCAAAGACAATGGGAAGGCAAAGAGAGGAGTTGGGAAACCTCAGTGACAGGCACCTGCAGAGGAGCAGCTTCATCCCCGAGATGAACCCGGCCAGCTGAAGGTGTTACTAGATTGAGTTACAGTGTATTAATGAGTGCTTTCAATTCTAATTAAGTTAATCTCCCTATAAAAGATCTTTATGCCCATAAACACATGAGCTGAGAGAGAATAGGACTTCCAGCCACATTTTTACACACATTTGAGTGTGTTTTTTGCAGACACCTATTTAACAGCAATGCCAGCACAACAGCTGGGAGAAAAGTACCCACTGTCCGAACGGCAGCTCCCTGCACCGTGCAGTTAAATGCAGAGTGACCTCTTGCTCGAGCTGCACGGACTTCTAGGGGAGGCAAGATTTCATGTTCCCATTATGATAAAAGTTAGAAAACCTCTGAATTTCAATGGCAAAATAAATGTCTTTTCTCGATTGGGGAGAAGACGGTGGATGCAGAGCAAAGAGCTCATGGACATGACGACAAGCCCCAGCCCAGCAAAGTACCCCAACCCTGGGGTCTCCCTGTCCTCCCCCCGTTCCCACTTCGAGCGGGGAGGCCAGCTTGCTGGCCAGGCTCTCGCCGAAGGAGTCACGCTGGATCTGACCTCCAGCCTCCGCAGGCACCCATCTGCTCTGCCAGCAGAGGTTCGTTTTTCTGATGCCTCCAGTCACCCCTGGGGCAGGGTGCGGGTGCTGGGGTTTGGTTCTCCGGCTCCTTCCCAGGGTTGGCCTTTCCCACCACTGGGGACAACAGGAGAGTCACAGCCTGCTTCAGAGCTGGGACAACCGCCTCATATCCACGGGTCTGGACTTTCTCCTCCCACCTCCTTGTGAATTCTGTGAAATTCCCCTTTCTGAGGCCCAGGTGCCAGAGGACGCGGGCCCAGGCGCCTTGCTCCGGCTGCTCCTCCTTGACTGGAGGAGAGGATGAACAGAGCCACCCCACACAGAAATGCCAAGCTGACCAGAAACCATCCCGTCACATCTGCAGAGAGAGGAAAGAGCAGGAACGGTGCTGGAAATCAAAACGTGCCAAGGAAAATGAGCCTTTCCCCCGGGGGAGGCAGGCTGGGTCTCTGAGGGCTTCTGTGCCGGGCCAGCAGCTGCTCCGAGCACCGGGGAGAGGCCGGGTGGGCTGGGCCTGGGGGTCTCCCTGGCTGGCCTGCCCACAGCTGAGCTGCTCCTGGGCACGGGGACCCCCTTGCAGGGGAGCTGGGCTGGGCTCAGAGCAGAGGCGAGTCCTCGCCAGCTGCAGTGGTGGCTTGGTCTCCCGCCATTTTGCCTTTCCAACCAAAACCACCTCTCACGTGCCATGGGAGCCACCGGCGGCACCCAGCCCTGCTCCCACCCCTGCTCTGCTCGCTGTTGGCAGCAGCTCTACTGCAGCCTGGTGGGGCTGGGGAGACCCTGGGGGTTCCTATTGCCCCTTCTACACTGGGGCCTCGCCACGGGCCACTACAAGCCACCCTCAGACATGTCCCTGCGCCATCACCGAGGCAGGAGAGTCCTACCCGCACCCCGTGGCAGCTGGCCCTGCCAGGGCCTCTCCTCGCACCGCGTTCCCCGACGGCCACAAGGTGCTGTGACCTGTGCTCCTGGCTAAGGCCCCGCTGTGCCCCAGGGGCCATGCACGCCCTCAGGGGGTCACCTCCTCACCTGGAGGTGACACCCGCAGCTCCTGGGGGTGCCCGGCCCATGCCACCTGCTAAGGCTGGTGGCGATGGCACTGCTCCTGTGCCAGCCCAGACGCCAAACTGAGACCAGTGTCCGCTGGTGGCAGGGGGACGAAGCTCTGACGGGAAGGCAGGGGCACAGCTGTGTGTAGCACATCTGGAGAGGTGGAGAGCCAGGAGCCTTGGCTGGCCTGGCAGAGGAGCTGGCTGAGACAGTGAGTTAATCCATCTGTCCTCAGGTGGAGAACGGACCCCACTCCTGGGGAGAACAGCCTGAAGACCCGGGTGCTGAGCCTGATGTCCATAAACGTCCCTTCACACTTCTCTGAGAAGTTAGAGCAGCTTTACATCACCAGCCTAAACCATCACACCCGCGTACACAGGCACAACTGGAATTCAAATTCCTGTTCTCTCGCTCTGAAATTTGCCTTGGTTCGCAGAGACCTCAGGTGTTTCTGCAGCAGACTGTGGCTGTCACCGTGAGGGACGCTCCCAGAAGAAACTCCGCAGGGAGCACCCACGGATCTGCCCAGACCTGGATGGGAGCTTGGCAGCAGGACCCTGATGGAGCTGGTGGGGGCTTGGCCTGAGCCCATCCCCGAGGAAGAACAGGGAGTGGCTGGAGGGGAGTGGGGATGCCAAACACATTCCTGGCTGCTGACATGAGCAAAAATGGCTGGATACGGTGGCTTTGACATCAGAGCCACAAAGCAGGAGTTCCCAAAGAGCTATGGCTCCTCTCCTTCGGCAGGACCGGTCCAGGAGGGTCAACTGATCAACCCAGGGACGTGCAGACGCTCTGGGGCAGAAATCAATAACCAGCCACTCAGTGCCTGGGTTGTGGTCACTAACCTGAGACCACCACAGGGTGTCCAGAGAAGACCTGGGGACTGAGCAGAAGTGAACCAGGCCAAGGCAGAGCAGGTCCTGGCCTTTCTTTTCCCCCGAAACGGCACACTGCCACGTGCAGGGAGCTACAGGTCAGCAGGATCAGGGAGGTGCGTGCTACCAGGAGGCTGCATTCAGGAGCTACCCCAGGATGGTTTCATGGATGTTCTGAGGCTCTCCAGCGGCAGTGCAGGTGCACTTTGGGATGTCAACTAATGAGGTTAAGAGCCTGACTCGGAGGAACCTCTCCACCCCTGGTTTGCCTGGGGGGGCTTTGGCTCCCAGAGGCCAGCCTGGTGTCCTGCAGCTTGTCTTGTCGGGGCAGGTGCTGGATTTGGCCAGTTTTTCCCACAGCTGTGCAGGTGCTGATCTGTGCTCAGCTCCTGCCAGCATCACCTCACCCACCCCTCTCTTGTAGGTCAGTTGGGTCCACCAAAGCCACCAAACCCCACAGCAGAGGAGAGGGGACATGATTGTCTAGCGAGGAGACAAGGCAGTGCTTCTTGGAGCAGCACAGTGAAGGAGGGAGCAAACCAGTCAGGGCTCATCGCCTGGAAGTAGCTCACCTTCGCTGGGACAAGCGGTGCCACCAAAGTAGGGCTGCCTGGCTCCCCGGGGCCGTGGCGGCACAGAGCCTTTCTCAGTGCACTGCACAGAACAGGGCATATCATCTAATTATATCAGCTCTGTCCCACAGAGAGGAGCTGCGAGATGGGGTGCCCTATTTACACAGCCCTCCTCCGGTCCCTGGCAGCCACAGCACCAGCACCAGCCTGTCCTGTGCCCAGGCACAGTGATGGCCCCGCGTCCTTCAGCCTCATCGGCTGGAGGAGGGGAGCAGCAGCTCCCTCCTGCCCAGTTGTGCCTGGCACAACCGCTCCCTGGCTGGATGCTTGCTTCTGGCTGGGGGAGGAAGATGGTTGCATGGATCTGGGTCAGTGTCTGATGGACCAGTGGCCTCTCTCCATCCCATCCTCCAGCCCCTGAGGGCTGCCTGTGATACCATACCACCACCGAGGTCTGAGCAGCAGACCAGGTGCTCTGGGGGAAGAAGCCCAACCTGGGGAGCCCAGCAGCACAATCCTATGAGAGTGCTGGAGCTTGTGCCCTGGGCAGGTGTGTCCTCATCGCACCACCTCGCACACACACCCATGCCAGGAGCCATGAAGGACTCTGCAGCTAAAGACTCCAGCTAGCTCTGAATGGGTGGCATGGACACCCCAAGACCGACAGCATCCTCACACCTCGGTGCCCCATGGGCCAGGGTGGGGCAGCCCTCTCCCTGCCCGACACTTGCTTTCCTTCTCAGCTCAGATCCTGCTCCAGGAGGTCTCATCAGCTGCAGGGTGGGTTGTGGTGAACACATCCTGGGGGGCTCTGGGAGCCACGTGTCAAGAGCCTTTGGGGGAGGCTGGAGCCGTCAGGAGGTAACTGCCATCGCGGGCAGCACAGGAGGGACAGCATCAGGGCTATGTCCTCAGCATGGGCAGGGCAGGCAAACACCTTCCTGCCTGTGATGGGAGAAGATCTGGAACGAACACACCGACGCCAGGTTTGTTATCCAGTTTCAACGGTACCAGGCAAGGAGACAGGGCAGGAGCCAAGGGCACTTGGAGCCTGGTGCCGTAGCGGCACACGCAGAGGAGAGGGTGCCAGTGGGTTGATAGATCCCATCCAAAGTCCTCTGGGTCCACCTCCCAGAAACATCACTCTGCTCTGGAGGGCCTGGGTACAAGCCTCCCTCTCCTCATACAGGATCTCCAGATGCTCCAGACCATCAGCAACCTG
Source organism: Pterocles orientalis (assembly GCA_011057875.1). NCBI lineage: Eukaryota > Metazoa > Chordata > Aves > Pterocliformes > Pteroclidae > Pterocles > Pterocles orientalis. Next base: position 431,679 of record WKFP01013943.1, read on the forward strand.
CCTAAATGGTGCTGGAGACCTGCCACCCCCCATGTAAGTTTGGAGATGCCCCTTCGACCTTCTGGAGAGCTGGCCTCAGGGGGACGCCCCCCATCCCTTGTACCCAACCTCAGCCGTGGTTCTCTGGGAGCCACTGCTGTTGGGCTGCTGGTGGCAGGCGTGACACCCAGCCCAGCCTGCACCCAGCTCCACTGGGGCTGGCAGGAGGGGGCTCCCCACCAGCCTCAGCCCAGGGCAGCCCGAGGGCTGGGGAATGGCGGAGGGTTGCCAGTGGAGGGGCTGTGGGCCGAGAGCAGATCAGGAAGCGCTCCTCACCTGACGTTATTTTGGTTGCTAGGTGATTAAATCATCCATCTGCTTATGACAGCACGGGAGAGCAGTGAGTCAGTCCCCTTCATACAAGACAACAAAGCGTTTTTCAACTCCAGCCCACCTCCAGCCTGTCCCCGGGTCCGTCCATGCCTGCAGGACCCTCAGACGGCAGAGCCTGCTGCTGCAGGACAGCTCCCGGGGGCAGGCGGGCTGCCAGGGGGCTGTGGGCATCTTCCAATATGTTTCTGGTGACAAGGACCACCACAGCATCCCAGGAGCACAGCTGGGCAGCTGTGTCCTCACTGCAGCACCTCACGGGAGGGTTTTGCTTTTTTGCATCTAGAACAAATTTGAGGGGTGAGGTGAGGCGCACTAGAAGCAAAGGGAGGTTTGTTGTTAGCCCCCCCGGGACAGCCCAGCACCCCCAGCACAGCCACCCCAGCACTGTCCCCCTTCTGCACGGGTGCCGCTAAAGCTGCACATGTGAGCAGCTGTGACCATGTGCTTTGGGAGCAGAGCCCGGGGAAAGCCAGCGGGATGCTCGGGGAGAGCAAGGCAGAAAGGCAACAGTTTGGGAGACAAAAACATTTTTATAAAGTGTTTCAAGTCTTTTGGAGGAAGAAAGTGGGAAGGAAGAGAAAGGACCTCAGTGTCTGCGTGTGCATGCATGCACATGCGAGAGAGCAATAACAGGAGTCTGCCTCCCTGCCGAGAAGAAACCGTCTCAGTTTCTCAGCTTTCGGAGAGTGTTGAGACACTGGGAAATTAAAGCAATGCCCACAAAATGTGCTCAGAAAGTCCAGTTTTCATTAGTAAGGCTCTGAGCTACACGTAGCTGCCGGACAGACCCCTCTGCTGCCAACAGCACACATGGAGCTGGGGGTCCGGCCACAGGGCGAGGGGCTGGAGGCTGCCCAGGACCCACAGCCCCTGCCCACGTACAGCCCACCAGGGCCAGGGGAAATCTCCTGTGAGATGCACAAGCCTTAGCGGGAGCGTCAGTGGCCACGTGGAGCTTTGCTGCGGGGAAGGAGCTGGGAGGGCACCCCAGGGGCTGCTGTCCCCTGCCCACGAGCATCCCGACAGATGCATCAGGAGCATCATGCACAGCAGAAATGGGGCAAAATCACAGCAAAGCAGCTGGGAGCTGCCCAAAACTGAATTCTCTGCCTCCTGCCACTACAAGGGAGCAAGTGTAAAACACTCAGCACCTGTCACGTCCCTCTCACCCCTCACACCCCATGCCAGGGGCTCAGCCAGCACCGAGGCAACCACAGCAGCATCCCAAATCCAACACCAGCATCCCAAATCCAGCACCAGCATTCCAGACCTGGGCTGGTGGCCTCCCCGCTGCTCTCCACAATCCTCCCAGGTCCCACAGCAGCTATCACGACTTCTTAGTGCAAAGAGACTCATTAATGAAGTGAAAAAGGAGGAGGAGGAGCAAGCTGAACGGTCTGTCCTAAGGGACAGCACAGCAAGGAGGAGGAGGAGAGCACTCAGCATTGATCTGAGGATATGCAGTCACCAGAGGGAGAGGAACAACTGTCCGGAACATATCTGGGGGTGGAAAGGACAAGGGGTCCAGCTGGCTGGGCAGCCTGCCCGGGGAGGATGCCAGCAACGGTGGAAGCCAGAGAGGTGTGGGCAGGAGGAGAGCAGGGCAGGGGTGCTGCCAGCTCTAGAGCCCCAAGCAGGAGGGCTGGGTCCTGGGAGATAGCCGGGGCATCACAGGAGAAGCCTTCCCAAGGCTATCGCTCCATCTGCGCTCCCTGCCCTGGACCTCGGGTCTCTCCATCCCACCGGGTGCTGTCACTTTGCCGGCTCCCAGCATGGTGGTGAGCCCACAGCTCGCCAGCAGCAGCACCGGCGGAGGGAGGAGGACAGGCTGGGCTGTGTGGGAAGGACATTTTGCTTTAACATGTCGGTTCCCAGTTTCCAAGCTGCCTCTGCAAGGGCCCGGCGGCTGTGCTTGTGGGCAGCACTGCAGGGGTACTGGGGGGAGCAGGCCCTGGGCTCCTCCTGGCCACCAGCCGCTGGCCAGTTTGCCCCGGGGTAGAGGGCATGGGGGCTGCAGGAGCGGGTCTGTCTGCATCACACGTGAGCGGTGCTGGAGGCTGCCAGGGAGCATCGAGAGGGGAAGGTTTCCCTCCCCAGCTCACGGCTCCCAGCAGAGGAGCAGAGCCATGGGGATGGCAGGCACAGGGGCTCCATGACAGCTGCTGCTCCAGCCCCAAAGCCTCACATTGTTCCTCGGAACCCCAGAAGCAACTGTTTCCAACCCCTGGTCTGCAGCAGCCTCCCATCCCCCTGTCCCACGGGGGCTTGGCTTCCCACAGCTCAGAGCCCATGACCTTGGCCTCTGGTCTTGTGCCGGGCAGCGGGAGTGCTGCTCTCACCTGCTCACACCCTTCAGGGATCGAATCCCACAGGCAGACCCATCTGACCGGCTGCGGCCAGGACTCCCACTCCCGGCCAGCCCTGGGAGATGACCGAAGAGCTCATGGGGAGCTCAGGTGCCCCTACTCCTGCCCAGTCTGGCTGTCCCACATCCCATCACGGAGCACACCTACACCTCCAGTGAGCATCACCCGCTTGTACTGAGCTGGGGGAGAGGACACCGGCCGTTGTGCTGCGGTGGGTCTGTCCGTCCGTGCACCTGCAGCCTCCAGGACACCCAGCATGCTGCCCAGAAAGCACAACCCGAACCCACACCTGGCATGGGAATGGTTTTCCCACCCCAGAGACCTTTACCCATGGCAAGTGGAGACTAGACAGGGAATCACACCAGTGTTCACGAACTGAAAAGCTGAGCTTGTGCTTCAGCCAGCTGAAACGCTTCCTCGAGACATTCCTACAAGGACTCACTGGACTTCGACCTCTTCCCAATCCAGCAGCAGCGTTCAGCTGAGACAAAAGCAGGGTGAGTTATGTAGAAAACGCCACACTGACCCTTTCTGATCATTGCAAAATTGCCTTACTGTTCAGAACACGAAAATCGCTGGAGAAGGGACCTTGTCCCTTCAACTGTCCCAACACCAGCACCAAGTCCTGCCTGCCTCGGCAGACCTGCCCCAGGAGGAGGGTCCCCAGGGTCTGGGCTGCTCCCCCCAGGCTTGGTGCTCCGCGGGGGCCCCTGCGGTTTAGGTCCAGCTGGGCAGGGGTGCAGGGCAGCGGGTCCCAGCGGGCCCGGGTGACAAACACCTGGCTGAGGTGCCCATCTCATGTGGACTTGCCCAAGTCCATGAACCCTCAGCCGAGCCGCCAGAACAGCAACCCCTCATGCGCCTCCACCATGGGAAGGATTAATTGGATGAGGGAAACGGCGAGGTAGCGTCAACTTCATTGCCGCAGCAAAGAAACTGTGCCATTAAAATCCTCTCTCCTATGACACACACTGAGCCTATTTCAGTAATAGTTTGGCAGGGGAATAACATTACTGAACCTATAAATATCTCACGGGGTGCTGCTCTGCTGACGGAGCAGTAGGACGTGGCCCTTGCCCACCTCGGTGCTGGCCCGGCAGCCCCCTGGGGAAGGCACGGCCACCACCATCACTGGAGGGGGAAGGACAGAAGGACACGGTATGGCAGAGCTGCCCCAGGGCAGCCCCAGAGGAGAGCCGGGGCTGGGAGAGAGCCACGGTCGCTGGCAATGGGGTGAGAGCTGCGTAAGCCCTGGAGACACCACAGGAGCTGAGCTGGGGGGACGGAGGTAAGAAGATGGTGGGAAGCGTTAGCACCCAGACGATGCTTCCAAAGCAAACTGTGAGGCTCCCTGCGGCTGCAGCTGCTGGCTTTGGCCTGACCCAAACCCCCCGACACACACAGCCAGCCCATCCCTGCCCTCGCAGGGCACCCCCGGTGCAGGGGGGTGTCTCACAGCAGAGGAGGCAGCAGCTGAGGCTTCTCAGGGCACACGCTGATAGCCTGAAACCTCCCAGGGACAGGCTGCGTGTTCCTCCCAGCCCAGGCGGCTCAGAGGGAAGGTGTTCCCAGCAAAGCCCTGACCATCACGTGAGAAATCCGTGACCCACCTCCAGTGTCAGCTCCTCTGCCAAGAGTCTGAGACAGCGTGGATGAAGAAAATACCCTGCCACATCCCAGAGAGATGGAAGAGGTGGGGAGAGTGTCCTGGCACCCCAGCCATGCCACCAAGCCACCGTCACAGTGCTGTGCAGTGAGGGGACAGATTGCACCATGGCTGGGGTGTTGTCACGCATTTGTCATCTTGCAAGAGAAATTGCACGGGTGGCCCCTGTCCTGCCAAGACACATTGAGACACATGGCTGAGGGGTTTGGATATTAAATACTCGATGAAAGGAAACCTTCACAACAGTTGACATGGGTCTCATACTGCTCCTCCTGAGCACAGAGTGAAGCCGGTGCTGAGCAGGTCTCACACTCCTGCTTTGTACAGCACACACCGAGCTGCCACCGACCTTCCTGCTCACAGGCCAGACCTCTGCTCACCTCTCTTCAAAGCTCCGGGGTCCCTCCCGCAGAGAGAGCTCCTCCAGCTCCTCACCAACCGCTCCATGGGCAGCACAGGTGACAAAAGGGGACACGCAATCCAAGGGCAGGTGCTGGGGACCTGAGGGAACAGGGTCCCTCCCTGTGAGAGTCACCCAAGGGATGTGCAGAAGGGGATGCAGGGTGTCCAGGGGACATCCAAACAACCCTGGAGGCAGGAATGAAGGTTTGTGGCTGCTTGTCACAACCCCCCCCATCCCTAGTGGGCAGAAAACCATAAAACCACCGAGACCGCGACAGCTCCGGCAGGTGCACGGCACCTCCTCCAAGGGGCTGGGAAGCTTTGCAGAGAGCTGCAGCGAGCCAGGCCTCATTCAGGGAGAGCTCTCAGGAAAGGTGATTTTCCTGCTAGCCCCTGGTCCCAACCCACCAGCCACCCGTTAGAGCTGAGAAAGGCTGAAAGCAGCGAGAGCTGCCTGAGCAAAACCTGGGCGGGCACAGCGGGGTTCAGCTCAGGGGACGTCCCTGCACAATGTCCCTGCGAGCAAGAAGGGGCTCAGGACTCCCTTTCTCTTGCACACACAAAACCATCACGCGAGGTCCCCCCACCTCGCGGGGTGCACGAGGAGCCCACTGGACACCCCGCTAACAGCTGCACGGTTCCTGTAGCCAGAGACGCTGCCCACAGAGGAACCCGGCTACGCTCCGAAGCAAGGCAGGTAGGCAGATACAAAGTGTGAAATACAGATATCTCCTGCAAAGCCTCGTCATTTTGACACTACGGATAGCGGGACACGCCGAGTCCAAGCTGCAAGAGGCTGGTGCAGATCTCAGGGAGCGTGGTTCCAGCAAAGCTTTGCTGCCACATCGCCAGCTTTCTGCAAGACACGGCGCCTCGAACAACGGCTCGCGCCGAGGGCTCCCCCCACATCCCCGAGCAGAGGAGCTGCATCTTCACTGCCGTTTATTCAGCAGAAACCTAAAAATACCCCCCTCCAAATGAAGAATAATCCAGCTGATTCCCTGCTCAAAACAACTCCCTGTGATCAGCCCAGCCACAGCCGGGGGTTCGCCTGCAGCCCCTGTGCTTGCAGTAGGGATGGACTGGGGTCCTCTCCCCAAATGCAGCCTCCTCCTGGGATGGGTGGGGGCTGCCTGAGCCTGCCCTGGGGTGACCTGCCACACCTTGCCGTGGTCTAGGAGGCCAGAAAGGCTGCCCAGGGCTGCAGAGCCACAGCGAGGGGCTGCCCGCTGCCTCCAGCCCCAGGCACGGCTGGCCAGCACGTCCAGACAGCTGCGGCTTCAGCCCAGGGTGCGACAGATCCAGGCTGGAGGACGGCAAGAAGAAAAGCCACGCTGAGCTCCGAGCTGAAAATCAGCACCTTGAACCCCGTCCAAAAGCAAATCGGAAGTGGGCACAGCTTCTGGCAACCAGGTGCTGCCTCCCTCGCCTGGGACTGATGCTGTTCAGCACAAGCTGACGGCTTCAGCCCCAGCCACGGGCAGCAAAACCAGGGGCGCAGGAGGCTGCCGTGGCACTGGGGTCCTCCTGGGGACACTCACAGGCTGCTCCCCTCCTCTGCGGATGGCGAAGGGATGATGTGGGCACCGAGGACAGCAGGCTGCCAGCTGGATCCGGGACTATTCATCTCTGACGACCAACGGGAGAGGCTCAGTGCTTGAGAGCAGCCTGACCGTGGACAGATTAGAGGGGACGCAGCGTGTTGGTTTCCATCCATGCTGTGCTGCTATTACCCAGACCGAAAATAAAGCCTCATCCTTCATGCAAAGATGCACAATGGTTAACATGGAGAAAAGCTTGCCTGGGAGGCATGCAGGTATCAAACCAATTTCAAAACGGGTCTCCAATTACTACTGATGTTGATTTGATTTACATTTTTTTCTGGCTTGCCGGATGTTTGTGCTCCGAGGGTGAAATTCAACCTGGCACTATTGGACCAGTGCGAGGGGGTAAGGAGGTACAAACATCTCCTGCTGCAGAGTGGCACGTTTCCCTTGAGCTGCTCTGTTCCTTCACCACTTGCAGCCGTGCTTCAAACTGTACTGGTACGTCATGTACAGCGAGAGGAGCGAGGGAGCCGAGCTGCTGCAGAGATCAGAACTGGGCTTGCACACACCAGCTGCCGAGCCCGGATTTGGAAAAGCCCCATTTTCCTGCTGGCCATGTCTCTGGAGCAGGAGTAGCGGCTCCGACCAGGCGTTAGTTTCCTGCAGGAAGCCTCTGGGCTGGCTCTGCTTTGTGCTTCCTCGGAGGAGAAGCAGTTGGAGGTGGATTCGCGAGGCTCCGAGAGTCCATTTTGCAGGAAAGCTCCGAGATGCCCAGGTCCTGCGGGCTGCCAGCCCCCGCGCATCTGCATGGACACAGCTGCTCAGGGTGCTGCAGGAGCCGGCCCCGCACCAGGGTGGTGGCACTGTGTCGGGAAGGTCACCAAGGTTCAGATCCTCAAAGGCATGTTGGTGCCAAACTCCAACCAAAATTATGACAACAAAGCTCTAAATACTGCCCCTGCCTGGGCCTCATCCTGGCCTGGGGCTTCCTAACTGTGTCACGGCAAAGGTCCGTGGGAGGGTTTGTTCCGTGGTATCTCTCTCCTGGAGGGGGACTAGCACATGGGGGGACGCTTGTCTGCCCCTCCAAGAGTCATGACCTGACCACTGCCCCAGGGCTGACCCATGCCATTGCTGCAGCCGGAGGGGCACGCAGCAAGCCCGCCCGCCAGGCGCATCCCGGGGAGTGGAGGGCACTGCCCTGCCCGGGGCTGCTGTTTGCTGCCAGCCCCCTCCACAGCCCAGCAGCCCCTCAGCTCTGTGTGAGCTGGTACAAAGCAGGAGCCTCTTTACGCAGGGAAAACACCACGGGCAGCAGAGGTGAGGGTCAGGCTGGCCACCCTGCTGCTGCCGGGCTGTCTGCCTGCATGCACAGCACAGCACAGCATGGCACAGCACAGCACGGCACGCACGGCACAGCACGGCACACAGAGCACAGCGCCAGTGCCTGACCTGTCCCAGGGAAAGGAGAGGGGGACATTCAGGGCCCAAGGGACAGGAGGGGAGGCATGAGCTTTGCCTCCCCACTCCTCGGGGTGCACACAGCCAGACACAACCAGGGCCATGCTGGTGCCAGCAGCCCCCCAGTGAGACAGGGACTGATATTCGGAGGTGGGCTGGGGCGAGCTGGCATCCCCTTTTCCTCAGAGGGGCCAGCACTGCCATCGCACGCTGTCCCCCTGCCTGCAGAGGACTCAGGCAGCCCTGGCACAGGGGGGCTCACAGACCCCCATGCACCTCCCCGCTTTCCCCACACGTGCCTGCGCCCTCCATCACACCTGTGTGTTCCCTGGCACACACCCACAGCCCCCAACACGCGCACCCTGCAGCGCGCCGGCACGCGGGCGCACATCACCTACCGGTACCCACACGTGCACGCGCCACGCACACGCGGAGCAGCGCACACGCGTGTACCAGGCCGCGCACACACGCTTGCTCGGCCCGGGGGGCTCGCACACATGGGCTCAATGCGGTTGGCACGCACGGCGAAACGGGGCCACGCTCAGCTCCGCAGCCCTCACACCCACAGGCGTGGCGTGGAGCTCACACCCGGCACAAACGCAGACGCCAGCTCCACGGCGGATCCCACACACACGCACAGCCAGTCTGGGGATCTCGCACACGCACACGAGATCTACCGTGGCTCTCACCCCCAGCCCGCGCAGCCGTGGACCCCAACACGCTGCAGCCAGCACCTGCCCCCGGCTCCCACTGCCCAGAGCTCGCCCTGTGCACAGACACCCGTGGGGTGGGATGGGCCACGCCCCCCCCCCGTGGGTGCTGGATCTCTCTCACACACACACACAAACACCCTCTGAGCTCAATCGCTCCGCAGCCGCTTAACTCCTTGTTGCTCGGCCTCAGCACCATCCAGCCCAGCCCTGCACCACGCAGCCCAGCTCCGCATCGTCCAGCCCGGCCCCAGCATCGTCCAGCCCGGCCCCAGCACCGTCCAGCCCGGCCCCAGCATAGCCTAGTCCAGCCCCAGCATCATCCAGCCCGGCCCCAGCACCGTCCAGCCCGGCCCCAGCACAGCCTAGTCCAGCCCCAGCATCATCCAGCGCGTCCCCAGCATCATCGAACCAGCACCAACATCGTCCAGTGCGTCCCCAGCATCATCCAGCCCTTCCCCAGCACCGTCCATCCCCATGCCCCGCACCGTCCAGCCCGTCCCCGCACCCCCCAGCCC
>WKFP01013943.1:440740-456413 GCA_011057875.1 Pterocles orientalis
CCCCCCCCGGCGCTCCCGCCCGCTCACCTCGGTCCGCCCGGGCCGGAGCGGTCCCGCGGCGGGGCAGCTCCCGCTCCTCGCAGCGCCCCGGCGGCGGCGGGCCCGGCGGGGGGCCCGGCTCGGCTCGGCCCGGCCCCGGTCCCGGTCCCGGTGCTGCCCCCGGGCGCTGGCCGGCCGCCGCTGCCCCCCTGCCCGCGGCGCGGTCCGGCCGCCTCGCCCCTATGCGGAGGCTCCAGCAGCCCCGAGGCGATGCCCATTCATTCGGCTTGTCCCCCGCAGCCCTCCCCTTCCGCCCCCCGCTCCCAGCCTCCTGGCTGGAGGTGGCTGGTGATGCTGCAGCGGTACCCAGAGCCCCCGGAGAGCACAGTGCGGAGAGGAGGGAGGGAGAGGAGGAGGAAGGAGAGCAGAAGGAGGGAAGAGGAAAGAGAGAGAGAGGGAGAGGGAGATGGCTGCCCCCAAAACCAGAGCTGGATCTGGAGAAGACTCTGGGATTTCCAGAAGCAAATCAGGGCAGGGAGCAGGGCTGGCACAGCACCCTCCATCCAGCCCGGCACAGCACCCCAGCACTGCACGCAGGGATGCTGGGAGGGTGGCAAGGGCAAGCAAAATACTGGGGAATGCAGGCGGTGGGCACAGTCCCGCGCAGGGCCAGAACAGCGTCAGGGTTCCCCTGTGAAACCGAAATGCTCTCCTCCTCTAAACCAGGGCTGACAGTAGCCAGGGGGTCACCAGCCACTCCAGCCAGGAGCTTGGCTTTAAAGACATGTAAAGTTTGGGGAGCACCTTTTGCCCCTGTTGCCAAACCAGTGGGCAGAAGCTGTGCGCTTGGCCCCGCATCTGCCCCTGCAGCCTCACAGCTTTACCATCCTCAGATGGAGCTCCTCCAACCCCCTGCACAGCCAGGACCCCCTCAAAAGGTGCTGGGGTCCACGTGTCCTGAGCCCCAGGATAATGTCCTGCACACCACATCAAAGTTTCTCAGCTTTTCCTAATCTGGGTCTTGCTTAACCTTCTGGAAAATAATCCACTGCCCATCTGCCACTCTGATTTTCATTTACAACCTTGCACAAACGAGCTTCAACTGTTCCCTTACTTCTCCTCTTGTGTGTGCGTCCTCCTAGGCAGCAGCTTGCCATGGGCAGGGGGTGGCCTTGCCAGGCCTGGCCGCCAGCACTGGGCTGCACACAGGTGTGGTTGCACCCCACACCTTCTCCCATCTTCTCAGGAGGCTTTGCTCCCAGCTGGGTGGACGGCATTCCCCCTGCCCAGCCCACCTGACCCCCACAGCCCTTCCCCGGGGAGACCAAGGGTCCTGCCTGGGGGAGCAGCCCCCCCGTCGGATGCCCCTCCGAGGTGTGTGCAGGACAAGCCACGAGCTTTGACGTGCACCCAGCCCATGGGTCCCTGCAGGACACTGAGCTCTCGGAGCTCCCCCTGCCATGGCAATTCAGGTGTTGTGGTTTCAGAGAGGATTGATCACAAATTCCCCGACCGTGCTGCTTTGGGGGCCTGGCCAGGACTGCCCCATGAGAAGAGGGGTGTTCAGAGAGCCAAGCAGTGGTCATTCCCCAAAACTGACACCACAGCTGCTGTGCGCTTCCGTTTCCCTGCGCATCAGAGCCAGCCCTGGGGGATGAGCGCAGGATGCTCGGAGCAGCTATCATGGTTATTTTCTCATCACTTTGCCCCAGTGCTTTTGCAAATGGCTTTCTGGGGAACAGGCTGCAATCTCCAAGGAAAATGAAAATATACTGATTTTTTTTTCCTTCCTGTAGCAGATTCAGCAAAAGTGCAGCTGCCTTCACAGCCTTGAATACAGAATTGACCATTCAGTTCATCCCTAAGGGGAAACGACCAAGTAGAGAGGAACAACAAGCCCCACAGTGCTCTCTGCACCCTCTGAAGTCTTTCTCAGCCCAAGCATTTTCCTCTCCCAAGTTTCAAGGGTGCTGGGCTCCCTTTGCAGGGCAACGAAGGCTACTTGCAGGCTTTCAAACCCCATCTCTAAATGCCTATCAGCTTCAAAATGTTTTTTCTTCTCAATTTGAAATTTGGCAGGTTATTTGTCAGTGATGGAGACTGGGGGCCAGAGATGTGGGGACCAAAGAGAGCAGGAGCTGAGTGAATGGCTTCGCTTGAAAGGCACCAGGCTGCTGCAGACGCAAAGTGCGTTTCATGTCTGTCCAAGCCAAGAAGGCTTCCAGATCCCAGCGGCAGGACCAGTCAGTCTTGAATCTTTTGGCTTTGAGGGGCAATGCCTTTTCCATCATCCTGCCTATTCTACGGCCCTCCTGAGCCTCAGGTCAGCCCCAGCTGTCCGAGAGGAAGTGAGGATGAAAGCATGAATAACGCTATTTATTGCTGATTTTACCGTGGGTGTATGTGTGCTCCTCACAAAAGCCACCCGGTGTCCTAAGAAGTCTCCAGCCAGGTGCAGTGCCCAGGGCAATGGAGAGCTGCCCTGGCAGGCTGGCATGCTCCCCTCTTGTGTTTTCAGTTAGCAACCTGGCAAAGCCCCTGTGGAGGAATAAGATGATGGGATAAGGAGGAATATCAGGAAGGAAGGACAACAGGGGAGGTTTGTCTGCAAAACAGCCCCAGACCTCACTCCTCAAGTGTACCGGAGTCAAGAGGGGACTTGGGCGCTGGCAGGAAAGCCTCAGGTAGCCATCAAGGCTTCTCCAAGTGAAGATGAACAGCTCCCATGGAGGAGGGAACACGGAGGGGGCTCAGGAAGAGGTGGCACATTCCAGGCAGATGGGAAATCATCTTGCCAGCCACCAGCGTGGTGAGTATTTGCTAACATGGCTGCTGTTGTTAGGCCAGAGGAAAGAGTGCAGCAGGAATCAAATGGCAACGTGCTTGAGCCCAGACAAGTATTTCAGTTGGAGGAATGAATATGAAAGGCTTTATCTGTATAGAAGCAGTGTGTGCAGAGAAGGTGTGGGACTCCTGTACAGACGGGATGAGGGAGCTCAGCTCAAGGTGGTGCAAAGCAGCGCAGCACTGAGGTCTTGTCTGCTCGGGAGAGATGGGGGAAAGCTTTGGTGAGAAGTGATGAACTCTGCTCTCACTGTGCTGAAATTGGGCTGACCTCCACCAGGAAATGTCAGACAGGCTGACTGGTGTTTTTTTTTTGGAAAGAAAGAGACAAGTCTGGCATAGCACGGTAGATCTGGGAGTCGCCATAGAGATAGCGGTTGGAGTTAGTGGGTGGTGGAGATTACCCAGAGATAACGTGTGAAAGGAGAACAGAAAGGGCTGGAGGACAGGATGCTGTGGGCATCCAGCAGAAGAGGGAGGCGGGCGTAAGAAAGAGGCAGAGATGAGAAAGGCAGGCAGAAAACCAGGGAAGGACGTCAGAGAAGCTCAGAAGGACCAGCTTTCTAAGCCAGCATGGCTGAATGCCTGGAGACCAGGAGAAAGACCAAAGGTGAAGACAGAGCATAGTTTCGAAACCATCACGAGAAACCTGGCCACAGGACCCTGCAGTGAGCACATGGGACAGAAGGCAGAGACGGTGGGAGTGTAGGGGTGGAGGGGGAGAAGGTCTGGGAGAGATGGGGCAGCAATCTGAGGGGATTGCTCCAGGCTTAGTGATGCCTCTGCTGCAAGCCTGAGGGGCCCTAGCACAGGTTAGGGAGAGAGCAGAGCAGTGAAGAGGGAGGGTGTGAGGGGGCTGTGCCCGTGGGAGGCAGGGGATGGAGCTGCCAGGAGAAATGGAGGGACCCAGGAGAGTCCCACCAAGATGGCAGGGGGGATTTGTCTCCACAGAGCAGCAGAAGAGGACAAGGGTTGACAAGTCAGGATCTCTTCCATCCCTTATGCAGACAGTGTTAGGATGCTGTGTGGGAGGTCAGTTTGCTGCGAGGAACAGAGTCATTTAGGGAGGAGGAGGCAGAACCAGATGCAAAAGGAACTGGTTTGGGTCGAGGAATTGGCTTGAGTCTGGGACTTCTGCTATGGCACCGTATGAGCAATGGCACTTGGAGCGTGTGAGAGCAAAACCCACCCCGTCATACAAAGGCCCTTCTATTTCAAGTTTTATCCTCCTGGAAGTTTAGCTAGTGAGTGGCTTTGCAGCCCACAGGACAATCTTTGAATGTAGCTTGCAACTCTCTCCTGTTAGGCAGAAACAATCCCTATGGCCCTGAACTGCTTCAGTCTCCAAGGGTGACATCATTTGTCAAAGATGCCACTGAACATTTCGGTCATATTGGACTAAATGTTCCCTGCCAACAGGAGAAGTGACCCAGCTTGGCTCTGCACGAGAGGCAAGCAAAGCTGGGGAGGGACCAGAGGACAACACGTGGAGGGAGGGGTCAGAGAAGGAGTGGAGAGGTGGCCATGCAGAGTGATGGACGCAGTGCTGAGCATGCACGGAGCAATACTGGGACTGTTGAGTCTGTAGGGCCCTGAGGCAATCAGCCACGGCTGACTTAGGACCTCAGGGAATGAGGAGGAGACACAGTGAATGCAGGTGAGGGCACTTCAGGGGAGAAGCCATTTGTGTGCAGGGTCCAGACCCCAGCGCTCTCAGACACGTGGAGTAGCAGAAAAGGGGAGATGCGCTGAACACCCGATGGATTGGCATCCCCCAAGCCCATGAAGCTCTGAGCTGATGTGGCTTTTCCAGTAAGAGCCCCTGCGCGTTCAGGGTGCTGCAGACACCTCTGGAGACCAGCGAGGGGTGAAAGCCCAGAAGATCTGCCATGAGCTGAAAAAGATGAGAGGTGCGTGCCCAGCGCAGTGCAGACCTCCTGCGCCTCCCAGCCGGGCAGAGGGCAAGCCTGGTTTGCTTTTATCAATAAATCATCCAGAAGTCAATTCTTCTCCTCTCTGTTCCTTGCTGAAGTCAAACGCTGGTGGATGACCATGAGCCATGTGCTCAAAACCTTGGCCCCAGTCTTCCTGTTTTCTCTGTGTCCTGCTCAGGGAAAATGTCTCCCTCTGCCACTGCCTTGGTCCTGGGTGGCAGCTCTTCCACAGCCTGTTTCACCAAGGGGAATGGTCCATCAGACCAGCCTCTGCTACCTTTTTTCAAAAAATTCTTCCTAACCAGGTAACGGTTCATTCCAGCCTTGGGGGAGGCTTGAAGTCCACATTCTCTCTGAGGACAGATGGGGTGGCTATTTTGTGGGCAGCTACAGGCAGATGATGGCTCTCTTACCCTGCCTGAACAAGCTGGAGACTGTCACCACCTCCGAGGAGAGATGTTCCACACAGACAAGCTCTGTCACCTATAGCTGATGATATCTTGGGATGAAGGATACCCCATGCCCTACCTCAGAGAGCATGAGAAAGAGGGCACACCAAGAACTGGATACACAGCAGGGTGAAATGAGTGGACCCATCTCAGTCAAACTCTCACTCTCGCGTTTGTGACACACCAAATTCAATTCAGCTCATGATGAGCTGAGCAGTGAGCGTGGTAGGGCTGAGACCACAGAGGGATAGCTGGGTATCCAAAGGGGTGCCAGGGAGGAAGGTTGAGGAGCAATGGGATAAAACTGAAGGAGAGAGGTTTATAAGCTTCAGAAAGAACCTCAGGCACTTAGGGAGCAGAGGCCAGAGAGGGAAGCAAACAGGGGACAGCAAACCTCCTGCTACAGCCCACGAGCTGCTGGGCGGCCGGGATCCAGCCCCTGGGACAGGGCTGCACGGTTCAGCATGTTACGGGTGTATAATGACTGCCTTGGGAGCACTTGCCATGAGCCACTGTTGGACATACAGAGTCGGACCAGACAGGCCATGAGTCTGCTGCACAGTGTGACTGTTTGCACATTTTTACTGCAGGAAACCATGGCTTGGGCACTAGGAAACAGCCTGCGACACTGTCCAGCTGTTCCTCGAGAGCTACTGGTACATTTAGTACCTGCAAAGCTCTGGGTGATATTCCATGAGAAATGAGTCTGTACCAGGAAAGGAAGATGGACACGAATGAGGCAGCTTCAACCTTTCTTGCACTGCTTGGGAGCTCATCTCGCTGCCCTGTTGACCACAGCCAAGGGGCAGTTCTGCATCCGCTGGGCAGGGAGCAGCTTCACCCAGCGCCCACTGAGCACCTGCAGCACCAGCCCCTTCTGCCAGGCCAGGGGAGGCCATAGGGGCAAGGGCTGTGCAGGGGGGAGCATGCTGTATCCATCGACATCTCCGACCTGCGGGATGGCCTGGAGATGCCAAAACTTTGCCGGGCTTTGCTCCTGGAGACCACCTCTTGCTGCTCTCCTCTGCTGCCAGCCTGGCTGAAGAGCTCCAGGGGAGGTGCTGCAAGCAAGAAAGAACACAACACTGATCTGCAAAGAGTGGTGTGAGTCAGTCAGATAATTCGAGGCAAGAATCTCCTCCAGAAAGGGAAGATAAAGAGGAAGCTGCTTGTTCGGTAAGGATGAGGCCAGGGAGGCTGTATGGCAGCGCCTGCAGAGCTGCACAAGCGTCTCTGTGCTCCCTGGCTCCTGCCGCGTTTTGGTCATACGGGCTCCGGGCTCCGGCTGCACGCTCCCGTCTGCCTACTGAGTGTGGGGCCAAGTCCTTAGGCTGTGACAAGCCCTGGGCTTGGCCCACAGAGGGTAGCCAGGGCTCCATTCAGCCGAGGATCAGACTGCAGTTTCAGAGCATCCTACTGGCTCTGATCACCGATGTCATTCCTGCATCATTTTGCGTCCAGTCTCTGCCACTCCAGCAGTGCTGGGGGGGACAGGGTCCTGGGTCAGCCTCTTGGTTTCCATCTGGCTTAACAGCTACTGACCCACTGACAAGTGCCTGTGCAGGGAGCGGTGAGGCAGCCCTTCCCGAGGCTCTAAATACAGCCGTGAAGATGGACGCTGGGTACCTACATATCTCAACTGAGATCATTCTCTAGATGCTTGTTGCTTGGCAGCCAAAGGCTTAGAAATGTCAATTTCTAATTAAAACCATGCACCCAAAATCTACACACCCTCCCCAAAACCCAGTATTTTTATCCACTGCTCTCAGCCGCAGTGGGCACGGTAATCGCTCTCAGCATGTGAACATCCAGGAACAAGCCACGTTTCTGGCGGGGAGGATGCAGGTGAGATATATGCACCAGCTAAGCAGAAGTGCATTCAATTAAAAAAAATAAATGCAACCTGATAAGAAGGGAGATTGAGGATGTGACCCAGAAATAGAAACGAGGAAGGCTTCACTGGAGCACACACCAGGCACAGCAGTGCCAGCATACTAACTGCAGAAATTCCAGCAGCGTAATGTCACCTTCCCATGTGGTGTGGAAACGCCAGGGCCTGGGGACGGGCTGCACGGTGGAGCTGGCAGCCCCCCTGTGCCAGGCAGGGTCCACACCCAGAGCAGCCGGGCAGCATCCCTCTCCCTTGGGAACCCGTGTGTTCTCTGTGCTGGTGACTGGTCAGTGCTTACTGAAAACGGGGTTTCCTTGGAGGAACTGGTGTTCGCAACATCAGGAAGCTGGGTCTAAGGGTGAGCTGATATGTCCGAGTTAGCGTGGCTTTCACCCAGCCTGCTTCCTGCCGGGGAACAGCAGGAGACACAGCAAACCCAGCCTGCGACAGCACCCATCCCCTGGCAGAAGCGGGAGGTAACTCCACGGTCAAGTCTAAGCATGAAAAAAAACCAGCCTCACTGAAAAGTACAATAAGATAAATTACTGTTTTAAATCCATGTCATTAGATTACAGATCTGGAGAGGTTAAAAATAATAATTGCTGGCAGTTGTATTTGCTTTCTGGTATACAAATCTTTAGAGTTTGTGTTTCTAAGCTCTCGCTCCATGAGAATAATGACAAGGGAACGGAGAGAAGAAAGGAGGGGAAGGGCGCTGAGACTGTCCCGGCAGCGTGGCTCCGGGCAGTTGGGTTGCGGGAGGTTACAAATATTTGCGGGTATTGTGAAATGCCCAGTGGAGCCCTGAGCTGACGCACTGCCGGGGGCTCAGCCACCCGTGCCAGGCTGCGGGAGCAGGGGTGCTTGGAGGAGCAAACTGCCTCACTGGAAAATTTCTTTTATTTTAGGATAAAAGTTGGAAGAACCTCTTTTTAGCATTTTCTCACAGAATAATTCTGGGTTTCTGCTTCTCACTGACATTCAATTTCAACATCTGAGCTAGGGATAAAATGAATATTTTTACAACCTGACTGAATTCAAACCAAAACGCTTAGAAATGAGGAAGCTGTCATCCTCGGAGCAAAGCAGAGGTGGGCAGGCATCTACAGGCACGTTTGTGGCTGTGGAGTTTCACTTGCCCAGTTCAGACTGCAGAAACCTCTCCTAAGGTGGCCGCAGCCCCCCAGCCTGCCTAGCCCAGCCCAGCCCAGCCCAGCCCAGCCCAGGCTTGCTCTGGACACCAGGCTCAGCACACACCCTGGACACAGGCTTTTGCTATTCCGGGGATGTTTCACCACGGCAAACAGGCCTCGGCAGCAGGCTGATGTCCCGTCACGTTCCCTGCCTCCCTTCGTGCTGAGCTCAGATGATGTTTGATTGGCAGGTCGCACCTAACACATTTTCTTTTAACTTTTCCTGTTACCTTGTAAAAGACATTCTGGTTAAAAGGGCTTTGATACGTTATTTTGCTCAGATGGAGTACGCAGCCCTGAGGTGGGGGCCAGTGTGAGCTGTTTCTTCTCATGGATACACCAAGAATAACACTTGTTTTGTTTTCCTGAGGGGATGGAGGATCTTACATCGTGTATGCTGTAAAGTCATCCTCCAAACAGTGAGGGAAGGGTGTCCAATGGTTAAAAATGGAACGCTTTTTTCTCTTATGTGTAAATAGTCAAACCTAATTAGTTACTACAGAATAATTAAAATCCCCTTTTCCTGGTTCAAATACACAACTGTTTTATAAAGGACACGGAGCTGCTGGAGCAGGGCCAGAGGAGCCCCGGAGATGGTCAGAGGCTGGAGCAGCTCCCGTGCGAGGACGGGCTGAGAGAGTTGGGGGTGTGCAGCCTGGAGAAGAGAAGGGTCCGGGGAGACCTTCCAGCACCTTCCAGTGCTGAAAGGGGGCTACAGGAGAGCTGGGGGGGCTCTGGATCAGGGGGTGCAGGGACAGGACCAGGGGAACGGTTTGGAGCTGCAAGAGGGGAGATGGAGATGAGATGTGAGGAAGAAATGTTTTCCTGTGCGGGGGGTGAGGCAGTGGCCCAGGGTGCCCAGAGAAGCGGTGGATGCCCCATCCCTGGAGGGGTTCGAGGCCAGGCTGGATGAGGCTTTGGGCAACCTGGGCTAGTGGGAGATGTCCCTGCCCATGGCAGGGGGTGGAACCCCCCTTCCCACCCAAACCGTCCTGTGATTCCATGATTCTGTCAGCACCGTTGTACGATTCTGTGAAATAATGTGTCAGATGCATATCAGCAGAAACCTTCATCTGCTCCATGTCATTAGCAAGCGATGGCTGAAGGGTGAGGGCATGGAAAATGGTGGTGACCAGGAGACATGCTTCTCTCCAAGTGAAGCTGCTAACGCCCATGCCTGTTGTTGGCAGCGCTGACACTGCACGGCCCAAGCACAGTGAGCGGTGCTGTCACCGCCTGCATGGCCCCAGGCTGGGGGGCAGTGCCACAGCTGGGGGCAGAGCTCCAAGCCCGGGGGGTGCTGCTGCTTCACGTCTCCAGCGTGGTCAGTTGGCCATGTCCTGGGTTTGCTCCACTCTCATCTTTCAGCACCTTTTGGCCTTTCTAAAATCTCCAGATCCCATTAGATCCCATCTCCAGATCCTATTCCTGGCCAAAGCAAAGACAAAAAAAATCAGGTTTTGCTTCCCCTTTTGCCAGGTACTTCTTTGGGAAAAGGCAGCTGGGGTAAGAACCACCTTTTAGCTGGAGACGAGAGAAATGCAGCTTCCAGATGAGCATCAGTAAGGTTTGAGTTCCCTCAAGAAAAGCAGGATTTCCAGGGACTGAGCCACAGCAAACACAAGTGGGATCACTGAGCTATCACAGAACAATTAGCTTAATGCCAGCGTGGAGGACAATCCGGAACCGTTGGGAGGTACTTTGTTAAATGGACGGGGAGGGGTCCCTGGCTGGAGGCGCCTGGTGCAGGGTGGGAGAGGGCGGCTGGTTTGCAGGTGTGGCTTCAGCATCCCTTAGGCTGGGGCCTCCAGTTAATTATCTAAAAAAGCCAACTTCATAAAAGCCTATAAAAGCTTTATAAAAGCCTCTTAGAAATAGAAATAGCTGTGCTTTGTTTTTAAAATCACTTACATCATGGCTCATTATTAGTCTTAATTGTCTCCCTGCAGTGTAGAGATACCCCGGGTTTATTTTTTTTGTTTTCCAGACACAGAAAGCACACAAAGCACATTTCAGAGATGAAACAGCAAGGCCGTTGTGGTGTGCAGGGAAGGCTGTGGTGTCTCAGGAGCTGAAGGCGTCCAGGCTCCTTCCCATGACATGTGTCCCGGTTGAGCCCACCGCTGCCTGTCTGACCCAGCCTCCTGCGTGTCCGTGTCCTGGAGCTCCTGCGGGCCCAGGGCTCGGGGCTGGGTCCAGCTGGGTTCCCCCGTTCCCGGTCTCATCCCCGGCACAGCGCGAAGCCCGAGGTGGCCGGGGAAGCTGTGCCCTACCCAGCGACACAGCTGGGCCCCTTAAGGCGAGCAGAAGGACGGAGATGGTAGAGCCATCATGCAAGTTGAAAGCCACCTCTTGAACACCAGCTGTGGTTCTGTTCCCCTCAGCACACAGGAATTAGACGCTGTAATTTCTTACTTCAAACGAAGGCGGTGGTTCAAACCAGTGCTGTGGGGAAGGGGAGGCAGAGCGGCGGTGCCCCTTGCCACAGGATGCTGTAGATGCCGAGGGTGTACGGGAACAGATGGAAACCAGAAAACTGCTTGAAAGATAAATTTGTGAGGGTTCAACAGTAACAAGTGTGAAAAATAAATAAATGGAAATAAATGAAATCCACAGTCAGGTTATTAAATATCTAGAAACCAGATGTGGCTTGTGATATCCCTGAGCTGAAAATACTGGACCATGAGCCGTGAGCTGGTGGCTGACTCCCTGGAGCAGTCCGGGGAGGAGAAGTTAGCGAGCCTCCAGCACACCTGGCCCCAGTCAACAGCGACCAGTTGCATGGGAGCAGCTGGGGTGGCTCCCAGTCCTGCCAGGGCCACCACTGGGGTAGTCCAGGGACACTGCCTTGTCCTGAAATGCAGAGGGACAGCCCTGCCTGTGGGACAGTCTCACAGCAGGGTCAGACCAGGCTGGGCGTACACGACAAAAGCTGCGCTCCCCTTTACACCAAATCCATCATTTTGAATCTTCGGAACACACAGAGACTCTTGAATCCACATTCTGCATTCAAGGCATTGACACCAACGAGAGCCTAAAGCCAAAGGAAGAAAAGGAGATTTTTCTAAATCATCTTGCCATTTTTAGTGACACACACTTTTTTTTCTCTGATAGCGGTTTTTCCTCCTTACTAACAATCTGTCCAGCTCCTGACGGCTGCTGCTACCTGTGCAGGACTGGGTGCATGAAAGGCAGCAGCCCCGGCAGAGCCCAGCATCCCTCCTGACCCTCTTACAGAGAAGCAGTGCCTGCTCCGAAGCCCATGCAATTTTTCAGAGGTGCCACAGGGGTTTGGGGGTCCCTAGGTGGCCAGCAAGGCAGGAGTGACCCAAGGACCGGCTGACCCAGGTAGCACTTTGCACTGGGGCACCCAAGCAGCACCATCCTTGGCTGTTCAGGCACAGCCCACAGTCTGCTGGATCCTCTGAGGGCACCAAGGTGATTACACAGGACTTCCCTGGAGCTGAGGCCAGTGAGTTGGGATGCAGTCGCTCTGGCTGGATGGTGTTCCTGGAGCTTGCCTTCTGCAGCCCTTCTGTACTGCTGCAGATGGAGTCAGAAATGGTCCTGCAGGCACTGTTTCATGGGTGCAGAAACTGCTCCTGCCCTCCACAGGGACAAGCATCTGCACAGCGTAACAGCAGATCCTGCAAAAACTCTCTCCAGGATGGAGAAGAGTCATTTCACTATTTTAGCATCATTTCAAACCCAATGGTGAGAAGCGGCCGTGCAGAGCATCCCTGCCGCCTGGCAGCCCTGGGAGCCCTGATGAGCCTCCGTACGGCTGCGCTCATCTGCCACTTCAGGAGCTCCCTGTCTCGGGCCGGGAGGAGGTGGATTGTGGTGCAACTGCCCGGTGGGTGTCTGTGGAGGGTGGGGAGCAGAGGCACTGCCGCCAGCCTGTCCCTCTGCCCTGCTGAGCCCAGTGCCTGAGAGGTAAAAGGGGCTGGCTGGGCACGAGTCCGAGAAATGCAATGCTGCCTACCTGTGTGCATGGTCAGGATGTTGGTGCTGTGCCCTGGAGAGATCTTGGCACCTTCCCAGCTCCAGGTACCGCCAGCAAGTTCTGGCACAAGCCTGCAAAACAGGAGAAAGAAAAGGATGGATCCCCGGCCGCGCTAAGATGAATGGATTGTGTCTACCAGCCAGGATTACCTGCTTAGCATATAGATGAAAAACCCAGAGGAACAGAAAGCACCAGGCTTTCCTCCTGGCCAGGGAGGCTGGGCAGCAGGACACCCTGCTGTCCCAGGGAGCTCAGTGGGGACAGATCGGTGCAAAGCCCACCAGCGAGACTTCTGTCCTAACGGAGCCGCAGGTGTTTGGAGGGGATCCAGGGGCCGCAGCATTGCTCAGGGTAGAAAGGCTAACAGAGCTGCTGCTTGGGGTTGGGAGGAAGCAAGTGCACGGTGATGCTGTGACGTTGCAGCCTGGGAAGAAGGCTCTCTGCATCTTCACGAGCTATCAGAGCAGCCAGGACTCGGTGGGTGCCACACAGCTCGCCCCGGGCTGCCCGCTGGAGTGGGAAGTGGGTTCTCTGAGCAGCAGCTTGAGGAGTGATGGACCCAGTTCTGCTCCCAGGGAGCTCAGGGTGCCCTCGGGACAGCACCCCAGCCGCCCCACGGAGCTGTGCCTGACATCTGCTCAGTGAGGAGCAGAACTGGGGCCCAAAGGGAAAGTCAGAGGCTGATCGTGACTCCCTGAGATGCTGTTTTCTCTCATGATGCCAGTGGTTTGTGGAGAATCCCAGTGCTCCCAGCAGACTCTGGCTGCAGGACCCTGCTCCACTGCTGGGATGGGAGCTCGGAGAGGGATGCCAGCAGCCCCTGCACTGGCCCCATGTGCCTGCCACCCTTGCAGAGACCATCAGTCTGGAGGGAGAGGAGGAAGCACCATTTCCAGCCCCTCTGCGGCAGCTGAGGGCGAGGTGGCCGCAGCCCAGGCAGCCGCTGGGGTGGTGGGCAGAGGGGAAGCACGGCACCAGGAGCCCAGAGCACAGTGTGACAGCCGTGCAGAGCCCAGGAAGGGCTCTCCTGCCTCGTCCAGCCAGGGGCAGGCAAGGGACTGCAAGACAGGTGGTACCAGACGTGGCTGAAACTTGGAAACAGCATTTCATAAGGAACTGTCACATCATGAAACCCGCTCAGGGAAAAACTGTCCTATGCAATGGGCAGTTCAGGAACAAATATGGTTTGTAAAATGAAAGTGCAAATTGTGTTTTAAATTAAAATACACAAATAAAATTTAAAATTAAATACGCATTTCATCATTTTCCCAGGGATACAAATTGTATTTCTTTCCATTTCTCTCACTCAAGATGCGCCAGCAGCAGCACTGTGTAACGTGCACCAGGCACACACTGGGGCAGAGGATATTCCAGCTCTTCCATCATTTTATTCACATTGCTGTATTTGTTTTACATCGTTCTAAACAGCTTTTACTTAGCATTGATTGAAACATTTTGTTTACTAGATCAAAGTGTTTCTCTGTATTTTAATGAAATACGTTGACACAATAGCTTTGTGTTAGTTTAAAATCATTATTTAATGTATTGAAAACTGCTGGCCCTCTAATTAGTACACTGTGTGCTTTTCTTCCTACCTTGTTCAAAGTGTCAAAACATTTCACTGTGAAACAATTCTGTTTGGCTGTATCAGCGGTGGTTGTACACACCGTGATGTGTCTTTGGATGTGATGTGTACACCGGACCACCACATCGAAATACTAATAACAGCGATGCAAACCTGGAAATCAGAGCCTTGAAATCAAAATTAATTTTGAGGGTCATTGTTGTTTCCCAAGTGAAATTTTGAAAAATGAAAAAACTGTCAAGACTCAGCAGGGTTGGGGGGTGGGTGGGTTTCGATGCTGTCTGTCTCCTGTCCACCTCTGCACTTAGATTAAGAGCATTTTAGGCGCAGTGTTTGTGCAGCCCCGGTGCGCTGGGACGAGAGGCTGAGCTCTCCTTGTGCTCTGCAAGACCCTGCAGACGAAAGGCACGGTGGCCTGCGGGTCCGTCAACCCTGCACCACACCCAAGGCTGTTGCATGGACCTGAGATCAGCTGCTGCCGTGTTTGGTGATCTCGGTCAGGTCTGCTGCAGGACAGCGTGTGCTCCTCACTCTCTATGGAGTAAATCCTGTGATCTATAACCCGCTGCTTCTCTTAGAGATGTCCAGCGGTGGGGCATTTGGCACTGCAGGTAGACCATCAGCTGCCATGGAAGGGACAAGAAGAAGCCCTCAGGTGTAAGGAGGATGTTTAAAAAATAGGACATCCTCCTGTGCTCAGTTTGCCACCCCTCCATGGGTTCTTCTTTCCAGTTTTGCCACTGTTTTTACACACACTTTGCCCAAATTCTAACCTGTTTCTCCAGCACAATACAGGCTGAGTGGAGAGTGGATAGAGAGCAGCTCTGAGGAGAAGGACTTGGGGGTGCTGGTGGATGAGAAGCTGAACATGACCCAGCAGTGTGCGCTGGCAGCCCAGAAACCCCCCGTGTCCTGGGGGCATCCCCAGCAGCGTGAGCAGCAGGGCGAGGGAGGGGATTGTCCCCCTCTGCTCCGCTCTGGTGAGACCCCCCCTGGGGTGCTGCACCCAGCTCTGGGGTCCTCAGCACAGGACAGACACGGAGCTGCTGGAGCGGGGCCAGAGGAGCCCCGGAGATGGTCCGAGGCTGGAGCAGCTCCCGTGCGGGGACAGGCTGAGAGAGTTGGGGGTGTGCAGCCTGGAGAAGAGAAGGCTCCGGGGAGACCTTCCAGCACCTTCCAGTGCTGAAAGGGGGCTACAGGAGAGATGGGGGGGCTCTGGATCAGGGGGTGCAGGGACAGGACGAGGGGTAACAGACCTAAGCTGCAATAGGGGAGATGGAGATGAGATGTGAGGAAGAAATGTTTTCCTGTGTGGGGGGTGAGGCAGTGGCCCAGGTTGCCCAGAGAAGCTGTGGATGCCCCATCCCTGGAGGGGTTCGAGGCCAGGCTGGATGAGGCTTTGGGCAACCTGGGCTAGTGGGAGATGTCCCTGCCCATGGCAGGGGGTGGAACCCCCCTTCCCACCCAAACCGTCCTGTGATTCCATGATTCTGTCAGCACCGTTGTACGATTCTGTGAAATAATGTGTCAGATGCATATCAGCAGAAACCTTCATCTGCTCCATGTCATTAGCAAGCGATGGCTGAAGGGTGAGGGCATGGAAAATGGTGGTGACCAGGAGACATGCTTCTCTCCAAGTGAAGCTGCTAACGCCCATGCCTGTTGTTGGCAGCGCTGACACTGCACGGCCCAAGCACAGTGAGCGGTGCTGTCACCGCCTGCATGGCCCCAGGCTGGGGGGCAGTGCCACAGCTGGGGGCAGAGCTCCAAGCCCGGGGGGTGCTGCTGCTTC
>WKFP01013943.1:457009-510134 GCA_011057875.1 Pterocles orientalis
CTGAGAAAAAAAAAAAAAAAAAAAAAAAAAAGAAAGAAAAGAAAAAAAAAAGAAAAAAAAATTGAAAGGAACTGTCCCACCAGAAGTGTGAAATGCCGTGCAGTGGCTGGGACCTGCTCCTGTGGGGTCCCCGGGGCACAGATGGGGAGACAGGAACACAAGTCAGCGACAGTTATTCACTCTGTCTCACAATGCAGGAGCTAAGCCAGCAAAGATGCTGCAACACGGAAGGTTTAAGACATGCAAAAGGAAGGATCTTGAGGAAGAAATGTTTTCCTGTGCAGGGGGCAAGGCAGTGGCCCAGATTGCCCAGAGGAGCTGTGGGTGCCCCATCCCTGGAGGGGTTCAAGGCCAGGCTGGATGAGGCTTTGGGCAACCTGGGCTAGTGGGAGGTGTCCCTGCCCATGGCAGGGGGTGGCACTGGGTGGGCTTTAAGGTCCTTTCCAACCCAAACCATTCTAGTCTAGTCTAGCCTACGATCTGTCCATACAAATGTGTAAGGAGATTGTGAACTTCCCTGCCACAGGGCATCATGTTGGTGAAAAAAATAAAGGGATTCAAGATGTGATGAGTCCAACATCTGAGATGATCTCAGAAGTCTCTGAACAGGCAGCGACACCTCAATTAGGTGGCTGGAGAAGATATTTGGGGCTTGTCATGCTTCTTACACTTCTCCCCGAGCATCCTCCACTGGCCACAGTCTCAAGTTCCTTTCCTCAGTACCTCTGACATGGGTATTCCAACCTCCACTGCTCAGAGTGGTACCTGCTGGCACCCAGCACCTACCCTACAGCCTGGGGAGGTACTGGGTGTTGTGCAGTGCATGCAAGAGGCCCCTGTGTGAGCCCCGATCTCTGCTAGCAGGCTGCAAGGGAAAACCATTCTTGCCCAAGCCTGCCTTCCCCTGGCTGCAAAAAACAGCCAGAAGCAGAGCAGGAATTCCTAGCTAGATGCACGAAGCCATATTTTATTCACTTGCTGTAAAGCAAGGTTTCGGCTCATTTCTGTATTCATTTTGCATCACAAGTCAAAGGAAAAGAATCCTTTGAGGGTTGCAGTATCTGGCAATGCCTGCCAGGGCGCAGCGAGGGCAGGGTAACCCGGCTGGCGGGGCTGGGGCTTTGTCAGCGGGTTCTGTCCCACAGTACCCTAGCCAGGGAGCCGGGCAGGCACAGCAGCCAGGTCCAGCCAAGAGTCACGGCCATCGGTCAAGTTGCTGGTGTGCAGAGAAGTCCAAGGCTAAGCTGGAAGGCGAGCCAGGGCCGGGATCAGGGGTGGTGACGGTAACCGGGGTCAGACACAGCCCAGTGACCACCCAGCAAACCCTCGGCAGTGCAGCGGGTCAGGGCTGGAGCCAGAGTCGGTTCTCAGGTCAGCATCCAGAGGCCTGGGACTCTGCTGGGTGCAGGTGTGGGTGCAGTGGGGCAGGGGGTCAGCCCTCCCCAGCCTCCCCGCAGCACGGCTGGGACTGTGCTGTCCAAGGGCCACAAGAGCCAGGGGACATCCTCCGCTGTCCTGAGTGTCGCCAGCTGAGCCTCCCTGCGGGGGGATGCTCTCAGGACCCACCAGCGTGGATGCTGGGGTGGCAAACCGTGACCCACCAGCCTGTCAGAGAAGGTGGCGCTGTCACTTCCAGCACCCAGAAAGCAACGTCCCTCTGCCTAGGGATCAGACAACTGCTCTGGGCAGCCTGGGGGTGACAGGGCTGAGCAGCCCACCCCCCACGTGTCAACACAGGGGCATAAATCAAGACATACTCCTCCAAAGAGCATGCTGTCCTTGTGTGAGACACCAAGAAACGCCACTCTGGTGCTCACAGGTAACCCTCAGGGGCTGACGTGTAACAAGGACCCATCGGGGGGCCAGGGAACTGCTAACAGCAGGGGGGACATCTCCCTTCTCACCCCCATCCTGCCTGTTCAAGGCTCTTTTGGACTCTCACGAGGCAGGGCTGGGACTCTGCAGCCCACCCGGGCTCAGCAGCCAGCACCAACCTAAGGACGAGGCACATTAACTTGTTTAACTCCTACGGAAAACAAATATTGCCCCAATGTTTGTTAACTAACACTCGTTTTGCTTCCAAATAACTGTTGCCCAGGAAGCGTGTTGCTGATAAAAGCAATGCTGGAGGAGCACACGTGGAAGCAGCACTCGCAGCAGAGCGGGAGGCAGCGGGGTCGGGCTGGCTGCAGCACAAGGTGCAGCTCACCCCCCAAATACCAGAGATTAGTTGAACTTGGGGCAAGAACCAGAGTCCTCAAGGTCCCTTGCTGTAGGGTGCCCTTGCTGTTACTTTCCCCCCACCGCCCACGGACAGGTTCTCACATCTCTGTGTTACCATGCATGAGGCTGAGGTCTCTCTGGATCCTCCCGGATAGGATCCTGGTCTTCCTCAGAGCATGAGAAGAAGCAAAATTGGTGGGTTTATATTCCTTTGGAGTTTTCAGGAAAGGTAGTATTTGTGCCCCTGGGAGACCAAAGTTTGTATATAAAGGACAGAGACACCCAAATGAAGTGAACTGGAGACCACAAACCTCCTCTGAGACCCCTGAGGATGCCAGTGCTGAAGAGGTGGAGGAGGCACATCCGGGCCAGCAGGATCCTGCCCAAGGGTGTGAGGAGCAGAGCTGGGTCCAGCCTCTGTGGGCAGCAGGAATGAGCTGGAGGGGGATCAGGAACCCTCCCAGGCTGGGAGGGGAGGACAAGGCTCCTCCAGCACCGAGCCCCAGCAGCAGCCGTGCAGATGCGGGAGGTGGGCATTGCAAAGACAACTGCAGAAATGTGTCACTGCTGATGGAGCCCCAAGCCTTGCCGTCCCCCCTCTCTTGCCCACTGTGTTTTGGAGGCAGTTACATTTCCCA
Organism: Pterocles orientalis; assembly: GCA_011057875.1. Classification (NCBI taxonomy): domain Eukaryota; kingdom Metazoa; phylum Chordata; class Aves; order Pterocliformes; family Pteroclidae; genus Pterocles; species Pterocles orientalis. Next base: position 459,871 of record WKFP01013943.1, read on the forward strand.
GTCTCCCCTGTCTGACAGCAGCAGCTTCTGGCAGAGCACATGGCCACGCTGCTACCGGGTGGCCTTGGAAGCCAACAGATACTTCATCTGAAACTATCTCAGCACACCGGCAGCCCCTGGTAACCGCAGAGACTAATCCCAGCTCTGGTACCCGGAGAGGGTGATGTGAGGATGTCTCGTGGTGCAGACCAGCTCCTCTGGCAGCGGGTGGCACGTGTGGGCAACGCTCCATCCTGCTCTGGCCGACTCCTTCGCTGCCACTTAGTCGAGCACCAGCCAGGAGAGGTCCAGGAAATGCAGCTTCCTCTGCCAGGTCCCCCAGGCTCGCAGCCCTGAGATGAGCCCACCCTGCTCTGCTGGTGGCCCCAGAGCCACAGGAGCCCTTCATCAGAGAGCACAGCCCTGCTGCTCAGCAGGGTATGAGGTTCCTTATGGTCTGGATGGCATCAGGCTACTTCCCCAGCTGCTAACTGGGCCAGATCTCCCTCGTGCTGGTGTAATTGGTGTTTCCCAGTGATCGCTCAGAGCCAAGTCTGGAACCTCACTGTGATCATCACTGTCCCATATATTATTTACCAAGGACATCCTTTTCATTACTTTATCTCATCAGTCCTGACTCTTCCCAAACCTTAGATCAAAAGGTCACCAGTGGAGAACCTGGGCCCTGCCATACCCTCCTGAACGGACCATTTTCTGTGAAGCACCTCAGAGCTGAAAGCAATGCTAGTGGAGTAAAGAAACCACCTCTTGTTGGAGATTCAGAATCCTCAGAAACATGTGCTCACTTTCCCTAAGGGCATCTCCCAGACACTGAAGATACAACCAGGGCAGGAATTTATTTGGAGGAGGGGAGCTGGCACAGGCAGCAGAACATGTTTTCTTGCAGACAAGGTTCTGGCATTCCTTCAGCTCTCCTTGACCTCAGCAGTGACCAGGGAAGGGAGACGGGCTTTAGCTCATTCCTCTGTTTGCAAAAGCTCTTCTCACCCTTCCCTGCGGCCATTGCAGTGCACATTGCCCCTCGGAGCACTCCTCCTGCAAGTGAGGGCAGACCCAGCTCCTTCCTCCCCGCCCTGGGCAGCTCCTTGCAGAGGGAGCGCACGTGTCACCCTTCACAGACATTTCCCACCCATCACTTTGACTCCAGCGCCTGCAGACCCGCGTGCTGCTGTTTGTACACTCGGAGCTAGTGTCCTCTCCTCTAATACCCAAATCAACATCAAGGGTGCCAGGACAACTCATGCTCCATGAGCCAGCCTGCACGTCTTCCTCTGGGGAGTGAATCCTGATTGGTTTGGGGTTAATTCTGTGTCCTCCTGGTGGCTTTCTGAGCTTTATCCCCATCTTCGAATTGCTAAAAGGTCTCATCTCATGCCAGGGATACACTAGCCCTGGCAATATCGCCTCTTCAGATTTACGAGAGCCACAAACTCTTCTGTGCTCGTCGTTGATTTCTGCACTTCATTCAGAGGCACCGCTCAGCATCTCAGGATTTGTGCAGGGTGCAGAACTCCTCCATTTTCCGTAATACCCTGTGACAGTTAGCTTCCTCCGCCTGACTTAATTGAAAGTATTAAAAACATCATGTGCTTCAGAGTAGGCTGTTGTGAGAAATGACGCTGCCTGCTCACAGTCTCCCCTCTCCAGTTCATCACAACTTGCAGAGAAACGGGAAAACTCCATTTAAGCCATCCCTCCCACCCTGCCACCCTCCCAAGAAGCTGTGCCTCGCGCAGGACTTTTAGCAGGATCGCTCTCCAGTCTGTGTGTTGGCTGTGGCCACCTGCCACCAACCTCCTGACGCTGTGCTTGGTCACCGCACAGCAGCTTGTGAGCCCTGAGGTCTTTGCAGAGGGGAAGGGATGCTTCATCCTTTGCCTAGAGACAGTGCTGACTCCTCTGTTCTGGCCGTAAGGGGCAGCCCCACAGTCAGGGGCCCTGTGCCCTGGGTACCCTGGGTGTCTGCAGGAGTGGCAGTGCCCGACAGCCGGCAGGGACCATGTGCAGAGGGGTTGGATGGGCTGAGGGAAGGCAGCCTGGGGCACAGGGCACCAGGAAGATGCATTTCTGGAGCCTTTGAAGACCCACACCATGTACCTGAATCCCGTCTTGCTGGGCAGGCTCCACATGATGGGGGGCACAGAGCAGCAAAGCCTTTGTCACCAGGTGTAAAGGGCAGCATGGCTGGGACCGTCACCTGCAGCCTCAGTCAGCACTCCTCTGAGCATCACATCTAACCTCCTCCATCGTTCACCTCCCTCAAGACAGCCAGTCACCTCAGCTTTTGTGGCCATGGGGGGCTCTGACAACCAGGACACCCGCAGTGTGGACGGAATCAGGACAGAAGTGCCCCATAACGCAGGACTCCAATTACTGAGCTGTTGAGGTGACCACCTTGCTCTTGGGATTGATGGAGCCTGTCCCAAAGCCTTCATATCCTCCACCAGCCCAGGGCTGGGAGACTTAGAGATGCCGAGACACAGAGAGCAGTACAGAGCCATCGCATGGCGTGTGACCGGAGGAGGTGACCTGAGACCTGCTCCGAGGAGGAGCGTCACCATGTCACACCCTCCCCCAGTGCCCTGGTGAGAGGGGGCCAAAGCAGGCTGGTGCCAGGGTGGGCAGGGAGCACAGCAGTCATGCTGTGACTATGGGCAGGTGAAGGAGCACTCGGAGCCGCCCACCACCGCTGCAGCCATTGCAGACCTCCAGCCTTGCCCAGCATGGGCTCCCCCAGTCCCACCCCTAGCGAGGGCATCACAGCACGAGAGCTGACACCAACCCTAAGATACCGCAGGTGAGGCTGAACCTGGCAACACTCCTCTGCCCATGGGTTTTTCACAGAGGATCCCAAACCCTCCCAATTTGTAGCAAGAGGCGTGCCCCACCTTTTGCACATGCAAGGTCATAAAAATCATAAAATTCACTAAATACTGTGAATTGTTGTGACTGGCTGTCCCATGATGCACCAAAAACCCAAGTGTTACCACCACCATGCCAGAAGCTCCCTTCCACTCTTCCTTGCCCCCTAGAAGGACATGGGATGATGCACAGCCTGAAGCATGCAACCTTCTTCTCCCCCTCCACCTCCTTCTCCTCCTCCCCTACCTCCTCCTCCTCTCAGAACTGCTGAGGAAGGAAGGTGAGGTCCTGCCGAGGCACAGCACTTGCCTCATTCTGCCATTAAAGATCAAGTCAGCCCAGTGGTGAGCTGTTGTTAGCGATGAGCGCTGGCGTGTTGGGACGGTGCTCAAGAGCTGAGCTTGCTGCACAGGGCACTGCGTGTGTGTCCGCACAAAGGAAGCAAGAAACAAGGGAAAGCACAGCGCCCTGCAAGAGGTGTATAGGTCCCAGGTGGCCTGGGGTTTTGGAGCTGGGCTGCTTTTCCATACCTTGTTCGCTAAAGAAGAGCATCGCGGGTCCCCGTTCTGTCAGCCCCGTTTTCAGGCTTCACTGGAGAGAGACGGGAGCAGCACTGGCAGAAGGATCATCACTGCTTCGCAGGTGGAGAGGTGGTCTCCAGAGGGGAAGCAGTGTTAGACTTGAACGCCCAGTGCAAAGCGTGAACCCAGCTCAGAGCAGACACTCTCTCAATGTGGTTTAGTGTCACAGAGCCTGGAAATAAAAGCAAGTCTAACACTCACCTCTGCTGCATCCCTTCTTGCAACTGATGCTGAGGAGCAGCTGCACGTGAGATGCTACCCTTGCAGCTGGGCCTAGATGCAAGCGGTGTCAGATGTACATCGGGGAGGAGAGCTCTCTGGACATGGCCAAAAATTATTCCCCTTCTCACCTTTACCTTCACAGTAAGAAAAAGCTTATCTTGGTCTAAATTGGAGCCCTGAGGAGCTGAGCAACATTTAATCTGTCTCTGAAAACTTTGGGGGTTTTCTTTTTCTTTAAAAACAAAAAGCCCAGAAAGTGTCTGTCCCGGTAGAACACAGATCCAATCTCACTTGGTTCCAGCATGCTATTTGCTCTTGCCTAGAAAGCAGCTTGGGCGATTAAAAAGCCAGCACCAGCTGCAGACAAAAGCTGATAGGGAAATGCCCAGCAATCAGAAAGGCCAGGGAGCCTTCAAGCTGGTTGCAGGAGGCCGAGTGTGTCTCTGGTGTAGTGTGGTTCCAGGAGGGACGGCGTGTCTTGCAGTGTTGGTGGTCATGGACACAGCCCGTCCTTGGCAAGCAGCTGGAAGGAAAGTCATCGGCTCACTTCTGCTAAAGCACCCTCCTGCTCCCTCACCAAACGATGCTGGGGCGAGATGGAACTGCAGGAGCCAGACTGCCCTCCATCCCCGTTTTCCTTGGGAGGGACGATGCTTTGCACTACACTTACTTTTTTTTACATAAATAGGGGAGTCCTGCCCAGGATATTCTGTCTCAGCCATGGCTTTGGGACAGCGTTGCTCCTGCCCTGTGCCTAGAGCTGTGGTGGCAGGGTTGCTCTGTGGTCACCCCGCCACCCTTTGCCAGGGCCCTGCAGCTGGGAGCTGATGGCTTGTGGGGGCACTGCACCGCGCTATGCTCAGCTGATGCCTCTGGAGGGGCTCAGCCTGATATCCCTGCCCCAAAGTGAGCTCTGGCCCACCTGCACTTCATCCCAGCCTTCTCGTCCTGGCAGCGGCAGGCCAGCAAGGCGAGGTCCCGGCAGGGCTGGGTGTTTGTGCTGCAGGGCTGGGAGTTGCTGGCTGTGGAGCAGGTAGGAAGAGCAAAGTGTGCAGTGAGCACCAGTGCTGTGAGCACCAGTGCTGTGAGCGTCGGTGGCTGTGAGCCTTGGTGGCTGTGAGCACCAGTGGCTGTGAGCACCAGTGCTGTGAGCACCAGTGGCTGTGAGCACCAGTGGCTGTGAGCATCGGTGGCTGTAAGCATCGGTGGCTGTGAGCATCGGTGGCTGTGAGCACCAGTGGCTGTGAGCATCAGTGGCTGTGAGCATCAGTGGCTGTGAGCATCGGTGACTGTGAGCATCGGTGACTGTGAGCATCGGTGGCTGTGAGCATCAGTGGCTGTGAGCATCAGTGACTGTGAGCATCGGTGGCTGTGAGCACCGGTGCTGTGAACATCGGTGGCTGTGAGCACCAGGGGTTGTGCGCATCAGTGGCTGTACCACACCGCCAGCCCAGTGCTCTGATGGGTGTAACGGCACGAGCAGTCCCACCAAAGACAAACGCAGGACAGATACTTGAACTGTGTTACACACACCAGGGTCTCCAGCCGCCTTCCCATGGCCATGACCCTGCTCGTCCCTCCTCTTCCCCTGTCCCACCCAGCATGCCAGAGAACAGCAAGAGCTGGCCCTGCTGCTGCATTCCCAGAGAAGGGAATGGATCAGTCCAGGGCCTCATCCTGCTGCTCCCCATCCTGCAACAATCCAAGGGAGGTGGGAGGGGATGTGGGTCTGCACAGGACCCAGAGGTGATGGGGTAAGGTGGGTTTTGCTGTGCCTGGCAGCCCAGGACTGGTGGGGCTGTGGCACACCCCAGTTGCCCCCTCAGTGGCTTTCCAGTGGATGGCATCAGGGTGCTGGAGCAGCCAGCTCAGGGATGGCGCTGAGCCTCTGAGGCAGCCTGTCTGCACAGATTTCCTGAGTGATTCAGGACAGACTGGTACACCATGCAAAAACCAGCCAGATCTAATTCGCAGATTGGGTTAGTGGAGGAGAGATAAGACAATCCACTTAGAGGTTTTGTTCAGCTGTGTGCGGCTAAACCAGATTAGGGGCAGATGCTCCGGTGGTGTAAGGTGGCACAGTGCTGGGGGAGCCCATGACAAAGCGCCAGCGTGCTTCCTCCTTCCCGGTAATCTCTCTAGTCTCCAGGGACAGCGCAAGGCTAGTGCAAGAGCTGTGAAGTGACATTAATACAGAGGGATGGATTAAATGGGAGGTTTGAAGGTAGAATCGTGCATGAATTTCTGCTTTGTCTCTCTCTGGGAATCTCACACTGGCCGTTCTGCAGAGGAAGATGATGCACAGAGTGCTCAATCCTTTTCCAAGCACTGCCTGTGCCTCTGCTGACTCGCTTTAGCCACGATGTTTGCTTGGGGCTGTTCATGTCCCCACACCCACACCCAAAGCAGCTCGCCAGCTGAGGGGCTCCTGCTCCGCACAGCAAGAGGATAAGGGGAACTGGAGAGAGCCCTGAGCTGGGTTTCCGAGATCTTGCAAACATATCCTCTCTTCCCCTTCCCAAGCCTATAGAGCAAACTCAGCCCAAATTTTCCATCACACTGAAAAGCAAGCTCAACTGCTACGTCCCTCACCCAGATGGCTCTTCATCCACAGGTCTCCCACAGCTTCCGATCTCTCTCATGAAGTACTTCTCAAACCTCATTTATTTATGAATTAACTCATTTCATTTCTCCCAGGAGGAGAACAGGACATAGCCAACACTGCACTGAGTGAAGGCACTGAACATTGCCTTAGAGAAGCCCCCCATCCAGCTCTTGGACGGGTCCCTGACCTACAAAGACCTCATGGGCACCTCAGGTACCCCCATTTTCCAGCTGACTATGCCAAGAGGACCAGTTTTATCCATTATTCAAATCTTGTTAAACTTTGTCTCTTACGGATGAAGAAGCAGAGGCTGAAGGCGTATTTTACCCAGGACACACCGTGGTCCAGTGGAACAGCATCCCGCAGCAGCCAGCATCCCCTGGCTCTAACAACCCTTTGCTGCAGGGCTCTGGGTGCATGTCTTCCCCACATACGCTTAACCCTTGATCTGGAAGCCAGCAATAGGGCCACCGCACTGGGGACAGGGTGATGCCCGCTTGCTGTGGCCACGGGAAGGTGGCTTTGTGAGGTATGGGTGGTCCTGCCTTGCCGACTGCTCCTTGGCCCCGGGACCCATGAGGCTGAGCTGGGGGAGAGGGGGGAGGCACTCGCTCATTGGCACAATCCACCTCTCAAATGCCTTTTTCATTATTTTTTTTCATAAATATTTGGTGAACAGTGCTGTTTCATCCCAGTTTTCAAACAAAGTTTTTTAACCTCTTTCAGGCACGGCTGATTCAAAGTGACAAAGGTAAAGCAGGGAATGGGGCAACCCCACATCTTTTCAGCTCAATCTGTGCCAGAACCCCCCTGAAAACCCCACCATCAGCACCAAAGTCAGGTCACTTTCTGTCCACTTTGTCACATTTACTTTGAGCCTGAATAGAAAGGTGAAGACAAAATCGTTCCCCCAGAACAGCAACGTGGAGAGCAGAGCCTGCGGGATCCCTGTCCCCCCTCCCGCACGCTGTGTCTGCGCAGAGCAGAGGGGGACTGACCGCCCGGTGCCGCACCAGGGGCTCGCTGACCCCAGCGCTGCCCCTCCAGCCGTGCTTGCTGCGGGAATGGGGGCAAAGCCTCCCTAAAAAGAATAAGTCAGGGCAGTTTTGGGAAAGAGGGTGTATGACTTCCTGCACTGCCACCGACCACCTTCGCTGCTGTTAACCCACGGCTGAGGTCAGGGACCCTCGTTCTGAGCTTTGTGCAGATGTCGAGTCAAGGTGCTGTCACCATTCCCCCCCCCGAATGGGGGGAATGGTGACGGCACCTTCCCAGCTTGTGCTCCAGTGCCAGCTGGGGGCTATTGGGAAACACAGGGTGTGCCCCCACTCGCCGTGCTTCCCCAAAGGTCTCGTGAATTGTCCTCTGGGCTCGGGGTTGTGGCTGTTTCTCCTCCTGTTCCCCTCGTTGCACTCATGCCCTGCCAGGAGGACGGGGGCTGAAACGAGCCGGTTCTGGATAAGGAAGGGGCCAACGGGTCCCAGGCAGGGATCAGACCGTGCTGTCTGTGCAGGAGTGCCAGACAGGTAGGAAGGGCAGGGAGGTGGAGATGTCCTCAACAGCCTGCAGGTCCCCGGGTGAACCCGGCAAAGACACCCAGCCCCTAATCCCCCCTGATTCCTGCAGACATGGCAGCCTCCTGTCCTCTCTCTTCGGAGAGGTGCAAAGACAACGGTGCCGGGGAGTCCAGTACCCACCAGCTGTCAGGGTATGCTGGTGAGTCAGCCAGCGCGGTGCAAGGCTGCTGGCACTGCCGCCGGCGTGGTGCAAGGCTCCTGGCACTGCTGCTGGCATGGTGCAAGGCTGCTGGCACTGCTGCTGGCATGGCGCAAGGCTGTTGGCGCTGCCACTGTCATGGTGCAAGGCTCCTGGCACTGCTGCTGGCATGGTGCAAGGCTCCTGGCACTGCCGCTGGCATGGTGCAAGGCTGCTGGCACTGCTGCTGGCATGGCGCAAGGTTGTTGGTGCTGCCACTGGCATGGTGCAAGGCTCCTGGCACTGCGGCCGGCATGGTGCAAGGCTGTTGGCGCTGCCACTGGCGTGGTGCAAGTCTGCCAGCACTACCACTGAAGTGGTGCAAGGCTGCTGGCACTGCGGCTGGCATGGTGCAAGGCTCCTGGAACTGCGGCCGGCATGGTGCAAGGCTGTTGGCGCTGCCACTGGTGTGGTGCAAGTCTGCCAGAACTACCACCGAAGTGGTGCAAGGCTGCCGGCACTGCCGCTGGCATGGTGCAAGGCTGTTGGTTGCCACCAGCGTGGTGCAAGGCTGTCGACACTGCTGGTGCTGCCAGCAGCTGAGCACACAGAGCAGTGGGTACAGGGCGAGCAGAAAGGCAGGGTCCCAGCAAACGCCCGGGTCGGCAGCACCTGGAGGTGGATGCTGCGGCCACAGCGCCTGTTCTGATCAGGGTTTGCTTCAGTGAATGAATGAGGCAGCTGATGAATATTCAGAATTGGCAAAGCAGATCGCTTTCAGCTAAATTTGATCACAATACGGGATAAATTAAGCCACGGGATGAATGCATTTGAAATGAAGATTAAAAGAACGCACTGTACAAAGTCAGGAAAGTAGGTTTAGCCAAAATCTGACGATGAACACAAACAGACGAAAATAAAGTTCCTTTCACTGAGCAAATAATGAGGTCGGGATCAGCCTCTCACCAAGTTCCTATGGAAACATCTCTTTTTTTTCTTTTTAATTTAAAAATAAAAGGGGTGGGGGGAGAATGCCTGGGAAACGAACGATGCTCAGAAGGTCCAAGAATAGAGGGAGGTGCTCAACACGAGTAATATCTGGTGAGAAAAATAACCCCACGTCAGGGGTGGGCGGGCAGGGGATGCTCAGCCCTGCCATCCTCCAGGGAGCTGCAGGGCCGGCTCGGAACCAGCCCTGGCACTGTGGGGTGCTGATGCCCGGCATGTCTGCAGGTCCTGGGGCAGGGCACAGGGCTCTTGTGGCAGCTGGGAGAAGCGTGGGGAGGCGGAAGCATTTGGGCTCACCGTGGGAGGACAGCACAGGAGAGCTTGCGGAGGAGCTGAGGTGAGGAACGGAGGCTCGGGCCACGTCTGTGCCCAGTTTTGAAAAGATCCAGACTATTGTGGGCCCCTGAAACAAAGCTGGGGACAGCACAGCCGCCTGGGCTTAGAGACAAGTGGAAACAGAGGCACTGAGGCAAACTAGGGCTGTGCCCTGTCCTGGGGAAACGGAGGCAGGGAGCTGGCAGAGCAACCTGCCCAAAGGCTGCCAGAGAGCAGACCCCAGCAGCACACCCAGTCCCAGCGCTGGGCATGGGCAGGGTTTCCACCTCCTGTCACTGGTGGCATGTCAGGCACTGCTGTCACCTCTGAGGGTCTCCGCAGCATCCCTGTCCGGAGGGACCTGTCCCCTCTGTCCTCACACTCCACTGTGTGTGTGCAGGGTGAGCAGCCAGCGCTCTGCTCCCTGCCGAGCAGCATCCCTCTGGGGATGGTTCGGTCCCTCTGCCCGGCTGGGAGCAGGAGGGAACGAGGCCCTGCAGGGATCAGCGTGCCGGGGGGGTGAAGGACCTCGCCAAGGTGGCTGTGGTCTGTACCCAGCCTTCCTGGGGCACAACAGCACAGGGCAGAGGCCACTTGTCCCAAAACACCCACGGCTCATCCCCGGACACCCCCCCTCCCCAGGAGCCCAGCACTGCGGAAAGCCGCCGGCGGTGCCTGGTCTAGCGGGTGGCCTCCTTCTGCAGCCACCCAGTTTGCAGGAGCAGAAAATTAAAGGGCTGTCTGTCAGGCTGCCACGAACAAGTCTATTAGCAGCCCCTGGCAGGTGAGAGGGAAGCATTAGCATATGGGAACTGGGGGAGGAAAGGCAGCGTGTCTGGGACTGTTATGACTGAGCAGGCAGGTGAAACTGGGGAGGTTATAAATAAATCCCCCGCACACACCCCCAGCCACACTTCTGCAAAGTCTCTGATGGGCTCAGAAACCTGGTGCTTGTCCCTGGGGCTGGGGAGGGTGGTGGGCTCCAGCACGGGGCGGCAGGCGGGCAGGGAGCAGGGGGATGGCTCACCGAGGAGCAGCCTGCGCCCACCACCCCAGCACCGGAGGCAATCCTGGCTGCGGAGGGGACCAGCAGCCCCATCCACAGTGCCAGGGCTTGGGTTGGGACCAGCTGTGACGCAGGACCGGGGGAATGGCTTTCCTAGGAGCCTAGGAATGTCCCCTAGGAGCTCGATGACTAGGGGCAATGAGATTCCCTCTCTGTCCTCTTCCTGCATCCACGCAAGAGGATGTTTATTGCAACATCTCTGCTCTATGCTATGAAAAAGTGCCAGAGCCATGAGCCACCCCAGGAGTGACCCGGGGTGGGGGGGGGGCAGGGTTACCCCCGGGGACCTCCGGTAGCCTCCCCGAGACAGCGCTGCCTGTCACACCCATGCCAGCGAGGGAGGAACAGGGCTGCTGAGGGGCTGCTGCGGGATGGGTTGTACAAAGCGAAGCGAGGACTTTGTTAGGCAAATGACAGTTTGCAGCAATGTCCAGTTTTAGCTCTAGAAGAAACACTGGTTTAAACTTGCAGAACCGCAGCCAGCTCAGGCAAGCAAGCCTGCTTTGTTCTGCCCTGAGACGCTGGGCTCAGTCCCTGAGAGCAGGAGACAGCAGCAGGGTCGGGCAGGGGTGCCCAGCTGCATCCCACCCGCCGCACGGGCATCCCAGCCAAGCCCATGAGTCTCAGCAAGTGTTGGCTGGTTTTACACAAAGCAACAGTCAAGATCACCAACAAATGCAAGCCCCATTCCCCTCCCAGCAACATCAGAGCTAGACAGGTTTCCAAACACACGGGGACCCACAGCAAGTACACTCAAGCTGATGCCCAACACATGCCTGGGATTGCACGCCTGGTTTGGGTGGCAAGGCTGGCAACCCGGGCTCGTTAGGCAGGAATCCTGAACACGCACATCCTGGAGGAGCTCCAGGACACCCACCCATGCCCTCCAAGCATCCCCATCCCACCCCACGGCAAGACCTAGCCCGTCACGCTGCTGCCTCTGCTGAAAACCTGCTGCTTTAGGAATATTTATTTAGCTATTTTTTTTACTTAAAGCTCAGGCTGGGAAAACAAAATAATGGTGATTTTGCCTTTTGGGGAGTTTTCCACGGGCAAGGAGAGAGACAGAGGTAAGAGGGAGCAAAAGGAAGGACCCTCCCCTGCGCTTCCCGGGCTCTTAGCTGCTCATCCAGCTTCACGGCTCCTACCCGGGGCCTTGGTGGCCACACTGTGCTCGGCAGGTCTCACCCTTTGCTTCGTGTGCCCTGAAGGAGAGCTTGTCTATGCTCAGTCTCCCTCTGAGTCCTCCCACACAGGAGCGTTTGTTTCACCACCCGGGATTTTGGCCCAGTGTCCCAAGTGGGGAAGCAGCTCGGCAAGGCGGGAGACTCGGGATGGTGCCAGGGCCAGAGACTGGCTATGGGTAAGGGACAGTCACCCGGTGAACAGCCCGGGGCCCGCTGAGCTCTCCTGCAGGCAGCAGGCTGCACGCCAGGATCCCCCCTTGAGCAGGGACACCTCTCAGGGTTACTCCTCGAGGCTGAGATGCCTTGCTGCAACAGACTCTTGGTAAGTGACTAACAGCTAAACTATGAAATCTTAGCTAAGTGATGTAAAGGATTGATTGTGAATACATATAATTAGAGAAGGACTTGGGGGTGCTTGTAGATGAGAAGTTGAAGATGAGCTGGCAATGTGCGCTCACAGCCCAGGAGGCCATCCGGATCCTGGGGTGCATCAAGGGGAGCCTGAGCAGCAGGGCGAGGGAGGGGATTGTCCCCCTCTGCTCTGCTCTGGTGAGACCCCCCCTGGGGTGCTGCACCCAGCTCTGGGGTCCTCAGCACAGGACAGACACGGAGCTGCTGGAGCGGGGCCAGAGGAGCCCCGGAGATGGTCCGAGGCTGGAGCAGCTCCCGTGCGAGGACAGGCTGAGAGAGTTGGGGGTGTGCAGCCTGGAGAAGAGAAGGCTCCGGGGAGACCTTCCAGCGCCTTCCAGAGCTGAAAGGGGGCTACAGGAGAGATGGGGGGGACTTTTTACAAGGGCATGCAGTGAGAGGATGAGGGGTAATGGATTTAAACTGGAAGAGGGCAGATTTAGAATAGACATTAGGAAGAAATCTTTCACTTTGTGGGTGGTGAGGCAGTGGCCCAGGTTGCCCAGAGAAGCTGTGGATGCCCCATCCCCGGAGGGGTTCAAGGCCAGGCTGGATGAGGCTTTGGGCAACCTGGGCTAGTGGGAGGTGTCCCTCCCCTGGGGAGGGGGTGGGACTGCATGGTCTCTGAGGTCTCTTACAACCCAAACCATCCTGTCGGATTCTGTGATTCTGTGATTCTGTGATTCTGTGATTCTGTGACAGTGCAAGTTCATGGGGTCCAGAGGTCAGACGTGCTCAGAGAGATTGCCACCGAGCTGCCTTCCACGAGTGCAACTGCCCTACAGTGTGGAATGACCTTCCCGTGGCATCCGAGAGCTGGAACACAGAGAATCCTGCTGCCTGTCCATTGCAGGGGGAGCACAGTCTGGGCCCTTTGTACAATCCCTCACTGTGGCAGGGGAGCATGACCCAGTGTCACCTTGGGAGCAGGAAAATCCAGGCATCCTGCTCCCCCCCTCACTTCTTGAAATGGGGAGTCGCAGATCACTCGCAGGGCTGCGGTGACACTTGGGTGCCGAGTTGTCTGCTTTTGCAATTAGTGGCAGTCATTAAAAGAAGCGCCACATTAATTATTGCTGGGTTGCAGCTCAGCCTCCAGGTCTGGCACTTGGCAAAACTGACACTTGGGTTGGCTCCCACTCCTGGGAACTTCCCAAAGCCTTCACCTTCAGCTGGGAAGGTGCGGGCAGCGTGGGCACTGCCCGGCTGTGCTCGCTCCTCCTCGCTGGGGTCTGGCAGTGTGAGGGCAAAGCAGCCTCAGGAGGAGGACTGATAGCAGCCCCCTGCCTGGGGCTACCGGCCACTTGGGCCATTTGCCACAGGCCACTGGAGGCCAGACAGCTTCTCTTCTCCAGGTGCCTCTGTCCCACCCTGCCAAGTCCTGGGAGAGAGCCCAGCACGTCACAGCTCTGCTGGGAAACACGGCCACAAAGCATCGAGCAAATGCTGGGGGGGAACTAACGGCACAGACCTACCGGGGGGCTCAGGACCAGCACAACCGTGGCCAATGCCAATCCAGCAAAGGCCCACCCAGCAAATGCCAATCCAGCAAATACCAACCCAGCAAATGCCAACCCAGCACACCCTCCCAAAATTAGGGAGGCCTTGGAGAGCAGGAGGTGGAGGTGAGATGGAGCAGCTGCAGAACCACCTTCCTCCAGGCTGCCAGGACCAAGGCGGTCCTGGGCACAGCCTGTGCCAGGTTTCCCTCCCTGTGCCCACACCGCCCTGGTCCACCCTCCTCCCAGCCCATCCAGCTCCCCCTGACTGCCATGGGTTTGGGTCACCATGTTCCCACGGGTACTGCGATGGCCCACCGATGGCCAGCGCTGCACCACTGACTGTGGGCCAGGCTTTCTGCTGCAACCCTTCCTACCAGGGAGTGCTGAGAACATCCCTGTACTCAGGTATTTTGCACGAGGTTAATGGTTTGGAGGAATGGCAGCTTTTGGCTCTTTCTCTAAGCCAGCTTTTGGCTGGCAGGAACAGTGGGAGCTGTGACACCAGAAGTGGAGTTTGGACAAATCCCGCACCCTCTCAGCTCTCGACCTCTTACAGAAGCAAGTTTTAGAGACCGTGGTTGGCCAGTGTAACAAAAACTCCATTCTACTGGAAATTGGGGTCTTTCCAGTTTCACTGAATTGTCAGTTGTTGACACACTGATGCAGAGGGACCAGTTTCTTCGATGCTGCCCATAGTAACCAAGTTGCAGCAGGCTGCACCCAGCGTCTGCGTGGGTTTGTTCCTGTTCCAGCTGTCGCTGTGAGCAGCAGTGGGACCAGGACATCAAGCCTCCTTTAAACTCTTTTCATTCATTCCCTGCCCTCACAGGCAGAAGAATAAAAGGGTCATCTTGGGCCAGAGTTTCTAAGATCTTCTGCAACAAGCAGCTACTTCATATAAACCCTGCCCCAAAATCAGGCTTAGAAAATAAGGGTGGTTTTGACAGAGTCACTGGAGGTCCACTACAGGTCACCTCCCCTCCTGAAATCTTCCTGCCGTGATTTCAATGGACTTCTTCCTGATTTCCTAGCCTGGCACAGATTTCCTCCTGCATCTTTCTCAAGATGTAGATGTTTAAAAAGCTCCGCCCAGCCTTACTAAAAGCCACATGAAATTTTCATGTTGCCAGTCTGCTGGGACAAGTTTAATGATGTTTAATAAAGGCTGATGGTGTCTGAACTTCACAGCGGAGTTCTTTCGCAGACTCCCTGGTGGAGGGAGTGTGGAAGAGCTCGTCCCCACTGTGTCTTCTGCGCTTGACTTGTCAGCACAAAGAACAAGCTATCGTGAGCCACGTGGCATTTGTGCTTATGAGGCAGCAGAGAAAACATCATGCACTTGTGGGTATTTCATGTCAATGAGTCAGCACAGTCAAAATATATGTTCTAGGTATTAAAACCAAATACCATTGGGTTTTATTCTGACCCAAGACAGTCTGGGTTAGAGAGTTCAGCTCTTACTATCGCTCAGAGAAGGCATCTGGAGGCGGCTGGACCAAGCAGACGCGGGTGAGGCCGGACAGGACAGACACAGGGTGATCTCACAACAGCCTCTGTGCGTGCCTGAAAGCCCAGCGGTTGCACCACGTTACGGATCTGTCCAGCACCCTTGGGACTGCCTGAGTGGAGCCTCCAGCAGGGCGATGGCAGCACCCCAGCCTGACCTTGCCTGCAGCGCTGTGCTGTAAGCCCACCCAGACCAGCCTGGAGCCAAACACACCAACAAGCTGTTCAAGTCTTTCAGAGGAGCTTAAGCCTTTCAGAGAGGCAGCTCACATCAGCTCTGTGCCAAGTACCACACTATCCATACAAAACGCCCTGTAGGCACCCACAGGTTGTTCCCAGCATGTCCCTAGTGCTCCTGGAGAAGACCCCAGACCCAGTCTGAAGGGCTGGACTGCTCTTTTGACTAATGCATGGAAGAATCTCAGTTTGACAGGATCTAAGGAGAAAAGCCCTTCTGGGCACCACACGTTTGAGATCTGAGAGCCACCAGTCTGAGATCGGAGAGCAAAACGGGATGCCAGACCTCGCGTGTTCAGGAGACTGGAAGCCACTGGGATAACGAACACCAGCCAGGGCTCTGCTATGACACCAAGCTTCTTATTTTCAGATTCAAATAGATCAAGCCAGGTAGCAGGAGGGTGAGGAAGGGTCGAGGCAATCATTTCCTTTCCACAGCTGGAATCACAGCCCAAGCTGGAGGACAAGCCCAGGAGCACTGTTTCGCTTGTCAGTACCCATCAGGATGCAAATGAACCGGAGTCAGCATTGTGCACTGTCAAGGGAGTGAACAGACTGGCAGCTAATCATGGGCAGGTGTTCTAGCGGGCTTATCTCCTTCGAGGGGAAGGTGGAAGGAGGCCTGTCACACCTCTGTGTAACACAGTAAGTGAATAAACAAAATGTCCTAATGGAGATACACATCTTGGATACAGAGTTCTTGGCTTTCTTTACATAAATAGTGAATGCCCGTGGGCCGCGGGACCAAAAGGCATCCTTGAGAGATGCGCAAGGCCAAGAACCAGCTAGACACCTCTCCAGGGCCTTCACCCCTGGGACTTTTCCTTTATCTCCCAGTTAGACTCGTCTCAAAGGGTACATCTCCCAACCTCAGCCAGAGGCAGACACAGCAGGTCCCTGCTGAAGAACGATTAACCTTTCAGATGCTCCATGCGGTACTGCTCAGCGGCCCTGGTCCATCACAGGGACATCCACAGTGGGTGTGCAGAGTCAGTGCTTTCCTCACAGCAGATCTGACTTGCACGTGCAGGGAGGACCTGCCCGCAGGCATGCGCTGCCGTCTGCATGCAGCAGTGGGGCTGGAGCCTGCATCCCCTGTTCCCTGAGCTCTGGGATGGGCAGGCATTGCACGGGGGTCTGCTGCACTCGCAGCTCTGTCCCTCAGATGTCAGGTCAGAAGTAAGCTCAGCCCAGACAGCAAAACCACATCTGCTGTGCCACCGTCCCTGGAATGGCTCCTTGACTCCAGGGGCCAGGCTCACCCCTGCAGCAGTACCAGTGTGCCCCCAGCACAGCACCCACAGTGGGGACTGTGGACCCGTGTGGCTTTTGTAGTCCTTTGGGTCCTCTTCTGGGGCAGGAGATGGTGGCATCCATCCAAGACTTGCACTTCTACTCAGAGATCTGAAAGGATGCCTTCGGTCACTGTTCAAGACCACTGGGAGCTACAGGTCCCCTGTCCTACATTTGGAGGCACAGCACCATCTGGTTATTTTGGGTTGACCACCTGGCTCCTCTCTTCAATAACAGCATCTCTTTGCCAAGAGATTGCCACTGAAGGGCTGCAGGTAGACGGCACCCAGCCAACGCCGCGGTGGAGAAGTGTGCTCGGTGCCCAGCGGGGCCCTTGTCCTCCTGTCCCTCCACCTCTGGCTCAGCCCCACCTGCACGCTGCGGCACTCCTGAGAACAGGATGGTCCCTGGGCTTGGGGCAGCAGCTTGTCCTCTCCTGGGGGCACCAGGAACTCCAGCCAGAGAGCTAGAGCCTGACAGCACACAGCAGCGCAAAGAAACAGAACAGTCATCAGCAGCTTGGACAGCCCTGGCACTGCACAGACACTGCTGGCCAGGACATCAGGATTATCTTTCTCCATTAACTAAAAGCACGACAGGAGTGCTGGCATCCGCCTGGAAAGCCATCAGGGACAGGCACAGGGAAACTTCTCATCAAGAAGGGCTGCTGCTGCTCAGCCTTGCTTCTGGGAGGCTTTGCCTCAGACCCCTGTTTCCCCTTGAGATAACGAGCCTGTTTATATTCTGTCTCTTGCTGCTTGGAAGGAGGGCAGACGACTTTGAGGCGTGGGCTGCTCCCAGGGAAGCACCTGTGGCCTTGGCTTGGCCAGGCAGGTGTGGGGACAGTCTGGACCACAGAGGGCTTAGGCACTCGGAAGACAATGTTGAACAGCAATGAAAGGAGCAGAAAGGTGCAATAAAATGGACTCAGGCCATACTGACAGGGATGAGCCCTTCCAGGCAGCACCCTCAGGTCCCACTCTGGCACCTTGCAGGACCACTCGAGCATGCCCAGCTAGCACTGACGGGTCTGCAAGGCATTGACTCGCTGGGCTGCTGGCATGCCAAGTCCCCCACCAACCCACACCACAGAAGAAGCAAGCTGTCAGTAGCACTGGGGGCCAGGAGGAGCCAGCTAGCCCCATGGTGGGCAAGAGGAACATTTCCTACTCATGCGGAAACAGACTTCCACCTGCAGTGGTTCATTCTGGGCCAGGAGCGACCACAAACCCAGCCACCCAGGTCCTGCTGCTCTGGGGACACCACTGGGCATCTGTCCAGCAAGGTGAGCAGCAGGGCTTTGGCAGGGCACAAAGAACCAGCCGGCAGCGTGGCAGGAGAGGGTGCAGGAGACACACGATGCAAAGCCGCCTGCTCTAGAGCAGCGGTGGCACGGCTGGGTGACAGCTCCAGAGCAGCGGTGGCACGGCTGGGTGACAGTTCCAGAGCAGCGGTGGCACGGCTGGGTGCCTGCTCTAGAGCAGCGGTGGCACAGCTGGGTGCCTGCTCTAGAGCAGCAGTGGCACGGCTGGGTGACAGCCCCAGAGCAGTGTGGCACGGCTGGGTGCCTGCTCCAGAGCAGTGGTGGCACAGCTGGGTGACAGCCCCAGAGCAGCAGTGGCACGGCTGGGTGCCAGCTCCAGAGCAGTGGTGGCACAGCTGGGTGACAGCTCCAGAGCAGCAGTGGCACGGCTGGGTGCCAGCTTCAGGGCAGCGGTGGCACGGCTGGGTGCCAGCTCCAGAGCAGCAGTGGCACGGCTGGGTGCCAGCTTCAGGGCAGCGGTGGCACAGCTGGGTGCCAGCTCCAGAGCAGCGGTGGCACAGCTGGGTGCCAGCTCCAGAGCAGCGGTGGCATGGCTGGGTGCCTGCTCCAGCCCCCTAGCCACCAGCCCCGTGCCACCCTGCCTGGGCACTGGGGCGGCACTAGAGCAGGGCAGCAGCTTGCACCCCTGCCCCTGCCCAGCCCATCCGAGGGACACACGTGGTGGCACCACTGGTGCTGTGTCCCCATGGGGCTGTCCTCCCTCAGCACCTGTGGGCAGTGCCTCTGCAAAGCTGCTGCCACCGAGCACCACGGCACAGCTGCACGGGGCTGCGATTGCTGGGCGGGGAGGGAAGGGTGACCTTGTCCTATATTTTAAAGGCCACTTTTCATCTACAAAAAAGCAGCCAAATGAGGGCAGCAGCAGGGAGGACAAGAGATGAGCAATGCAATGCAGCCATGAGGCAGAGGTGATGCCTCCGTGTTCAGCAGCATGCTCCCCCCTCCTTGGCACAGTGGATGGCTAAAAAGGGGGGTGTCCTGCTGACCCCACACCTGCTCCCCCTCCTGTCCTGCCCTGCTCTGTGACAGCAAGGGTGTGTGGGGAATGGGAGCTGTGGGGTGCAGGCAAAGGGCAGCGGGGCTGTGCCCAAAGGGGCAAAGCTGGGTGCAGACCCTCAGCTCTGAGCTGGGGTCCCTAAGCCATTTCATACCAGTATACCATGCCACGCTGCCAGCAGCCACAGCCCCCCAGGTCCTGTGCTGGTCCGCCAGCCCGGCGCCATGTCTCGGACACCCTGGGAGTTTCAAACACCAGTAGGAGTGTGAACCAGGACCCCAGCACATCCCATACACATCCTGCACATGGCAGCCCTTATTTTCTCAAGGAAAGGTAAGAGTTCTCTGCAAGATCACCAAGCTGGACCATCACAGTCCCAATCTGTCCCCACCCTGGTTAAAAACATCAGGAGAAACCCAAGCGCATGGTCAACTTTGCCAGGAAAACACAACCCTGACTGCAACACACATTCACTTCCCAAGGGTCCCCCAGGGACACCTCTCGTCCCCATGAGCAGCACGAGTCCCAGAGAAGGGGCAGGACCTTGGTGGTGGCTGCCTGGGGCCCGGAGAGGAGCCGTCCTGGCTGTCCCACCTGCTGGGACAGAGAGCTCCTCCAAGCATCTGGTGGGGCTCGTGCTTGTGCTGCAGCTGGGAGATTTCACTCCAGGTTCTGGAAAGCACTTCAGAGATATTCTTAAGCATTTTGCTGCTTCAGAGCTTTAATGATAGTGCTTCGCTTGGTTGGCAGGAGCTGAGAGCTTCCCTCCTCACTAGCAACTGAGCATTAGCGGAAGAAAGGAAGACTGCACTATGGGTTGATGCTCTCCATTCAGTGTCCCATTTTCTGGGAGGAAAGAGTGCTCAAGTGCAGCCATTAAGGGAGGCAGCAGCCCCTGCATCCCAACCCCAAAACTGGAAGGCTTGCTCACATTTAATCAATTCAAGAGTTTCTAGAAAAAAAGGCCAAGGTGTCTGCAGAGAGGAAAGGACAGGGAAGGTCAGAGCAGAGTGCTGAGGGGACACAACTACTTCCCCTTTAATCCCTCTGACAGAGGCAAAACGCTGCTCTGAGCACGGGGACCTGCTAATGCCCATCCTCCTGCACTGCAGAGCCCTCTCCATGCCACCCCACCAGCTTACGTGCAGGTATGTAAATACACTGGAAGAGGCACCTGAGCATCACTCTGGGCTGGCCTCCTGCTCTCATGGTGTGAGGGCAGGCTGGAAAGAAGCTGGTGCATTATCCTTCCCTCAATCCCTCCCTCCCAGCCACCTCCTTCCACACTGACAACCTCTCCTACACTTGGGTTGCACCACGGCTTGAGACATCTCCTCGGCTGCTGGGAGCCCACGTCAGTGGGGATGAGGGAGGCAGAACTGTGGGAATGTTTCCAAAACACCAGGGTGCTGCTCAGCAGGCACAGGCAGGGAGCTGAGCCCAGGGGCTGTGGCTATGGGGTGGACCAGGCTCCCTGGAGGTGCTCTCGGATAAGTTCTCAGATGCTTTTGCCTCCAGAAGTGGCCACAATTTGAACCCTTTCCAGAAGGGTATTGTCCCCTTGGTGGCACAGCCACTGGCTCTGGCGTCAGATGTGGGCTCCACTTCCTTGGAACCAGCTTCTTTGGGATGGACTGAGGGCAGCAACCAGTGAAGGTCTGAATGGAGCTGAACAGGTGAATGGAGGTTCCTTACAGGAGACATCAACCTACCCAGTGCCAGCATCGACTCACACACCACGTTGTGCCAGCTGAGACAATCTGAACGGTGACTTAAGCTACCCAGCAGCAGGGTGGGAAAGAGGCATTAGGATAAGCCGGGCCCAAGATAGATTGAAAAAACAAACAAAAAACTTAATCACAAAGCCACTTCTGTGAAAATCTCCCCCATGTCTGGAAGGAAAGGTAGGGCCAGGCATCCTGCGGCTGCACTGAGCTCCAGAGGTGCAGGACAGGCTCCTGCCCGGCCCTGGAGAGCAGCAAGGCGCTGGTGAAAGCTGCCTTTCATTGCCTCGCCCGGCGGAAACAACAAGAAAGCCCTGCTGCTGCCACTGGAAAAAGGGGACCTCACACAGCTGCGGGAGCCGTTTTGTTGCTGGCAGTTTTTACAAGGGGTTAGGCTAGGCTGATCATTAATATTAATGTCTCGGTAAATTATGCATATTCTGTATTTGCATGAAGCATCCCCCAGTGGTGCTTCCCCCGTTGTCAGCCAGCCCCCCCCCCGAGCCCCAGCAGCCTGCTCACAGAGTCGGTGGCTGGATGTTGAAATGTTTTATTCTATTAGGAAAACAAAAACTCAAAATAAAGAAAAAAACAGCCTGGCTCGGGGAGCCGACCCCCTCCTGCCAAGAGAGAGCAGACTGTCAGACCAGCACCATCACCTTCCTGCACGTGTGATGGAGTAGACAAAGGTAGGATCCCTCTGCCAGGAAAATGGCAAAGGAAAGGGCCATCTTCTGCCCATCCATCCTCTCCCCAGGATGGATCGATCCACAGCCCCAGGATACAGGCAGCAATCCTATCACAGCCTAGATGCGCTCTTCCCTGTCTCCATCCCCTATCTTTCTCTAGTTCTTTTCTCAGGAGATGCTTGGCTCCTTGAATACTGCTCCTGTCTCTTGTTACTGCCTGTACGAGCCCAAATGCCATCATCAGATCATTACCAAGCCATGCACCTGATTTTCCGGAACACTGCGTCCTCATCCGGAGGCAGCTCCTTGCAGCTCAGTGCTTCATTCCGTACCAGCCAGACAAATGGTGCTGCAATGAGACAAGCAACACCAACTCTTACCTGTCATCTGCCACGTGCTCTCCACACCCTGCGCAGCACCATGCCCGTGTGTGCAGCGGGGTCGGGACCTTCACTCCCAAGCCACAAACACCGATTTACGGCAGTTAGCAGCTCTGGGTGCTGCCGGGCACTGCTCCTCCGCCACGTGTCCCACACACCGCTGCAAAGCCTCGTCCCGACCGACCAGCACCATGCTGCCGAGCTCACGGAGCAACTGGGAGCAGCACAGGGAACTCCGCTCCTTCCCCTTCCCATCGCTGCTGTAATGGGGTCCCCGAGGGGCAACTGCAAGGGACCAGAACCAGGACAGTCCTTTTTTTTCTCTGCAGTTCAGGCTGGGAGAGTTGGGGGTGTGCAGCCTGGAGAAGAGAAGGCTCCAGGGAGACCTTCCAGCACCTTCCAGTGCTGAAAGGGGGCTACAGGAGAGATGGAGGGGACTTTTTACAAGGGCATGCAGTGACAGGATGAGGGGTAATGGATTTAAACTGGAAGAGGGCAGATTTAGAATAGACATTAGGAAGAAATTCTTCACTATGAGGGTGGTGAGGCAGTGGCCCAGGTTGCTCAGAAAAGCTGTGGATGCCCCATCCCTGGAGGGGTTCAAGGCCAGGCTGGATGAGGCTTTGGGCAACCTGGGCTGGTGGGAGGTGTCCCTGCCCATGGGAGAGGGTGGGACTGGATGGTCTCTGAGGTCCCTTCCAACCCAAACCGTTCTGTGACACACTATATGGAGAGTAAAACACTGCTGGGCACCCCATGGGCCCCCTGACCCACCCTGATGTGGCCCCGGTGCTCCCTCCTTGCTGGACTAGCAGCGAGGATGGGGACATGGACAGGAGGGACGCTGCTGGTGGGGAGCTGCCCCTGTGGGCTGTGTCAGTGTGGAGTAGGGTGGGACTGCACCCAGAGCCACAGCTCGTCCCCCAGCACCCACCCCAAACCCCTGAGTCGGCACCAAGGGCCACACCTCGAGCCCGGAGCCACCTCCAGCCTCAGCACCGCATCTCCAGATGCTTCGCAGAGGTGTCTGCGGGGAAGGACACCACGAGATGGTTAAGAAACAGAAAATACACCGAGGAAAGAGAAGACACTCGTGTGGGACTGAGGCATCTAGAAGAACCTGCTTAGTCCATAGTGGCCAAGCCACCTTCAAGAAGCAGCCCTCCCACTCCTCCAGTCCCCGTGAGCACAGGAGGGACAAGGGCTCCTCGCTGTCACCTGCAAACCCCACGGACCCCTCTCCCCAGGGGCCACGGCACGGGAACAGGACAGATGTTACACCCTCCTCGGCCAGCCACATCTGGGGGAGTTCCAGAGATTTGCCCAATTCTCTTCCAAATATCTTTTCACAGTTCTGGTTTGACAACACCCTGTGAGAAACCGCTTCACAAGCAAACGGGGTGCTGCACGGAAGGATGCTGCCCAGGTCACCAGCACTTCCCAGCAGCTCTCTGGAAGCGGTCCCAGGCCCCACCTCTCCTCTACACCTCTCTGGTTCCCCAGCGAGGGTGTTCAGTGGTGGCTGTGGTACCCGAGACACAGGCACACACCCACCGTCCCCAAACATCACCCCATGGCCACCCACAGCCCCGTCACCGCAGAGCGGGTGCACGGACACGGACAGCCGGGGGGTCCCCTGGGCTCACAGGGATGTGCTGGCAGAGTGGGTGACAGACAGACGGACAGCACAGAGCCGGGGGGAGCCCGGCAGGGCCGTGGGATAGCATGGCCAGGTGCAGTTACAAGAGTTCCTGGAGGACCACAGCCCCCCGGAGCTGAGACCATCCAAGCATGGAGGTCCCTTGGAGCCCCATAGCCGTCTGACTGCCCAGCCCCGGCAGCCCAGCACAGGGACATGAGGGGCAGAGCCCTGGTCCTGTCCCACAGGGGGAAGGCCAGCGGAGCACCCGGCAGACGGAGGAAGGGATGAGTCAGAGCAGGAGGGCCACTCCTGCACCGTGTGGGTGGAGCAGAGCAGCAATTTCTTCCCCAGGAGATTATATTCTTTGCAAAGGTCCCTTTCATTTATTTCTTCTTATGGAGAAGAGTAATTACCTGCTGCTCAACTCCCCCACACCTGGGGCTGTGACATGTGGGGGACATGAAGGGGACGTTTGCCGTTCTTCCCGCTGTGCCAGGCGGGCAGGGATGGCAGCCCTGCACGCAGCCAGGGTGGGGAGCTCCTCCTGGGACCGATGTGACGCTCAGGGGTCAGGGCCCGACCACCCAGCCTCGCTGCTTGGCCACAGGCTGCTCCCCGCTGCACCCCAAATGCCACCACGCCCTGAGAGCAGCTGTCACCACGGCTGTGCTGTGTACCTCGGCACTGCCGACCACCGCAGCGGCTGGGGCAGGCAGCCGGGGAACAGTGGTGCCCCAACAGTCAGCTGAGCCTCGTCTGGGGCGTACGGGGGTGGAGAAGCTGAGAAGATGTTTGGAGAAGCCTTGGGTCTCCTCCCGGATCTGTTGCACTCTTGCTGTACAAGCTGAGATCATACCACCCAGTTCCCCGGGTGCAGCGCAGGCATCACTCTTTGCCAGCGACAGACACAGAGTGCTTCTAGAGCTTGTGTCAAAACATTTCCAGGAACAGGCGTGAGCTCCATCCACCAAACAGAGCCCGCGGCAGCTGGGGGCAGCTCTGTGGACCCACCAGTGGACAACCAAAGGGAGTAGCAGGACCTGGCTCTGGAGGACCTCTGTCCCACGCCCACGGAGGTGCCACCATCTCCTGGCACAGGATGCTGCCTTGCCTGGTACCAGCGTTCAGGGAGAAAGAAACAAATGAACGTGCTGCAAGGGCTGCCAGAAGCAGCGCTTGTTCCCAAGCTGGGCTGTCCTTTGAGGAGCGGACCAGGCTGGGGACAGCACCCACCTCACGCAGTGCCTTACGCCACACTGAAATATCAGAGTTGGCTTCGACTGGCATCACGACGAGGGAGCGCGGCTCTCCTTCAGTGAGCATCTTCAGGCCCTGTCTCTGCTGCGAGGGAACAGAAAATACAACAGATGTTGCCCAGGCAGGATCAGAAGGAAAGCAGAACTGTTCCAGGAAAGGTGACCTCAAGGAAGAGCTCCTCCTGTTGTCCTCCACACCAGCTCTCCTTGCTTGCAAGGACACGGGGAGAAGGATTATTTCCTGAAGCCTTCATAGCACACGCCAGCTGCGTGGGACACTGACGGGCAGAGCGCTGACCGGGGGAGCTTCTCTACCCAGCAAAAGAGCGATTCGACCAACAGAAGGACACAGGGAGGTAGCGATGCCCCCACATGCTAAAACAGGAGATGCTAACCCATGGCGGGCTGCATGCCCCAGATGCAGCACAGCCATCAGCCTGCAGGACAGATGGGCTGTTCGTGCTTCTGCAGCCACCTCCTCTGCAGTAATAGCGGAGCTCAGGACAACGCTGCGGTGCCCGACGCTGCCCCTCAGGCAGGTCACTCACACACCGTCACTGTCCAGTCAGGCAATCGGGAGCACATGGAGCTGCAGGGGATGTCCCCACAGGTCTGCCCCAGCTCTGGGCAGGGCTGCACACGCAGCAGCCCAGGCTCCCAGCCACCCCACGTCCCGCTGTCCTGCAGGGGGAATCCTGCTGCTCAGAATCATCGTCCTGCCGGCACGTCTCTAGCCCATGTCACGCAGCGACTGCCAGATGCTGGTTGGGTCACTCGCTGTGGAGCTGGGACCTCCCATGGACACCCAAGTGTCTCCGTCCCTGCTGGGAGCTGCAGAGAACATCTCCTGGGCCTGGCCCCCACTGAGGTCCCCCCAGGGAAGAACTGCTGCCAGGGCCCTGCTCCCAGGAGGTGCCATGGGAGGGGTGTGCTGCCATCTAGCCATGCTGCCCCACAGCCTGTCCTGACCCCCCAGCCTGTGCACAGAGCAGCCCAGGAGCACTCACAGCCCTGGGGCTGAGCAATTCCCTGCTTGGAGCCCTGGCCCAGCACATCACCAGGAGGAAGAACTGGGAGTGAGGGGGAGGACAGGACAGGTCAAAGGTCTCAATCCTCCATCCCATCTCCCCAACCCTCCAAGCTCTGTCAGGCTTTGCTGCCCTTCCTCATCATACCAGACAGAACCTCTCTCGCTTCCCCCATATCACACGATCAGCATCCATTCTACCTGCAGCACCCCTCATCTTCTTCACGTCTTCCAAAACTGTGTTCCTAGTGTTTTCCTGCCACCTCCGAGCAAACATTCCCATTTCCATCTCCTAAAACCCACCACTGACTCCTCTCCGGATGACAGGACCCCATCCACGCAGGGAAAGACCTTCAGAGCCCACCACTGCTCTCCTCCCTAAATCCACAGGGGTTCAACACGTGAGATCTCATGGAGATCCACCATGCGTTTTCTTGGACCCAGTGGAGCTGCTGGTGCCACACAGGGACTTCAAAGCTGGGAGGGAGCAATGCTGGAAGCATCCTGTCTCAATCCAGCCCTTGGCCCCTCCAGCCAGCCCCACACACCTCACTGACCACAGCCTGTTGGCATCTCAGCACCTTCTTCACACCTCCAAGGAGTCACGTCTTGCCAGATCTAACCACCACCCTCATCACTAAAGACCCAGCTCAGGAAGAGCTTCCATTCCTGCCTTTGAACCTGCTGGTTCTTTAGGGCAAAGAGCTCTTCCACCGCACGCTGTAGCATTGTAGGACCAGCCCCACTATCTGTGGCAATTCGTTTGTACATCTGATGCCAGGTCACACGGGACAGGTTCCTGTTGAATGTCACCTTACGGGTCTGGACACCCGCCATGTGAAGCAGGGGCCAGCTCGGAGCCCTGCGGCTGGCGCAGGCAGCCAGCGGTGGAGGGCAGGCGCCTTGGGCACTCATCCATCCGTTCGGCCCCATTCCCTTTGGGAAGCACCCAGGCGGGGAGGCAGGAAAGGCATGCAGAGCTCTCCTCCACCGCATCTTCCCATTGATCCACAGTAGAATCAGGAAGAGGCCAGGATAGGCAGCAAGGGGGGAAATCAGTGGGGTGGGTAGGAGGAGAAACAGCTTTGGAACCCAGGGCACAGCCACGGGACTGCTGGTGAAGAGCAGTCGTCAGGCAGCAGCTGAGCAGGAGATCCTGTTCCCTGGCTCTTCCCTCACCTCCACCAATTGCAGAACAAGCATAGGTGCTGCTGGAGCCATTTCACAGGCACAAGCCTTTGACATGGGCACCACAGCCAGGGCTGCAGGGGTCCTGTTCCAGCAGCCAAGCGGGATGCAGTGACCCTCTGCTCACACACCAAACAAACCCATCTCATTGCCTTGCAACAGAGCTTTGATGACCAAGACATCCTCAGGACATCCCAAGCCTCAGTCCCACTTGCTCCTTCCTCCACAGAGAACTTCCCCCCTGCTTTGCACCGGCACACGCTCAGCACCTTTGGGGTGCATCCAGCGGACCCAGGACTGGCTGCAGACCCAGAGCCCTTTCCTGGGCACGTCTTCCTTCAGCACCTCCCGTGCCGCACTGAGAGCACAGAAACCACGCAGCTCGAGCCCTCCCATCACCCACCGTGCAGTGAGAGGCAGGGAGAAGGTTTTGAGAGACGTTGGCAGTAAGCAGGGGAAGATGCAGAGCTGCTCCTCGAGGGTGCAAACCTACCCAGCTGCTCGGTGGCTTTGGCTGTGTGATGCACATGCTGGTGGCTCAGCCCCATGTGCATTCACACACCAACATCTCGGCATACATAGAATCATAGAATCCCAGGATGGTTTGGGTTGGAAGGGACCTTAAAGCCCATCCAGTGCCACCCCCTGCCATAGGCAGGGACACCTTCCACTAGCCCAGGTTGCCCAAAGCCTCATCCAGCCTGGCCTTGAACCCCTCCAGGGATGGGGAGTACACGAGCTGGTCAGCCAGCTCCGAGGGACCCTGCCTGGTGGCACTGGTAGAGCCAGCCAAAAGAGACTTTTACTGAGTGGTGACCTGAGAGTAACATGGAAAAAAATTGGTTTACTGCTTGCACAAGACAAAACTCGCCGTTTCCTTTCAGTACTGAAGCAGGGGAAGGTGAGGGGGTTAAGTCGCTTTAGAATTGGACTGGGACCCCTGACACAGCAAGGTAAGTTGTCTGGTCTTTTGAAGCAGTGGTAAATGTTTTGTCACTGAAGATGCAAAGGAAGAGGTAGAAAAAAAAAATGTAAATCAAAGGTAACATTTTCTTTGGGAGTTTAAAAGAATCCTTGCAGGGAACGCTGGATAATAAGGAAGGTGGAATATCTTCTTTCTAATGCAGGAGAGCTCTTGACCTGCCTGCTTCTACTGGGGAATAAAGGCAATGGGAGCCCCAGAAGGAACATTAGCTCCCACTGGTTATTGGATGAAAACGCTGGGGCAGTGTGAACTTCCAGCACCAATGAACATGCAAAGCCCTCCCCAGCGAACTCTTGCTGAGGAAACAAAGCCATTAGGGGCTCCGAGTGACGACAGCCCACAGCTGGGTGATGGGTTGGATGGGTCCCTGCTGCACTGCACATGGAAGGTCTCTCGGAAGTCTGTAAAGCTCACAGCAACAATCAGCAGACTCTCAAGTGATGCTTTTTAAATCCCAAAGTGGCTGTTTGAAAGAGAAGAGAAAGTACCACCAGAGAAGAGGCTGTGCTTAGCAAAATGGAAGAACCGAGCCCACGGGGCCACCCAGCACTTCTCCTGCCTGAATCGTCCCTTCTCCCCAGCTGCTGCAAGGTCTGCCAGCTCATCCCTGCTCCATTGCCTCCTGCCCAGACACCAGGAATTCAATTCAGCAAGATTTGTGAGGCTCACAGATTTGTTGAGGAGCGCGCAGGCAGTTGTGCGGCAGGAGCTGGGCTGTACCCGCGTCCCTGCCCTGCCCAGGGACACCTGCGGTCACCGGGTCCAGGAGGGACCCATCCCCACCAGCACAGCGGCCGTGGCCCCACTCAGGGTCCCCTCAGCACACATGTGGGTCCGTGTCACCTGCCACTGAACCTGTGTGAGCAGCTCACAGCAGCACAAAAGGCACAAGAGCTTACAGCCAGAAGGACCAAGCAGCATTGACTGAATACTTACGGATGTAGCTACATAAACAATCCTCCAGCAAACCTTATTAAAAGAACAATTCACCTTCCTGCTACTGGGACCAGTCGACCTCTGCCTGGAGGGAACAGCCGTACGTGAAATGCAGGTTTTTTGCAGAACTACATCGTGCAAAGCCTGGTCTGTGTCTCCGTGGAGCAGCCAGCACCTTCCCAGACCAATGTGTGACTGCAGGGCCTCAGCACACGCGTGGGCGTCACCTTCCCGGGGGATGTCCAGCACAGACTGGGGGTACATCACCTGCTCTGAACAATTCCTTGGCCTGGCTGGAGTAAGGCTGTCTCCAGCTGGGTGCATTCGCCAGGGATGAAGATTCAGTGCTGCCGAGTATCTAAGACATAAGGATGGATCAGGAAAATAAAGTTGTTTGGGTAGCACGCATACAGAAGTACAACATCCAACGCCAAGCCTGTGAAGACAGAGCCACCCAGAGGTCCTTCTCCTCCACTGACAGCCCCTGCGCTGCGAAGGGGCAGCTTTCTGCAGCCATACAAATGTTAACGGTAACGTTTGGTTTAAAACACAGGACAAAGCTTGTGCTCCTGCCAGGGACGCTCTCCCCACAGGAACCTTCACAGAAAGGCAAAGCACTGGGCCCGTCCCTCCCAGAACACAAGTAAAGGGATTTTTTGGGGGAAGCTGTAAGAACTCCCATCATGAACAGGACTGCTCCTGCGACACTAACGTACAAGCTTCCTACCAGTTCAGGAAAGCTATGAGCAACTTCTACAGAAAGGGGAGTGTTCCACAGGTAACTCGTGCCACTGCTAACCTTCCCGCTACAGAATTCACCCGGGGTACTGTCCCAGACTGGACCCCTGCCCATCCCTCCTGGATGATGCTGTTTATCCATGTCTATGTCTCAAACAATGCTCAGAGCACTCAGGCAGAACATTTCTAAATAGGTGCCACCATGTGTACAAAGAGCTTGGGCAGAGCACGTTGGAAGAAAAGTTCATCAGCAAGATGTTCTAATGCTCTGAGCTGGAGTCATCTTCCCTGTGGAGAACCAGCTGCCCCCCCCCCCCCCCCCCCCGAAGGCAACCTGGATGCAGGGCTGCTGCACCCCCCAAAGCTCAAC
Source organism: Pterocles orientalis (assembly GCA_011057875.1). NCBI lineage: Eukaryota > Metazoa > Chordata > Aves > Pterocliformes > Pteroclidae > Pterocles > Pterocles orientalis. The sequence continues at coordinate 489,614 of WKFP01013943.1, forward strand.
CCTGAAGGTGACCTGGGTGCAGGGCCCCCCCAGAGGTGTGGTCCTGGAACCCTATAAGAGGTGAACCCGAGCTGTGCTCCCTATTGACCGGTCACCACCCCCGCAAGGAGATTCTGCCTGAAACAAAGATTTCTGCCTAAAGACAAGGAGGGATTGGCGATGTTCATCTTTCTGCCCCTCTTTCTTATCTTTCAACCCTTTCCCATCTGTTTTCTGCCTGATTTTTACCTCCACACAATGACTGAGCGTTATTTGATGTTTGCTTAACAGATCAGTGATGTCTGGTGATAACTGATCAGTGTGATCTGGTGCTTGACTTGATTTGTGATGGTTTTGCAGTTGCGGAGGTCAATAAACTTGTGCTGTATTGTTCCTTGAGTCAGTCTGACTCCACCTAGCCAGTGCTGCCTTTCAGGGAATCCCCAAAAACCTGTCAACCGTCCACTGGAGCGGGTCGAGACAGGTACCAACACAGGCTCCTAAAAACAATTAACAGGAACTCCCACTGTTTAAACAAGGAGAGCTTTGTTTAAAAACAAACAAACATAAAACCCCCAAAACCAAACCAGCGGATGAAACAGGTCAGATTCTCAAGGGAATTCATGTCCCATGGAGATCCTTTCCCAACAGACACAGCCACCTCTGCTTGCTCAACTGCAAGAATCCCAAATTCTGTCTGGTCAAAAGAAGCAGTTCTTGTTTCCTGCAACATCCGACACCTCTAAAGCAAGGACAAAACCGTGCCTGTTTCAACCCTGAGAGGGAATGTTTTTTCCAAGCGTACCTTGCAGTAAGAACATCCTTGCTGTCCCTCCCTTCCAAGCCTCAGCAGCCTGGGTTAACCCTTCCTGCCTGCCGCCTGCTCCTCCTCACACTTCCAGCTGCTCGCCAGCTGAGGGAGGAATCAGGGATTTTTGAATATAAACCAATGACCATTTCATTTTTTTTAAGAAATACCTTTAAACTTGAAACATGTAATCTGTATTAGGGTTAAAATTCACTGGAATATATAAAAGTCAGTAATTACCAGGATGCTGTCCTCTCATCCTAAGGAATTCAGGCACAGTGATCAGAGCTGGGGAGGAAAAGCAACTTTTGCTTTTAAAAAACAGCTGCTTCTGAAATAAATAAAATGTGGCTGCCTTTGAGGGAAAAATAAACCCCAACAAACAAACCAAAACACAAACCAAACACCAAACCCACAAACCACAACCAGAAACCACCGAAACCTGCAGCACAGAATAAAACTGACTCCTTTCCTGGTGAGACCTGCACATGCTCCAGGCAAACACTGGCCCCCCAACACATTCCAGTGTTATGGCCTCAGGGATGTGAAGTCTGGGAAACTCCTCTGCTCCTCAGCTTTATCCTGTCTGACCCCACGCAGGACGCGGGGGTTACCCCTGCCACCGACACAGCCTCCCTGGGCTCGGAGGGATGAGAAGTCCGCCCTCTCGTCACTTCCTTCTCCCTCTCATCTCTTGCCTGCCCAAAGCCGAGACCTGGCAGGGGCTGGCTCGGCTTGTGGCCACCCCATCCCGAGCACGACCACAACCCTTTTGTTTCAAACCCACGGAGCGGATGAGCCGAGGCGGACGAGCATGGCTGAAGCATGAGCTCAGCTGGAAGAGGGCACAGCACAGCCCTGGCACCCCGCTGCCCCAGCTGCAGCTGCACAACCCGTTCCTGCGGCGCCCTGACAGCAGCTCCTTCCTCAGGAAAGCCCAAAGCCCTCTGAGCAAGCTGAGGCAGAGCCAGGAGGGGCTGCGAGTGGGACCAGCGCATCCAAAGCAGCAGCTCTGCCAGCCTGCTCTATGGATTTTTCCTCCTATCGATTAACCCATTTGGAGTTTGTTTATTTGCAGCAATGCTGCCTCGCAGCTCATTTACACTCTCTTAACGAGGCCTCCGCAGAGCCGATGCCTCCCGTGCATTAATTACAGGCTCCAGCACAGCCCACGCTTTGGGGAGCATCCTCCAGCTCCGCTCTGCGGTTTGTACCCTTGCCTCCGCGGGACAGCCTCCTGCCCTGCCAGATGCCCCGGCAGCCTGCAGCCGGACAGGAGGTGCACGTCCTCGGAGGGGAGCAGGAATAGCTCTGAAATAGCTGACCACATTGGGAAGGAACGAACATCCACAGCACTTCCCTTTTATAGTCACAGGGCTGCAGAATAAGCCACTGTCGTAGCTTCGTTGGACAGTGAACAGCAATAGCAGGGGAAGGTTCTTTCCTTTTTCAGAGAGAGGCATTGAGATGTTCCATTTCATCTTCTTCTACATTCCAGGAGCTCAGTGCCAGCCACTCCCTCTGCAGCAGCTGGCATAGTCTACGTCCAGTTGCCAAAGCAGCAGCAGAAATCGCTCCAAACAAAGGTGGTGCAGGTCTAAGGGACCCTGAAAAATCCCGTTAGAGGCACAAATGGCAAAAGAATATCTATCGGCTGTTATTTCTGCATTAGAAAAACAAGTGCACAATGTTAACAAACACTGCAAAAGCCTAACAAAAATAGAAAAAGACTTGAACTAAAACAAGACACGCACAGAAAGGCTAGGCTTAACAGAAGAAAACATTGAGCAAATAACAAAAATTCAACTTACCTTTAGCAGTAAAAGTGAAAGCACCAAGGAAGAGTTGCTGGTTCAAGTAATAATTAACCCTGAGCTCGCTTCAGATTTAAAACCACAGCACCAACAAGCTACACAGAGTCACCCATTGCTTCTGCAGCTTCCCCACCTGCTCACTCTTTAATTTAATTTTAGAGGACAAGAGCTGTGGGACAAGAACACCTCTCCGTGTCTGGGGAGCATCTAACTCTGTACGAGCTTGGTGCTGTTCGAGGTCTGCAAGCATTGATGTCCCCGGTGTGATATATTGTGGGTATTTGTTCATTGAAATTGCTGTAAAGAACAATATATGCTTTAAGAATCTAAAGATTAACAGACAGCCAGGGACGCTGAGACATCCTGCCGTAAGAAACAAGATGTCTCAAGACAGAACGATAAGGGAACGGCATGAGACCAGCAGTTTCAAGGCCGATGGAGCAATTATGTCTTTTGCAAGAAGACAAAGAAGAGCAACATAGATGAAAAACTGCTGCCCTAATCTCTTAAAACGGGATGCGCCCCCCCCCCCGTTGATGCTAGACCACCGAGCCTGAGAGATCACGGAATCCAGAAGAAACCAACGATAAAAAGGGGGACTGTGGAGAGTATAAGCGCATGCCGACGGTAGAGCACAGACTCCCGTGGCCACCCAGCGCTGTTTCGCTTGTTGTGCTTACTAATAAATTCTATGATTTGCTATTTAATAAATTGATTCCTGAACAATTTATTACACCCGGAGTTAACAGACTGGTGACACAGCTGCCACACAAAACCAGCCTGAACTGCAGAACTGCACTGTGGATGTTCACCTGTGACATGATGGAGTCTTCGGCAGCAATCCACCGGAGAAAAGCCAGGAGCGGCCGGTCTGCTTTGTTGGCAGCTGGGGAGGAGGTGGTGGAAACTGCGAAGGAAGCCGTGTGAAGCGGCAGAGCAAGATGTGCCATTTGTCATCCCAGTAACAAAAGGATGTCCTGCAACACTGGGACAGGGAGGCAGCTTTCTACAGCCTCAGGCGGCACATTCCACATCCCTGAATTAGCGGGTGGATGAAAGAAGCAGCAACTCCACGAAACAAGAAGCAGCTCTCCTCGGTGTGGTGCAGGATAATGCGGAGGCCCCACACAGGATAAATATCACCGAGTCCCAAAACTCTGGTTTGGCTCATGTTATGAGTCTATGGGGAAAGTGAAAAAAATAAAATAGCAGCTCTCAGGGTTAAATACACTCACACCGGGCTTTGCATTGTAAATGCAGCGTCTGTGCATCCTTGGGGATATCCAGCGGTCAGCTCAGCCTCTGCTAATCCACAAGCGATTAGCCTCAGCCAGGGCTAGGCAGAGCCCATACTCCAAGAAAATTTGCAGCAAAAGCACGTCACGAGACAGGAACGCTGGCAATTTGCCTCACTTGCACAACTCTGGCAGCTGGACAACTCGGCACATTAGCAGGAGGCCGATGTACCTCATGCTTCAGTGCCACTCCACAACGCGCCGCAAGCCGCTTGTCCTGACCCTCGTTCACTGCTGAATCAGTGTTGCAAACACATCACATATTGCACTTCATTAGCTCGCAGCAATGCGTATTTACACACACACACAATCTCTTCTGTGCTTTCAGATGGTATATTCCTCGTAGCTGGAAGAGGGAGTGTTATCACAGCCATAGCTGGCCTAAGGCTATAGAAGGGGAAGAAGATCCCATCTGTCACGTTACCGCTTTCCCTTCATACCCACCTTCCTGCTGACTTCAACGGGTAAACAGCACTCTTTCCCCCCTAAAAATGTATTCCCCCCTCCTTGTAAACATCCAACATATGTTGCCTCATATGTGCCAGCCTCCCTTTCCCCTCGCAGTGTGGAACTAATTCCTGTGAAGGAGGTGAATCCCGAACACCTCGGCCTGTGTTCAGCCGAAAGCTCGCTGCTGCTGTTTCACACCCAGCAAAGGGACCGTGCCCCCAAAGGCTCGTTTCTTCCCAACTTATTTTATGGGTCTAATGAGAGATATTACCTCTCCCTCCCTATTACAACCTTGCAAAAAGAAAAAAAAAAGCACACTGGAAGTACAATTGCATTCTCTTTTCTCAAAGTGTCGTTCACTACAGGAACATGTTACACGCTTTGGAAGTGGATTTGCAGTTATTGTTTTTGAGATCTAACAAAGACACACTCACATTAACCTGTCCATCAAACAAGCGGGATCACCGCCAGGACAGCCTGTGAAGCACGGACGCTGCCTGTTCCTCTCTCCCTTCCAGACCGGCAGGTCCCCAGGCTCCAGGCTACCTGCCCTGGGTTCAGCTGAGACAGAGTGAACTTTCTTCCTAACAGCCAGCAAGAAGCTGTGTTTTGGGTTTGTGCTCAGAAGAAAGCTGATAAAAAGTGATGTTTACCCGGCTGCCAAGGTCTTTCAGCTTCTCTGGCTGTCTGCAAACAGAAGCTGGGAGGGAGCACAGCCCCAGTTATCAGCCCAGGATTTCATCTTAGGTTCGGGATTGAGACCCAGAGTGGCCAATAATCTATCCCATAACATACCTATATACTGGGCATGACGTGTGAGGACCCTCCGGAAGATCGTCCCTTTTGTTTCTGAACTCTTTTGCTCCCGGTCATCTCACTCCAGCTGGTCACTCTCCCAGGGTCTTCTCCCCCCTCCCCTGTCAGTTCTCGGTCTGGGACACTCGGGCTGTTATCTCTGTTCCGTGAGTGCGGTTTCGGGACTCTCCCTGCTCCGGGATCATTAGCCGGGAACAGGCTGAGCCTTGGTCATCGGGTTGGGGGGCAGTGTCACTGTGTGTCACTCATTTGCATATTTGTATACACTATTATTTTCAATATTGTCTTTATCTCAACCCACCAGTCCTTTTTCCCCTTCACCCCTTTAACTTTCTCCCACATCCTCAGGTGTGGGGGGGAACTGCGTGAGTGGGTGTGTGGTTTGGCCCCCCGCCAAGGGCAAACCCATCACTACACCAGTGAGCGGTGCTGTGCTCCAAAGCAACACAAACAGTCATTGGGCTGCTGCAAAGAGCCAACAAACCGAAAAGGCAACTTTCATCGAAGCTGGGACCGTTCACTGCAAAATATTTGTCCGATTGGCAACTGCAAAGCCAGCACTGCCCGTGGATGCAAACAAAAAGCAAGAAGACAAGAGGAGAGCACAGTCAAAGCACCGTACATAACATCTCAGGCTGTTAAGGACAAGAAAGCATGGAAAGAAAGATTTAACAACAAAGCACCTGTGAAATCAGAGTAACTTCCCCTAAGGGCCTGTGGTCACCATGGAGCGCATCGAAAACAGAGAAATTAAGACACCAGAGCAATGGAGCGCAGAGCGCTTGAGGAAAGGGAGGAGACAGCACCAAGCTGCAGACCAGGGCTTCTGTCAGCTCATTCCTGGGGTAAGCTCCTGATTATCTGGAAACACCTCATCACATACCTTCCTCCCACAGCGTGCTGTGCTACGAGTTCTCCTTGGATGTCAGATACCACCATGTTGTAGTGACGTGTCCCCAGTTCTGGGGACACTGGACACCCCGAGGAGAAAGACACCCTGAGGTGTCACTGTACCATAAGTTTGGCTAAATAACTAAAAAACCATTCGTACATATGTTCTCTGTAGCAAGGCTCTCTTGAGATTTATTTTGAACTACAAAAGACTAACAAACAGTGTTACCTGTTAGATATGCATACAGACAAGCTCCTGAAGGAGTTAACAGCCAACAAAGTAACAAGCGAGTGGTAGGACTAAGTCCCCGTGCACCTCTGAATGAGCACCACCAGTTTTCTTACAGCTTACCTGCGGGAAACAGGGAAAAAGGAGACTGTCACCAGTGAAAATATGTAAGATTTCCAATTATAACAAAACAGAGGATCCAGTTCATCTCATGCTTCCTATCTTCTTTGAGACCTGGGTGACTACTGTCCAATAATTCTATTTCTTGTTACCAAACTGTTAACTTTCACTCATATGAGGCTAAGCAGAGAGTCATCAGTAAATACAAAAGGCTTTAACAGAATGGGAGGAATAAAATATCTCAGTATTAGGGTATGACATGGGAGGAATTTTGCTGTGGCTTCGAGTCCTCCTCCACAACAGATCACTGCAATAAATCACAGTAAGCAGCATGAGCACTCAATGTAGTTTTGAAACAGTTGTGGTTACACCCCTGTAATACCAGCCCAGGAAGAGCAGAGCTTCTCAGTTCACAGCCTGGGTTCAGGTCGCCAAAAGCTGCAATGACCAGTCACGTGGGCTTATACTTCTCACTCGGGAGGTATCAAATCGGAGCAGGAGAGGATTCAAGTGTAAACCACAGATGCTTTCCACACAGGGTGTCACCACCAGCTCAGGAGGACGGAAGGGATCGGGGATCTAGAGGTTAGCTGGGTACAGGATGAAGAGATGCTGCACATGAGTTAGGGGAAAGAACAAGCTGTCCAAAGTAGCTGTGTGACAATATTCAAACTCCTCCAGTAATTCTGGTCTTCTCGCAAAGTCAGGAATCCTCCTGGAATGCCTCCACAGCAGAAAGAGGAATCAGCTTCAGAAACAGACTTTGGGGAGCTGGCAAGGTTGGAGAAGGTGTAGAGAAAGAGTTATTTTAAACAGCTGTTTGTTTCAAAGTGACCATTTTGCTTAGTCCACCTGCACGCCCTCAGGAAGTTCTACCACTACAGGAGCGCAATCATCAGGCTCTGCCTCAAAGTCCCATTTAAATTTCTTCGTTAGGTGAGCCTTGAATTTTTCAGCCTTTTTCCTTAGGGTCCCATCAACAGCAGCACTGCACGTGCAGGAAAAGAACACCTAAAAGAACAGAGCAGAGGTCAGTAAGAACTCAGCCATGGCACGAGCTCACCATCTCTTTCCTACTAAGATGCCATCAATAGGGTGTAACATAAAGAGTTTCAGGTTAGGCCACCGGGAAGGAATCCACCACCCTGGAAACCACCCCAGCTCTGTAGGCTAAACAAAGCCTACACTTCCCCCCTCATCCCTCAGCCAAGACAGACATCCCGCCCTCACTCCTCTGAGTCGGCGTTAGAAATTCACACTAAGGTATTAACTTTGTTTCAAGCAGGAGTATGTATGTAATTAAATGTCTACTATGGAATTCTGAAATACTCTTAAGTGTGAGCAAAGAAAAATGTCTGAGCAGAAGGGACAAAAAAAAGAAAAAAAAAGAGGACTACCAGTTTTCCTTTGCCACCATAGAGCATGTGTCAAAAAGGTCAACAGGTAATTGCACCCATCTTCTTCACAGCTGGAGGGACCAGGAGATCCCCCAAAGTATTTCTGTAATACGGTATCACCAACCCCTTAGAATACAGAGGAAACTTAATAAAATGACCTTGAAAGTAAGAGAAGAATGGGAGCTCTCCAAAAAAAGTCTGTTTGCCCCCAGCCCCCAGTGCCATTCCCTTGAGCACGGGGCACTGAAATCTGGACTAACCTCTGAAGGTGGCTCCCCTCCACCATCCAAACACACAGGAACCTATGAACTTTTCACAAATTCACAACTTCTGTTAGCACTTGGAGAGGTAAGGCACCTGTGATTAAACAAGGCATTAAGGCCCATCTCTCATCTGCTTCTGCTCCTCTTCTGAACTCCACATCCACAACTCATTTCCGCAGAAAGAAATGTACATTTCAAAGCCAAAGAAAAAGATATCATTGCATGATGGCAGTGAAGGGAAAGCCCTCTGGGGAAAAAGCAAGCTCTTAGCTGGGAGAGACCTACTGACAGCCGGATAAAACACTGACAATGAGCAGCAAAGTTCGTTCCTTTGTTTATGATCATTTGCCTTTTGCTTGTTCATTCTACCGTGAAACTGCCTCTGGATAACAGAACTCCCTTACGCAGCAAGGCTGCTATTAGAAAAGAAAAAAAGATTAAAAGATTATACTTCCCACTTCTCCTCAATGACTTGCACATTAAATTAGTTATTTCATCTTTTTTTTTTTTTCTTTCAACATTGTTAGGGCTGCACATTCAATGAAGGTAATGCTGTTACTCTTCTTGTCTTAGATCAAACTCCAAAAATAAAGTTGCTGTACTCAAAGCTGAGCACAAGCTCACAGAGATAATACACTCTCCCCCCCACACACCATTTTGCTCTTCTTTGAATCCACCTGCCCACACCTAGTTAAGACTGTTAACTCTGACAGCAGCGCACGTAAAGTCACCGGGTAAGGCAAGTCCCAGAGGTTCCCCAGCACTATTTCAGCACATCAGGGAAATCCCACAGGAGCAGAGAAATTGAGAACTTTTAGCAAAGAGAGGCTCCGTTCAACCATAAGGCACATTTCTTCTTTGTCACTAGGTATCGCAGTGACACCTGCCAGGGCTTAACAGCAATCGCTGAAGCCAGCACGGCCACCTAAAGGCATTAGCTTCTGCTGCTTCAGTAAAACACACAGACTGATGAAATCCAAGGGGGTACGAGACTCAGGAATCCAAAAAGAAAAGTTAACCAGTAAGACAGGGTGCTTCCAAAATTCCCAGCAGATGGAAAGAACGGCTGGTTGACACATTCTTTGCACCGCTGTGAACTGACAGTGCAAAGTGTTGCTCTGCGAGCGTGCTGAAAACAGAGCTAGGTTCTCCAGTCCTGCAATGGGATGGAAAAAATCCATCAACAAAAATTAAATAAAAATAAATTAAAAAAAACAAGACTTGTATGAATCCAAATCCCAAAAAAGTGAAGAAAGTCACTTGATTAAAGCAGTACTTCCCATAACATTTTACCCAGTAGATTAAAAACAAACACCTCCCCTTTCCCCAAACCTAGGAGTTAGAAACAGAGAAACGCAGCCGCTCCCTGAAGAAGGAGAAGTTGTTACCAATTTGCATTAAGCACCTGCAACATGATTTACTACTGTTGCTGCTGGCATTAAATTTCCATTGTTGAGCTTCACCAGTGTATCTGGTTTTGGCTTTTTAATTATTTTTTTTTAAATTTTTTTAAACCAAGTTTTGATTAGTCCGTTTGCTGAGCCATTGGCATGGTTACAACCACTGGGAGTAACTGGTTTTACTGGTGCTGAATTACAGACTTGCCCATGACGGTCTCAGCAGAAGCAGCGTTTTCTGCACTTTGGATTAACCATAGATTCCCTCTGGATAAGAACTTGATTATAGGAAATCTTCAGCTTTGCTTAAGGCTAGCAGGAATGGAAAAGCTTCTTAAATTCTATCAATACCCTGAGCTCAAAAGTTTCACAGCAACTTCTCTGCATACTAAGCATACCACTGAAGCTGACCAAAAATCAGCATCATCAGTCTTTATGCCAAAGCTTTTTTCTTTTTTTTTTTTTTTAAAAAGGCATTTGGGAAAAAAATAAACAAGCAGACATCATTTTGCACTTGCTCAGCCTCTCATAGCTGTTCAGTTTAAGGTAGGCAAAAGCCATAAAAATCTTTACAAAAAGTGCTGGTACAGTCCAGTCGCATCAGATGCGCCACTCCAGAGCTGTAAAACCACACCAGGGTGGCAGGCTACTTTCAGCGCTATTTGCAAGGAAAACATAATAAAGAAGACACAGTCCCCATTCCCTTTTGCAGCCATCTTCGTTAGCCTTTCCTCCCACTGCCTCGCTTTGCTGGGCTCTCTGCATGCGGACTAACTCAATTTTACGCTGCAATAGACACTTGTAGGCACAGGTGGAGCAGATCAAACTCCGAGATGATGAGTAAACAGCATTTCTTTGTAAATAACACAGGGGAAAAGAAAAAGAAAATATGTGTGTGCTTAGACAGGCTCATTATCTCCCACACAGCTCAACAGTAGCTTCATTCCTTTTGCAGCTTCTCACCAAATTTGCTCTGATGTCCTCTATGCCCCCTCCTCCCACGCCCATTTTTCAAGAGATGGCTGAAAACGTACCTGTAAGGTGCTGGTTAAGAAGTTGTCCTGGGAAATAATGTCCACAAAAAAATCAGCTGGGATTTCGCTGAGCTGGTGATACAGCACAGAAATGAGATTGATGTAGAGGTCTTGATACTTCCCTATGGCATCTTCGGATCGGCACAGGAGGTTTAAGAGTCTTTTCCAGTGCTCAAACGCATCGTATACATTCCCAATCAGGAAGCAGATGAAAGCAAACTGCAACTCAGCTGCACATATCCGGCAAAGGAAAGCAAAACAAAACACACGTAAGACTAAAAACACACCCAAGGTACGTGTCCTTTCAAAAGCTCTGTAAATGATTGCATAAAACTCTGGGTTTGCCTTTTCTGCATGCATTCCGCCCTTCCAGCAGTTCTGCTAATAGCAATCAATATTCCAAACACTGACTATTTCCTAACGCTCTGCTCTTCAACTGGAGAAAAAACACAGCATAATCGGGCAGGTCAACCCGCAACTGCAGTTATCATCTTTGAAGAGTGACTTTACTGGCAATCAGAGTACACAGCCACTTCCAGTGTCATCTGTGTTCTCAAAATGAGACTCAAAGAAGAAGTCAGACACTGCTGTTATTCTGCAAGCATTCCCTCTGCCTGTGCCTGGGTTTCCAGGGCCACACAGGAGCGCAAATGCTTCTGCCCTTGAACGCAGTGCTGTGGGAACACCGGGAGAGGTGAGCAGGACATTAACAGATGTTTTTTCATCACGGAATGAATAGCCAGCGTCCATCTCACTGGATGCTTTCCATCAGCTGTGTTGCCAGAACGACAGCGTCACCATTTCCTAAGGTAATCACAAGGTATACCATTTTCTCTAGGTATAGCCTAGAGCTGTCTTTGATAATTTTGATAAAGAATAAACTGTATAGCATTAATACAGAAAAAATGGAAGAAAGGAAAAACAAAAGCTTATTCCAAACCTCAGTATCCTTGAGGCTCCAGCTCAGCTGGGCTCCCAAGCCCTCCCTCCATCCTACCACAAAACACCACCACACTTCAGGACCTCCACAGATCTGATACTTATTCAGTATCACGAGTTGTTAAAAAAGGCTGGGGAGCAATGAAGACCCTGTGGCTGTCTCCTGCAGCAGGGCTGGCAAACCCCAGCCGCTGCCACAGAGAGTCGCCAGCGGCACACAGTGGAGAGCCACCGCTCCGTCCAGGGAGGGGACCTGCTGCTGCGACACCTGGGACCCCCTCACCACCAAACGGCAACAGGAGTCTGAAAATTAGGATGCTCAGCCCCACTCGGTGCTCCCAGGACTCTGTTAGCTCTGTCCTCAGAGGTTCACCTAACAGGCAAAGCAAAGGGCTCGAGGTGCAGCTCACAGCCACCTGCAATTGCTGCTTTTGACTTGACTGGAGGCAACCTGGGCTTCAAGCACAGCACCCAGGGGGGAAAGGGCCAAATGCGGCAGCGGCCCCAGACACCCAGCACCAGAGCAGCGGGAACAGGCTGCTAAACAGCTGCTAAAAGCTCCATAAGCTTCTGTCTTGCCACTAACAGAGAGGCCCCAGGGTGCCAGGGAGCAGGGCCCACGGACAGGTTTCATCCCGGGGCTCTCGTCTGACGGATAATGACTTTATTTTCCCAAAGCACCCGCGCCCGGTGCCGGGCGACGCGCAGCACTCACCCAGCAGCTCCAGGGGCTGGCTGCCGTAGCGCTGGCTCAGCACCGTCTCCAGAGCGTAGCTGAGGTCCATGCTGTGCCGGGTGATCTCCTCCGGGGTAGCACCATCGGGGTACATCTGCTTCGGCAGCTCCGTGAACCTGATCTCGGTGCCGGCTCTCGGCCTCATCTCGGGCAGCCGGGCCAGGCCCTCGGCGTAGCTGCGGCACCCGCTGTCGAAGGGCGGCAGGCGCTGCTCCGCCCGGTCCCGGGTGTGCCGCCCGGCCACCACCGGCAGCACCTCCGAGAAGGCGCAGATCTGCCCGCTCTCCGGCTGCAGCTTCTTCATGGCCGCCTCGCTGATGAAGCTGCTGAGGGAGACCCACTTCTTCAGGGTCTCGTAGGGGTAGGGCCCGAGGAACGGGTCCATCTCCCGCAGGTTCTCCCGGAAGGCCTCGGCCTCCCCCGCGGCCGGGGGCTCCAGCCCCACCGCCTCGCTGCCGGCGTCCCAGCGCAGCACCCGCACCTCCCGCCGCTGCAGGCTGAGGAAGCAGCCGGTGCGCGGGCCCGTCTCCCGGCCGCCCGCCGCCCGCCCCGCGCTGCAGTGCAGGAAGTGGAGGCCCGGCGGGATCATCTTGATGCCGCGGAACCGCGGCCCCACGGCCCAGCTGCTGTAGTCGATGCCGAACTCGGTGCCCTCGGGCACACCCAGCACCACCACGGTGGCACCCTCGAAGAAGAGCTGCCGGGCCAGCTCGGGCTCCAGCCGCGGCCGCGCCATGGCCGGACAGGCCGCGCCCGGAACCGCCGAGCCCGCCGCGTCCCCCCCGAAAAGCGCCCGGGCGGCGCGGTGGTTCCGGGCGCGGTGGTTCCGGGCGCGGTGGTTCCGGGCTCGCTGGTTCCGGGTGCAGGCAGCCGCGGGGCGAGCCGCCAGCAGTGCCCGACCATCCCGGGAGATGGGGGAGCACCAGCTCTGGCTGGCCCGCTGCACGGCAGGCATGGTTTGGAGGAATTGAGGAATAAAGGAAAGCTCCTTAAACCCCCGCGGGCCATAAAGGGTTTAACTTCCCCATTTTGGTGACCCCCCGGCTCCCCAGCCCCAAACCCGGCTGCTCTCCCCCTTTGCCCTCCACGGCTGGCGGCTGCTCCCCGCTGACCCAACGCCCCCCACGGCGGTCTCGCTGCCCCTGTCCCCCTGGCAGCCGTGCCCCTGGGCCCGTCCTGCTGGCTGGGGACCGAGAGCCCCGCAGCGGGGCAGACACGCAGAGACCCTCGCAGCAGGACACAGCCCAAGGCCAGAGACCCTCGCAGCACATCGCCCCTCGGAGGGGGACAGACAGCGTCCGGGCCCTCAGGGACAGCTGCCGCCTCCTCTCTCTGCACTTGGAGCAACCTCAGCACCTCTCCGAGGGGCGGCAAGCTGCCCCCAGCCTCAATACCCAGCCTGGCATCATCCTCACTTTGCACGGAGCAGAGTCCGGCATTTCCCTGGGCACAGACCCTGCTGCAAGGTCCCCTTCACTCCTCCATCCTCTTCGTAGGAAAGAGTCCACGGAGGCCCCGAGCTGATTTAGCATCAAACACATTTATTTCACTTTTATTGAATACAAGAACAGTGAGCACACACGCATACACCACCGAGCACTGAAAAGGAGTATGACCGAAGGGGGGAGAGGGAGAACAAGGGAAGAGAAAAAGAGAGTTAGTGAAGGAACAACGAACGGAGCGTTGCAGTTGGTTGGTAAGGTGCTTCTCAAATAAAAATAGATATTATTGTTACTGTTATTATTACTCATGCAATCGCAGGCCAGGTTTGGAATGAATCTGTGGGATCAGGTAAAAACAGGCACTCGTGTCTCACCCCGCTTTCAACAGAAAGGCTCCTGGAAGCAAACAAGCAGTGATCAGCCATCTGAAATGGAGCAAGGTGATGGGCAGCTGGGGGCTGAGCCCATGGGGGACTCTGCTGTTCCGGAGCAGCAGAAACCCACACCTCATCAGACGAAGAAGCAGTGAGCTTTTTCTTTCTTTCTTTTTTTTTTTTTTTTTTTTCCCACTTTTTAAAAAGTTTTAAAACACTGCCACCCATTAAACACGCTGCGGAAGCCAGGGACTAGATCTGCTCACTTCAAACGTAACTCATCTCAGTCCAAGCGCACGTCAAGTCTAACCCTGTAAGGCCACTAATTTTAACAGCAACCTTTGATTTTATAACTACACAACGTCAAAAGCAAAGATCTAGTTTCACAGTAGCCTCTGGGGGGTTGTAAAGGTGCAAAGGCAGGTGGGCTCCTCCAAGCATGAAACGCGGAGCGCTGATGACCACCAGCACCGCGTGCAGCCCACAACGCCTCCGCCACCCCTCCTCTCTCTCTCAAACTGCTGATGACAGCTGGTTTGGGTATATTGAAAAAAGAAGTGAGAGAAAAGCAGCCTCTTTGCAACTGCCTTAACTCATTTTTTTGTTTTGTGGGGCTGGTGTCTAAAGGTAGCCGAAGGCGCTTGGATGGATGCTGGGGAGACACTCATGACCTGGCAGCGCTGCCAGCCAGCAGCTCTGCTTCCCAAGCAGCCCGTGCTCACGCCTTTTGTGCTTGCAGGAGAAACCTCTCTGCCAGGAGGAGAACAGACTTCACGGGGACATACAGCAAGGTCCTGGTGAGCCGCAGCTGCCGGGGAGCAGGCTGTCTCCTAGGACAGCAAACGTGGTGAGAGGGTGAGAGGACCCCGCTAACGACCTCCTCGCGGCGCGGGCTCTCCTGCTCGCTGTCATCCTCCAGCCGTTGCAGGACCTGGCAACATGCACCTATTGCTGGGCACAGTCTGTGCGAGGGGTGGGAGACTAAAGGCAAAATGGTGCAGGATCGTGGGCCCTTCTGTTTCTGCAGGAGCTAGAGACAATTCCAAGAAGGAAACCCATTTATCTCCTTTCCTTTCTGATTTTGGTTCCAAGTCTACGCTAACTGCCTGGTTCACAGTGTACAAGGCCCCGGGCTTGGCCCATGATCCCCTTCCAAAGGCAGCCGTAGAGGGAGCTGGGATGAGCAGCTCCACTGACATATCAACACACAGGGGGTCTGGGGGGCCTGGGCGCTCTCATCCAGCCTGGGATGCTGGGGATGCTCTGCAGGGATGGAGACAGCATGGTCTCTCCTCTGCCCGTCCCTAGGCAGCTCAGGGGAAGGACTGCCATCACCCCGCCATCACTGTCACCAGCCCGAAGGGCCTCGGGCAGTGCTCACCATCACACCCCAGGCAGCAGGGAGGCAGGGCAGAAACACCCCCTCTGCCTTTGACCCTACTGCAAAGCTCAAATAACTTCACTACTGGGATCCAGAAACAAAGCAAAACCACCCCAACCCCCCAACCACTGGCACAGCGCAGCGGCTGGGGAGGAGCGATAACACAGCCCCGCGGCTGCCACCATGCTCCCTGCTGACTAACGTGGCTCCGGGTGGGGGCCAGGGAGAGGATCCTGCCCACAGCTGCCAGCGCCACAGCTTCAACCTCCTTCCCTGCCCCTCCAAGTCACCACTGCCCCTCCAAATCCAGCCACCACACACCGCGGATCAGCTGGCGCGACATCTCCGGTCTCTTGCCCTCTCCTCTTCCCCCCCCAAAACAGCAGCGGCTGAAGCCTTCCCTGTTCTCTTCTTGCAGGACTGAGAGTCCCACGTGTGATCTAAGAGTCTCAAAATACACCAACCACAGTCAATCAAAGAGTTAATAATTTAAAAATGTCATCATCATATTTACCAGCACTGTTGAATTATTTCAGTATTGTTCCCTCCCTCCCCCCTTCTTATATATAATAATATACATAACTGAAATGCACATCCATATGAAACCCCTACAGGCTGCTTTTTTATAAATGAGAAACCATATACATATCATTTGTTTTGGCTGAAATGAAATCCATTCTTAAATACCTTCAGAGAACAAGAGGTTGGACAAGCGCACACAGAAGAAGGAATGGAAGGGGAAGAGTTAACAGAACCCCAAAAAGATGCGAAAGAACTAGCATGGAATGATGGAGAAGGGCAAAACGACACTTGCGAATCGGAAAATAACTCTAAGGTAATAAATTCAATGTTTTTCTCTCTTATTTCCAGAGGTGGGGAATGGTTTTGCTTCTGCTTGTGGTTTTTTATTTCAGTTTGCTTATTTCTTGCTTTGTTGCAAAGCAGTTTTCCTTTCCATTCAGTGTGCAACAAATGAACTCATGATTGTGTATCCTTTCATGTAACATGCAAGATGGTGGCTTATTGTATTGTTAACAATATTATTGTTATCTTTATGATTTTTTAAAATCTTTTTTTTTTATCACCAATCCAGTAAATTCTTCAATTTATCTGCAGAGGGTTGGCTTGCTTTGTTGGTGGTGCTGTTTGCTATTCATTTCCAGCATATAGCAGCAGTGCAAGGATGCATTTTGTTTCCTGTTTTTATATATATATATATGTATGTATGTATATATATATATAATATATTTGCTATTCCTTTTTTTAAAAAATTTTGTCTCTTGCCATGAACATTGCAGCCAGGATGTCTATGTCTTGCTGACAAATCCAGCATGAAGGCTCCTTCTCCGCTGTTCTCCAGGTCTGAACACAGATGCTGACTTCCATCAACATGTTGGTCAAGATTCCTGTACAAGGCAGATGGAAATGACCAGTCACGGCGTGCTGGTTCCTTCCGCTATAAAAGGGCTCCTCTTGGTTTGAGGGCACTGGACAGCAAATTTGCAAACACTTGGGGCCACAGTTTGCACTTAATTACCAGGACCCCTGGTAATTAGCAGGAACTCTTAATTCACTGGGCTGGTGTTGGTGTATGGGGAAGATAACAGTTTCCTTACTTTAAGCCACTTAATTGAAATTGTGTGGCTCAATTAAAATTGTGTGGCTCCTGATGCAGAAGTGTCTGGGCTTTCTTGCCTGTACTGTGCAACAGGAGGCAAGATGAGGCAGATGCAAGAGCCTCTGCTGACCCTCCAAGCTGCAGCGGAGCCAGTCGCTTTTCCAAGCTTAAAAGCTGCCAACCAAAATCTTCATATGATAAAGACAAAACCCCATTTCCAGAGAGGCCTTTGGAAATGCCGCTGCAGCCTGGCTGGTCACAGAGCTCCACGGACATTTTTCACCAGCGAAGCTGCCTTCAGGAGCTCCCCCTCTCCTTCCCCTGCGCTGCTCTGCCCTCCGCTGCTCTGAGCAGAGGGCTGCTGGGCTGAGCTGTCAGCCAGGAGCTGCAGCAGCCGGGCTGACGCAGCGGGGACAGGAGGGGGTAAGAGTGGGCCAGGACTCCTCGAGCCAGCTTGGCCCTGAAAAAACTGTCTGGGGCTGTGACTGCTTTGGGGCATGTGCGGGGAGGTGCAAACCTTGTGTGCTGCTGCCTGCACCTGGGAATCTGAACGGGACTAGAGACACCTCTTGTTTTGCAAACCCTGGGCTGATACTGGACCAGTATGAGGGTCCTTTTGGATGATGTCCTTTTGACAGGCTTTGCAGAATCTCTAGCCAAGTTTCTCAGCCCAGACACAAAACTGGTTTCATAGAATCATAGAATCATAGAACCATTAAGGTTGGACAAGACCTCAAGGATCATCAAGTCCAACCGTCAACCCAACACCACCCAACCCACTAACCCATGTCCCCAAGCACCACATCCACACATTTCTTGACCCCCTCTAGGGATGGTGACTCCACCACTGCCCTGGGCAGCCTGTTCCAATGACTCTTCCTGTTCCAGTGAAAAAATTCTTTCTAATCTCCAGCCTAAACCTCCCCTGGTGCAACTTGAGCCCATTTCCTCTTGAATCGCCTCTCTCCCTCCCTGCCCCAGGCGACAGGCAGGTCATTTCTTCTTTACACGCAGATGACTCTGCCCCCTCTGCTGAGCAGGACAGCAAGGTGACATATGCAGAGCTGCTTTTGGTGGCATGGCACTGGCCTTCTAACCACAACCAGGTGGCCATGCCTGGAGCCACTGTCACACCAAAGCTGCTGGCCAGGAGCTGCCACTCTTAGTGCCGAGAAGCAGCAACACTTCCCAGCACCCGTGGCTGGCAGGGATCAGAGACACCCCGAGTCACATCCACCCCTTACACAGCAGATATAAATCATACCGGTAACCGCCACCCACCTGAGGTTTCTTGTCCCTTTCCTCTGGAGAAGGTTCTGTTTCTCTGTATACCACAGCTTTGGTTACCAGCATGTCGGGATGCTGTAGTTTTGCCTCTTTGATTGCTAAAGCCAGTGCCTAGAAACCAAACCAGAAGGATAAAAGCATTTATCGTCACTTCCCTGAAATCTGGTACGTGGCCCCCAGGCAGCCAGAACAAGTGCACACAAAGCAGCTGGAGCCGAGTGGGATTCCAGGAGGATGCGGATGCAAAGGTTCAAAGGTGAACCCACAGCAGCCTGGCAGAAGAGGCTGGAGCCCACAACTGATCAGGGGTTCGTACACCACTGGGACGCCTCACGCACTGCCTTTCTCTCACTGGTTTTTCTGTAGAGATGCACTGTGTCCCAGGCTCCTACTGAAACCCAAGCAAAGGAACAGCAGCAATTCTCTCTGCAGCAAAACCCTAGAAAAATCTACAATAATAATCTAATTAAATTTATTATTACAACTCTAACACCTACAAATTATTTTAGAGCCTTCTAAACACTTTAGCTCTTTAATTTCTCTTCTTAAGCAACAAATCCCAAAGGCTTAGGCCATAGGAAAATGACCCCGTGGCCCTAGAGATTGGTGTCAACCTCTGTTTTTTCATCATAAGAGTTTGTCACTTTTTGTTCCTCTGTCACAGAGGCAGATGCAAAACACCATCACTGGGAGGGAGTGGAAGAACCTGCATCACTCTGGAGTATTTCAACAGAGAAAGGGCAACTGGGAACATGTTTTAAGAAAATAAAAAGGTGACCCCATCACTGGGCTCTGTGCTGGGATGAAACCTATACCGCTGCTGCACTGATGGGAGCTGGGCTGGGGCTTCATGTGTGTGCCACTGCACTCCGCAGGGACCTGCGCTGCTGGACAGAGCTGGCAGGTTTGGGGCCTCAGGGGACAGTTTTTGGAGAGGAGCAAATGGGTACAAGCCAGAAGCAGAAGCACGCAGTGCTGCAGCCAGGGCAGCCAGAGCCGGGCAAAGCTGGGGCATCCTGCTCCTACCTGGTCCTGGTCCACATCTTCATCTCCTGTGATAATGATGCGCTTCTCTATTCGGGTCTCAGAAAACCCTCCTTTCACAGTCTGCACAACAAGAAGGAAAGCACTCAACCCCAGCTGTCCCACAAGCCAGCTCCTGGCGGATGCAGCTCTGCCCACGGGAGGAGGGACAACGCCAGCAACACCTTAGGAACTCCCAAAATTTAGTATATCTACAGCCCCCTGGATTCAGTGTGTGGTTGGGAACAGGGAGACACAGCTGGCCACAGGTGGGGAGGGAAGGAAAAGGGCTGGGTGGCAGGTACCGAGCATCCCTCCCTCCTGCTCAGGTCCCTCATGGAGCTTCTGCTTTCCTTTATGTGCACTGAATTTGGGAATGAAATGTCTGTGGGTGAGGTCCTCTGATGCAGCCTCCTCTCCTTCATTTCCCATCATCACTCCCCCTTCCCTGTGCCACTTCAGCTCTAACAGCCCCAATACACCCCCGCTAACACAGCTCCCACAGCTCCAGCGAGACGCTCCAGCACGGGCGCTGTGGGCTCCTTGGGCCAGGGGACCAGGTCTGGGGCACACCCGGGAACACACCCCCCAGCGCACAGGCAGGGACTCACACACACTGCTGGCAGCCTAATTCCGAATCCCTTCCACCCCTTGGCTTCAGGAGGTCAGGGACACTGTGCGCTGCTCCTCCTCCTCACCCTGTCCTCCCAGTCTACCAGTGAGAAGAGCTGGGCGCAGCATGGCTTCACAGGCCCCCTGGGTGGCAGGCAGGTGATGGGCACCTGATGCCAGGCTGTCCTTGCCCCTGCTGTCACACCTGGATGGACGGGACAGGGCAGTCAGGCTGAACGGAGCACAGGGCACCCAGAGTGAGGCACGGGCACTGCGCTGGCAGCCAGCCCCCATGGACAGCATATGCTTCCTCGGCGTGTAAGGAGGAGAGGGGCTGTACCAACCACCAGAATCACAGACTGGTCTGGGTGGGAAGGGACCTTAAAGCCCACCCCCCTGCCATGGGCAGGGACACCTCCCACTAGCCCAGGTTGCCCAAAGCCTCATCCAGCCTGGCCTTGAACCCCTCCAGGGATGGAGCATCCACAGCTTCCCTGGGCAACCTGGGCCACTGCCTCACCCCCCGCACAGGAAAACATTTCTTCCTTACATCTCATCTCCATCTCCCCTCTTTCAGCTTAAACCTGTTCCTCCTCATCCTGTCCCTGCACCCCCT
>WKFP01013943.1:520444-570507 GCA_011057875.1 Pterocles orientalis
TAGCCCCCTTTCAGCACTGGAAGGTGCTGGAAGGTCTCCCCGGAGCCTTCTCTTCTCCAGGCTGCACACCCCCAACTCTCTCAGCCTGTCCTCGCACGGGAGCTGCTCCAGCCTCTGCCCATCTCTGTGGCTCCTCTGGACCCCTCCAGCAGGCAGCGAGCAGAACTCCACCCAACCTCCAACCCCAGTGGCTTCATCAGGAACCCCCCGGCTGCCCCCTTCGGAGCTGCTCTCACCTTGGTAACGTGGGTGGTGGTGGAGGTGGAGAGGGTTTCCGCAGTGGCGCTGAATATGCTGGTGAGCACGTCCTTCCCTGCGGAGCCGCTGGTGATCTGCAGGACAGAGAGCAGCAGCGGCATCAGCGGGACCACCACTGGGAGCCTCCATACTGGCTCCTGAAGAGCTGCGACCTTCCCACTGGGATGCACCAACTCAGCCAAGCACGGGAAGGGAGAGAGTGGCAAGGGAAAAAAAGACACTGCGCCGTCTGACGGGACCTAGGTGTTTTGGGGAGGCCAGGGAGAGGTTTCCACAGCTACCACCAGCCTGGAGCTGCATGAAAGGGACGCTGCAGAGGGGAGACAAGATCACGGCTGCATTTGGCTCTTCCCCATCCATCCTCAGGGCCACCCTACGTGCAGAGCTCTCAGGCTGCCTCCAGCTCTGTCCGTCCCGCTCTGCGTGGCGAGGGCTGGAACGGCTGCGAGGGTGCCCTGGCCATGCAGCGCTGGGACACGCTCCCTGTGGCAGCATGGAGCGTGTGGCCGGGCTTGACTCCACTGAAATGTGGCAACCAAGGAGGAGAACACTTCACACGGGAAAGCCTGCTGCCGGGCAGGGGTCTCAATGACTGTCACCTCCACTGGGAGTCGAGTGGTTTGGTGTCTGGCCTTGGGTGGCCAGGCGGGACACCCAGGGCTAAAGATATCTCAGCCCGCTGAGACTTCACCAGGGACTGGGCTACTTTTTGGCAACTCTCCTCCTCCAGCAGATGCTCAAGGTGCATGTCTGGCACAAGAGAAAGGCCATGGGCAGGGGGTCCCCTCCCCGTCATCTCGCTCCCCAACCTTCTGAGCATCCTTCTGCTCTTCCCAGTGCAACACGCCAGCCAAGGGTGCCAGTGCTGGGAACCCAGAAAGGGGCCCTGCGGGACCAACCCCAGCCACCCCCAGCCCCTCAGGCTGCCTCCCTCCCTCCCCACCACTCGGCCTGGTTGCTGCCACCACGTCCCCCCCCCTCACCGGTGAGAGGGAGCGAAGGTCTGTCGCGGGAACGGTCCCTTTCCCAGCCTTGGTGCTGTGCTCCTGAAAGAAGAGCAGACAGGGGCGTTGGCTCGGACGCAACACGGGGGCAAACGCGGCAGGTCACCCTCCGCAGACATCCCTGGTGGGGCAGGGTCCCCCCGCAGCACAGCCAGCCCCAGTCACCCTCGCCAGAGCAGAGGGACCGCAGGGGACAGCGGCTCCCCCACCTCCCTAGGGGCCAGCCCTGAGGTCAGCAGTGCCATTTCTGCGGTGGCAGCGTGAGCGGAGGTGGTGGCGTCCCTGCTGCCCGGGCTGCCTCCTTCCGCCTGCCGGGCAAAGGAAACCTGGTGAGCCCAGGGGGGAGAGGGAGGGGGTGACACTCGCAGGGACGGTGCGGCCGTCCTGGCTGCCAAAGGAAGCCATGAGACCATGGACAAGAGCATATATGGTGGCAGCCACCCTCGGGAGAGGTCCCCATGTGCCAGCACTGCTCAGCAGCATGGCAGATGGGGCCAGGGATGCACAGAGAATATCTCTGGGGGGGCTGCGGTTTGATGTTTTGGGGACTCCAGCAAGACAAGGGTGAGCAGAGGCCCCCCAACCGCTCCACTTCGCCACCTGCCCTCCCAGTGCTGCTGCCTGGGGACAGGTTTGGCTGGACTGCGGGCAGCAGGGCCACAGGAGGACAGAGCCACCACGTCACCTGGGCTGCGTCCGTGGTGCCGACCCGGTGGGGAGTGGAGCCGTCTGCTTCAGGCTTCTTCACTCCCGGCCCCAGGCCGACAGTCACAGCATCTGTTTTCGGGGCTGATGACTGCAGAAGAAACAGCAAATGAGGCACCAGGGCACAATGCCAACAGCCCCCATGAGCGGAGCATCCCTGCCCCAACTCCTCTGCAAGTGCCCCACACGTACGATGTCCTGCAAGCGTCACACTGAGTCCTACTGGGCAAAAAGCAGAGGCCAGGCTGCTGCCCTGGGCAGATGGCCACCACGCCAAGTGCCCTGTGGGACTGACATCCCCAAACCAGACCTCATGCTCTGGCCCTGAGGGTTTCAAGGATTTTTTGCATAGATTTATAGACACCATGGGTTAGGTCAAACGGGTTGTCCAAAGGTGGGTGAGACCCACCAAATCCATTTCAGTCGTGCCCCGCAGCAGGTTCATGGTCTGCACCAGCTCCTGGTGGCTGTGGTTCCAGCAGGGGTGTCAGAACCTCAGGGGACTGGAGCTAAGTTTCCAGCACTCCCCTGCTACAGGACCTGCTAAGGATTCCGGCACAGGGGATGCCTGGCCGGTGCTCAGCACTCCCGAGCCAACAGTCCCCTGTCCAGTGCCAGCCATGGGGCACGCCGAGCTGTCACCCATGCCCACAGCCCCGCTGTGACCCTGGAACCCACAGGGTCGGATTCTCCACACAAGGGTTTCTGTCTCAGAGAAAGCTCCCTTGACTTCTGCGGCTTTTTCCTGGCTCCAGGTCTGGACTCACCCCGGCAGCTCCAGGCAGCATTGGTGACTTACCTGCCAGGGCTGGAGGGTGCCCTGGCGCTGGCCGGGCAGGAGATGGCCCCAGCCTGGCGCAGAGGCAAGGCTACATCTCATCTGAGCCGGGGCCAGCTCCACTCTCCTCTCCCCGGGGCACACATTCAACTTCCACACGGATGCCGCATGCATTTTCCTTAGCCCTGTTCTAGTCTCTCCCGGCACAGGAGGGACGTCCACGAGCTCTGGAGCAGCTCCCCCAGCTGCTCTGAACATCCCTCCCAGCCCCGGCACGACCAGACAGGTTAGTGGGCAGCACGTTTCTCTCCACTACACAAACTGGTCACTTCATGCAAAACACAAGGACAGAGCTGTGGGTTAGCGACACGGGCCCTCCACATGCTGGAGCAAGGGACAGGGCAGACAGCCGGGCGCAGGATGAAGAGGTGACGGTGACTTCTCCTGGTTAGCAGATGCACAGGACACACAACAGGGCCATGCAACACAGACAACAGCGTGCGCTGGGGGAAAACAGCTACACCGACAGGAACCGGGGCGTCTCAAAGCCAGCATGCTCTTCCAAACCAACGTGGGAGGGCACACCAGCGAGGACAAGGAACACGGAGGCGTGATGGCAATAAGACAGTCTCAGTGGAATGGTGTCCCTGTGTACCTCTGGCTGGGAGACATCTGAGCTGGGCTGGGAGACCTTCTCCCCACCTTTGACATCCTCTTCCAGTCTGGGAACTGCTTTGTCAGTGTGCCGGAAGGAAACCAGACTTTCGTCTTCCATTTCACTCTTGTCTTTGTCCAGCTCGGGCAGGCTCCGGGAGATGTCCTCAAAGGCTGTGCCGTGGAAGTCACCGATGACTGTGAAGTCCACCTCTGCTTCCAGGCTGGAGGTTGAACTGACCGTGATGCTGGAGCACTTGCGCTCAATGGTCAGGTGGTTGTCCTTCAGAAAGACCGAGTCCTTCTCCTGGTCCTGCTCCTCGTCGCCGGTGTCACTCTCGGGAGCCCTGTGCCGAGGTGGTTTAGCTTTCTCCTCGACGCCCTCCCTCAAGCCTGCTCTCTGAATGAGACACAATGGCGGAGAGAGATGGGGACAGTGAGCACCGTGTGGCGCCCAGCGCTGGCAGTGCCGGCGGGGCAGAGGGGAGGAGGAGGAGGAGGCAGAGAAGGCTGCAGCAAACATCACAGAGTAGAGTCAAACACAACTCAAGCATGGAGACTGAAACCTTTCTGACAGCAGCGACTTTGCAGGGGTGGGGTGGAGGGAGAAGGGTTATTCAATCTCATTTTGCCAAAAGTCTATTGGTAAGGAAGCATCTCAGAAAAGGGTCAGTCACACAGAAAAGCTTGGCCAGCTTGGAGGCACGTCAGTGCACCCGGTGGAAGGAGATGTATGCAAAACAACAGCTCTGTTAGGAGACGTTCAGAAACAGCTCAGACGCCAGCGCTATCGTATGTCAGTAAGGTTGGGCACTCAAAAAAAACCAAACAAACAAACAAAGGGAAAGAAAGAGAGAAGAGTCTGAAAGAACAGGGCCTCATCAGCCACGCATGGTGAAGGAGAAGCGAAGGAGTGTGCCAATTCCACTGAGCATCCGCGTGGGCCCTGCAGAGCATCGCCCCGCGGGAGGAAGACCAGCCCTGCCAGGGCTGCCCACCAGCCCCGCACGCTGGGGCGGCTGCTGGTGCTGGGGGGTGAATCTGCCCCGCCAACACGGCACTCCCCCTCCAGAGGTCTCACGCAGCCAGATATGAGAGTTAGGGATGAGCTGGTTGAGTGTTTGGTCAGTGTAATTGACAGCACGATCAGAGCCAGGGGATAACCTCCCTCTGTTAGCTCTTCTCCAGACATGGACATACCTCTCAACTCCGCCATCAGAGGGTACATTTCCCCTCACCACGCTTTGCCATGAAGCCATGGGGAATCTAGGCCCACTGCTGGACTCTGGGAAATCTAGACCCACTGCTGGACTTTGCATCTCGCTCTAGGCAGCTCTCCCTTAGGACCAGCTCTACGCCCACTGATGCCAGAGGAAACCCATCTCCTGGACTCTGGTCCAAGTGTCTGCAGCCAGAGCCATCCCCGCAACGGGCCAGGCTGTGCCGGCACAACATTCCCTTGGCACTGCTGGGAGGTTGAGAGGTATGAGAAACAGGGTGTCAAACAAACTCAAGAAGAACACAGCTGCACACACATTTCCGTGTGAGTGTGCATGTATAAATATATACACAACAGCTCTGCAATGGGAGAGGAGCTGGAAGCACACAGCCCTCAGCTGGTTAAGGTGAGCTTTCATACTGGGGTAAGCAGCAGTTAGTAAAACAACACTGAGACCTGGAAGACCGCTGGAAGAGCAGTCTTTACATTCTCTTCTTTCAGGCTGGATTTTACTGACGGGTCAGATAAATCCTTTTCTTCCCCACTTGGTTCCTGAGATTTGCTCTGGATTAGAGAAAACGGTTAGTTGTAAGGAAATGAACTCTACAGGAGCTGATCTAGTGCTTACAAGAGCGAAGAAAGCTATTTCACCATCCAGCCACCAGCTTGCTGAAGACAGGGGAGGGTGGGTGAGGCTGGCCAGCTAAGCAAGGAGGGATATCAACGTAAGAAATGCAAGGGTGAAGCTGGAAGCGTGGGCACGCTGCTGCTAGGTGTGTGTGCGTGTCCGTTACAAGAGTCGCAGCTCCTTCAGCCACCCCCCATCTCCCTTTCTTGCTCCTGGATATGAAGCTTGGGTGCCCGCTCTTGGGTTTAGCGAGCGGCATTCTCCAGGAAGCCAAAATGTTGGGGTTGGGGAGGGTGTCACAAAACAAAAGCTGATGAACCAACTGGCCAGCGGGTCTGCATTCAGCAAAGAAGCCTGACCACACACACATACATAGAAGGACAGGGGATGCAAAGCGACTGCTGTCAGTCAATGGATGTGTTCAGCCACTGAACATGATAATAAAGAGCCACACAACATGCGCATGAACTTTCCGTCCGGACAGTTCATTGGAAGAGTTACCACGGCTTCTGCCAGTGTGAGTTCGCAGCCAGAGTCGGGGGAGGCCAGGTCAGCACTGTCTTCTCCTTCCTGCTCCAGGTCAACAGAAACATCTTCCTTCAGCGAGAGAGGCTGGGACGTGTCTCCTGAATCAGCCCCTTGCCCAAGGGCCAAGGAGCCCACACTGGACGCAGGTCCCACTGGCGTGACTGGCACTGCCGGCAGAGAGGCGAGGTCCTGAGCCAGACCCGTCTTCCCCTTCGCTTTTGCTGATGTTTCAGCCTCAGGCACACGCTCTTGTCCCTCCTGGGCTGCCCTTCGCTCTGCTTCACTCTGCTCAAACATCTTAATCTTAGAGGCCACGGAGGTTTTCCTGTAGGTCTCGCTGTCCTGCCAGCTGCCTGGGGCCACAGTGACACCTCCACGCTCCTGGGACACAGCTCCTGTCCTCCCAGCCACGCACACCAACACCCCAGGCTCTGCCTGACATGTCCCACCGCTCGCTGGCAGCTCTCCCTTGCCCTCATGGATCAAGGTGGAGAGCTGATCCGTCTTGCTTCCTTGACACAAGCCTGCTGCAGGGGAGGGGGAGTGCAGGACATCAGCAGCTTCTTTGGCAGGCGACTTATCCTGCGGTGGCTGCCCCGGGGCAAGGTTGCTGTCCCTGGTGGTTTCTCCTGCCATAGGGCTCTTGCCCTGCAGATCTTGTCCCACATCAACCTCCAAGTCCCCAGGTGGCTCTTGCACTTTGAGATCTGCAGCGTTGTGGAGCTGACCTCCAGCCACAAGGCCCTCTTGGGGCAGGTCTCTTATGGCCTCAGTCTGTTGTTCTGGTTCTTCTGCCTTGGGAGGCAGCTCTTCCACGCAAGGGCTTTTATCATGGGACAATTCTTCCATCCCACAGCCTTCATCTCTGGTCAGCTTCCCTGCTGTGGGCCCTATGTCCTGGGAGAGCTCTTTTATCATGGGCTTCTCCTCCCAGACTGGCTCTTCTGTGGCAGGGGCTTTGCTCTGGGTTGCCCTTGCTGTGACAGGGTCCATGTCCCAGGTCACCTCCCCTGTGGCCGGGTCGCTGACCTGGATCAGCTCTGCTGCAGTGTCTGTGTCTTGGGGAGGTCCTCCTGCAACAGGACTTGCACCTTGCTGTGGTTTCCACGTAGCAAAGCCCCCGTCTTGGAGTTGTTCTTCAGACTCAGGATTGGTGCCCCTGGGCATCGCCACCTCTGCCACAGGGCTCATGTCCTCGGGTGCTCCTTTGTCTGCCACAGGGCTTTCCTCCTCGTGTGCCACCTCCACCGAGGGGTTCGCATCCACACCTCCTACGGGGCTGGTGCCCCGGGACAGGTCCCTGCCCTCGGGCTCAGTGCCTGGGGCTGGCTCTGCAGGGACAGGGCTGGATTGCTGGGCAAAGCACCCGGGGGCAGCAGTGCTGGGTTGGTCCTTCTTTGACCCCGTGGTGGCGTGAGGGTGACCCTGCTGAGGCACAGCTGACAGAGGCGACTTGGTCTCTATCTCTTCCATCTGAAGAACCACTCTGGTGCTTTCCTCCTTGTCGCCGTCTGTTGCAGCCCCTGCTGAGAGCCCCTCCATCACTGTGCAGGTGTCTGGGCTCTGTGCTGGGCTCCCCCTGTGCTCCTCAGCCCCACGGCTGTCCCCTGCCAGGCCACACGGCTTCAAGCTTCCCACTGGGCTTTGCAGATCCGTGTCCTCTGGTGCTACCTCTGGGGAACATGGTAGGGCTTCACCTCCTTTGGGTGCTTCGCAGTCTGTCAGCCCTTCCTCCCGCCCCAAGGTGGGACGTCCGGCCAGGCTGGTCCCATCACAGCATGTCCCCGGCAGCTCTGCTGCTCCAGCAGATTTTCCAGGCGCTGCCCTCTGCTGCTGACTTGCTGAGGAAGGGGGTTGGAACTCTCCTGCTGCAGGTGCTGCGTGCCCAGATCCTTCCCCAGATGTGTTCACGGGGGCTTCTGGTCTCTCCTCCAAGCCAAGCTGTCCCCCAGCCTCCGAGCGCAGGTGTGGTTTACTGTCCTTCTCCTCTCCCTCTGGGTCTCCTAAGTAGATGATCCTCTGGGTGGCAGAAGGCTCCGAGCTCTCATCACTAGCCTTCACTTTCATTTTACCGAGCTCTGTGGCTGCAGCCGGCACTCTGGCCTCCTGCTTCCTGGCGGCTACAGAAGCACGGTCCTTGGAGCCCACCTCACTTTCTCCCTGGGGAGGCTCTGGCCCCACCATCTTGACTCTTTGCCTCTCTTCAGGCCGCTGACACGGCTTGGGCAGACCTGGCTCGCTGCTGGGTGCTTCCTCGCCCCACCCTCGGGGCTCCTCCTCTGCGCTCCCGGCTGGCAGGTGCTCTGCCTCCTGGCTGGGCTCCCCCCTGGTCTCCTTCTCATAGATCTCATCCTCCCAGACAGACTCAAAATCCTCCGGACTAGCGATCATTTTGGCTCTCGTCCGGGTATCCAGGGCTGCATCTATTGGCTCTTCCTGGCCTGCCACCTCCTTGGCTTTCCCTACTGCCATCTCCACTGTGGACACGCTCGCACTCCTTTTCACCTCTGAGGTACCTGCACGTGCTTCTTCTTTCTTGACTCCCAGAGCTTTCTTTAGAGCTACCGCTTCCAGCCTAGGGGTTTCTCTCTCTACAAATACCCAATGCTCCGAGCCCTGCATTGCAATTGGAGCAAGAAGAGTTAGCATCAAACACACTTTACCCAACTGCTGCTGATTGCTGTCACGAGTAACACAAAGCTCATCTGCCTCGGACAGGGAGGACTACATTATTGTTATTGTTATTGTTATTGTTATTATTCATGCAAGAGTTGAGGCAGGGTCTATACAGAGAGCCTGGCAACTCGCTGATGGAGAGAAGGGACTAAAAATAAGGGGGCTGATGCCATGACAGGGACTGAGCCCCTCTGTCCTGTCCAGGGACCAAGTTTTGCTCTGGGCGGTGGCTCACTGACATACCTGCAAAGCTTTGTTGGAAGTAAGCAAGTGGGAGCAATGCTCCCAGCAGACACATTAACAGCCATCAGGGCATCTCTCAGGAGGCAGGGGAACCCAGCTGGTTCAGCCCAGCCAGGACTCCCCATCGCAATCTTGTTTTCGAGCAGTCTCCATGAGCAAAGGAGGCACTGGTCTGTGTTTTGAGCAGCTTCGCTCTCAGCTTCATCCATGTACCTTAAGACTACGTCAGACTGCCAGGAGCACGGGCAAGAAAAGAAACCACCTTTAGGCAGCAGAAGGGCCCTTTCCCTTCCCTACAAATGCTGCAGCTCAGATTCCCTCCAAAGTCCCTCCTTCCTTTCCAGCTCTCCAGGGAAATCCCATCAGAAGCAACTATTTAGCAGAGGTTTCCAGCAATGCTGAAACCAAGCAGTTCAGAAAATGTAACCTGTAAAAGGCTACCTGTGACATGGAAAGAAGACTAGGGGTCTGGCAGCTGAGACAGCTACGGGTACTGCAGCAAGGACCAAGCAAAGGCTGTGGGGATCCTGCAGCAAGGACGCAGTGGGTATGTGATACAACAGCATAACCGCGCTGCTGCGCAGGGGAGGATGCTCGATTGCTGTCCCTGTGTTCACTCTGTGCATTCACGTTTGTCCTGTAAGACAGCTAAAGACTGCACAAGTGCCAAGAACGAAGCACTGCTAGAACACAACCACTTCTGGAACACAAGGGAGAAAATAACCCAGGAGAAGCCAGCAGCAGGAACACATTTGCGCTGCTGGGGGAGCCCAGCAGCCTCCCCAGCCACCCTCCCATAGGCAGCACACGCCGAAGGGCAATGTCGTGGGCACAGTTCTGCGGAGCTCACTGTGGGGCTGGCTCTGCCCCTGACACGGGCTGCCTGGCACCAGCCGGCGGGCAGACACGGCGTCACTTCTGCAGGCTGGGCAGGACTGACCTGCTGTAGCACCAGGATGCTCTCCAGCCCCAGGGAGCCAGGGGCTGTCTGCCCACTCCCTGCTCAAAGTTGGAAAAATCCGCAAAAACGTGAGCCATGCCCCACACAGGGGGGACAAGGTGAATGTTCGGAGTAGCTGCACCCAAAATGGAAACCCAGTAATTGGTATTGAATGGGGGAAATGGGTGGGGACAGAGGGAAGCAGAGAGAGGGAAGGAAAAAGGAGATAAGATTAGAGGAGAGAGTGAAAGGAGGAAAACCAATCACTAGTGGAAGGGCTTCCACAAAGCCCCTGGCAGAAAAATGCCACCTTCCAGCTCCTGCCTTCTTTACCAGATGCAGAAGAGAGCAAATCTCCCCGGGCACAGTGCCCCAGCAGCACCCGGACACGCAGCAGACCTCACGCCCTTCCCCTGCGCCGGGGCTCTGGCCAGAGCGTGGCTGCCCCTGAAAATCCCCACGAGTGCCAGCAGAGCTGTGCCGGGGGGTGAGAGGCTCCCCAGGGGCTGTGTGCGGGTCTGACCCACCGCTGGCCCCCCATGAGAACACCGAGCCACCTGCGGGCAGCAGCAGGTGCAGGCTCTTGGTGCTGCCAGGACAGCGGCTGGGATGGTGCACACGCTGCAGGCGTGGCGGTGAGGGCACCCTCCTCCACAGACGGAAGACGGATCCTTGCCAGGGAGGTGCCGTGGTACCTGGACCCTGCTGCAGCCAGGCAGCCCTGCGCACCTGTGCTGGAGGAGCCGGGTGTCCAGGAGACCTGTCCCATGCCAGCTCCCTACAGCATCGCTCACACACACCTCTCCGACATCCCTTTATGCTTCCAAGCACCGTCTGCTCTCCGGGTCCCTTCTTCCACGCCTGCCTCCAATGCAGGTTTTATTTCCTCCTAGTCTGTGGAAATGGCAAGAGGCAGCTGGTGACTGCCAGGAGCACCAGGCTGCACCCAGGTCTTTCACCGTTGGGTTTGACCCATGAAAGCAACTAACTCGGTAGCAGTGCTGGGCCAGGCTGGTCTCTGGTGTTCCCTCAACGCCAGTCTCCCTGTTCAGTAGAGATACTCATGGGCGATTCAACCAGAAGCCTGCTCACTTTCCTGAGTACAGGAGCTTCTCCTCGGTTCCTGCACTGTGGTCTCACTGATGAGCCCTTCCTGCAGCCAAGGCAAGGATGGACAGGTTTTGAGCACACGGACAAATCTCTTTAGTAAAGCCCTCTCATCCCCCTTCTCTGGCTACAAACCTGGAGGAGACCTTCCCTGGACAAAGATGATGAGTTTCTTCAGGCTCCTTCTCTGAGTTAAGGCTTGAGATATATGTCATAGACCAAAAAGCCTTAAGATGAGTCTTGTGAAGCCTGGAACAATGTGTTCATCCACAGCAGCACCTCTTAACCAGTAAGGAAAACCCAAAAGCTCCAGATTTATTTCCAAACCATCTTCCTTCTCCTTCAACTTTGTTGGGATGAGCACAGCCCTCTCCAAGGGAACAGCCAACTGCTGTGGTGTGATCTGAACTCTGCTCCCGAGGGCTCAAGGCCAGCTCCAGCCACAGCTCTGGTTCCACAGCTCATGGCAGCCCTTGTGTCTCCAGAGCTCGAGACAGAGCTTGGGGATGTTCAGAGCAAGTACCTGGACACTTGGCTATGTCCTCCAGGAAAGAAGAGAACTGGAGCTTCGGAGGACAGTAGCCTGGCAGGACAGAGTGCGTGCCAAGGCAGGAGCTGAGGCTAAGCAGTGATGATGTTGGGAAGGGTCTGTCCATAGAGCAACCTTGACCTCCCAAGGGATAATTTACTTTCACTCTTCTCCCCCCCAGTGCATCTGCTCTAGGCAGAGGAGCATTTGGAAAGGCCATTCTCACCGCGGCCTACACATTGCAAGAGAGAGCAAGCTGGTAGAAAGGAAAGAAACCACAACGTGGAGCAGAGTCAGCCTTCTGCTCCCGCCAACAATGCCCAGAACCTTGGCAGAGCCCAGGGCAGGCAGAGGGCTTCTCCCTTTGGCATCCTTCCACATCCCTGCCATCCTTCTTTGCTCCTCACAGAGACCCAGCTCACCCAAGAGGAAAGCACGAGCCTCGCAAGGACGGGAGCACAAGTAAATAAATCTGAGATGCTAAGACAACGCACTGGGTTGCTTTGTCACCCAAAGCTGAAGATACCCCTGGCACCTCCCAACCCAGCATTCTGGTCCTCCAGGAGTGGGGGATGGAGGGGCGGGTGCAGACCCTTGTAGCTGGAGGTGACAAATAACCCAACCTCAGCAGGTCTGAAGCCCATGGGCACGGAGCAACTTTCCGGCTGAGCGTGATGAGAGCTCCAAGCTCTGCAGATGTGCTGTCCTCATGTCATCACCCTTTTGGGGCCACAAATTCCTCATGGTGACCACAGGCCAGGAGAGGACAAGTTCCCACATATCAATTGCTGACTCTCAGCCACCAATGCCTGGAGAGAAATCACTGGTGAGGCCACCTTGGCACCTGCACCCCAGCATAGTCCTGGCACCCTGAGGGGCTCCAGAGGGTGGAGGGGAAGATTCTCTGAATCAAGAGATGTATGCATGCACCTCACTTCTGCTGCTTCTGTCCACCAGCTCCTAAACGTTGGCATGGAGAGGGTCCCAGTGCGGACCAGGAGATGCTGCTGCAGAGCCCAAGCTTCACGGAAGGTCCCCGAGTCCTTGCTGAAGCCCGAGGCTGTGCCCAAGCCCTCACTCACGCCTCTAATGCCTCCTGCGGACACGTGCTTCAGCCAGCCTGGGCTCAGACTCCAGCTGTTGTGGCAGGGCACAGCCTGCCCACGCTGCCAACTTCTGCACTAAGGGAGATGACGGGGAGCAAGAGTGCCACCAGCCCTGCCCCTGCCCCTGCCTCCTCTGCCCAATGCTGCTCCTGCTCTGCTGTCTTCCCCGGGCACACCCAGGCAGGACAGGCGCTCCCGCACCGCTGGTCACCGCATGGCGGCACGGCTGGGTCCAGCCACACCAGAACCAAGGCTCCAAGACCAGCTTCCTACTGCTCAGAGGTATCTTCTCTTGGCTGTCCTGGGAAATGACCCCTATCTCGTGAGATAAACCCTGCACGCAACGCAGAGCCGAGAGCCCACGTTCGTCACCTGTGGGCACTGTGCGAGGACATCGCGGGCAGCAGGACCCTTATGCACAGTCCAAAGTTTCTGATGCCTCCAGAGATGCCCTATTTCAGAGTGCCTGGGCCCGGAGAACTGTAACGGTAGCCACGGGGAAAGGAAAGCACAAGGGATTGCTGCAGGGTCAGCACCGCCTCGGGACCCCCAGCACCAGCCACACGCCAGCCCTGGGGGTGCACGGCAAGGCTCCGCAAGAAGGGCTCTCCCAGGACCCCACCTCACCGCCCAGAAAAAAGAGTAGGAGAGCAGATTTCACCACCAGCCCTGTCCTGGCGATAGACCCTGCCCATCGCTGGAGAGGGGACCCAACCAGGGGGGCCAGCAAACAGCTCAAGCTCTGCTCAGAGGGCAGGGGCCGCCCCGGCAGGGCAGAGAGCTCCATGGGGCAGGACACTGAGAGCAAGGGGTGGGGAGAGGAGGAGGATGGTGACAACCTCAGGAGAGGAGACAAGGCTTTTCTGCGTGAAAGACTCCATGCTTAGAGAAGCTCCGTGCTCAGATGCAAAATCGTCTAGGGTGTCCTCTTCCATCGTCTGTGCCAGCACGGAAACCCCAGCACCCACAGGGAGAGAGAGAGAGACAGAGACAGAGAGAGAGAGAGAGAGCACATGAGAAGGGATGAAGGAAAAAATGCTGGGTGGGAGGGTGGATGAATGTGTGGATGGATGGACGAGTGGGTGGATGCATGCATGGATGGATGGATGCAAAGACGTCACAGCTATGCCAGCTCTAGATGCTCCGTTTACATCTCGGCACTTTCTATGTAAAAGAGACGTGGGGTGAAGTCCCTCTTCCTCTTCCCAGTTTGGTGCTTTGATGAGGGGCTGCAAGCTCACTTCTGCCCAGGCCACCCTGCAGCCCTGGCTCTCCGGCCAGTGCTGGGGACGAGCAGGCACATGTGCACATGACGAATCCCCCGCAGAGAGCCCCTGGCCCAGCCACCCCGCAGTGCCCAGCACCCTCCTCGCAGCCCAGCCCCACGCCCTCGCCTGCTCTGCAAGCCCGTCCCAGGAGGGAGCCAGGGCAAAGCGGCCCCACACACGGTGTCCACCCTGCCTGGAGCCATGCCCACTGCCGCGGGCACAGGATCAGAGCCCCCACGGGGAGAGAACACGGCAGAGGGGAGAGCAAGCAGGGAGGGGCCCTGGCAGGGAGAGGGCATCCAGGCTGGCAGCGGGGACGTCCCTGCCACACGCTGCCTGTACCGAGCCAGCCAGGAACCCAGCACCACAGAGCACCCAGCTGTGCCACATCTGTAACGTCACACAGCCCCGGGGACTCTGCACATCCTGGCACCCCCAGTTCCAGCTCCCCAGGTGCCTTCCTTTCACACCCAGGGTCCCACTGCAAAGCCAGCAGGCAGAACCCCAGGAGGGGAGGACGCGTGTGCAGGGTGCCAGCGCGGCACCACTCACCCCTCCGCCGGCTCCCACAGCCCAGGGCACGGTGAGAGCACATTGGGCACCTCTGTGCAGGCACCTGGTCCTGCTCTGCTGAGGACGCTCCTCGTGAGCTGCAGTGGGCGCTGCCACGCAGGAGCCTTGCTGGAACAAGGGGCGAGGAAAGCCCCACCGCATGGGCCAACAAAGCCACAGCCCAGCTCCCGGGTACCCCCAACACAGCCCTCTGGAGATGGATGAGAAGTTCAACCCCATGCAGCGCCTAGGCACAAGAGATCTCTGCCTGCAGCGTGAAACACAAGCTTGTCACAAAACGGAGAGACAAGGGCCTGGCCAACGGCCCCCTCCCTCCAGCCCATGTCCCACCGTGGAGCTCCCACCACACTGCCCTGGGGTAGCATGGGGGGCAGAGCCCCAGAGCCCAGCAGCTGAGGAACGCCTCCCCGCGAAGATCCCCTCCATAAGAGAAGCAGCAGAACAAACCTCGCTGGCCTTTTCTGGGGTTCCCTTTGGTGTTTCATCCTCGTGCTTGGGTGAGGAAGAGGCTGGTGAAGAAGGCAGCCTCCTGTCCCGGTCCCTGTGAACCAGCTTGCTGTTGGGCTCCTTCAGGGTCCGTTTCAGCTCATTGATGCTGGCCTGATGCTTCAGCAAGACATCTTCTGGCTTGTCCAAAAACTTGGGGAAGGAGAGAGAAAGATAACTGTGATTAAAGCCCCAGCCAAGGCAGAAGAGATGAGCAGGGGCACTGGCAGGGTTTGCTTCACAGTGGGCTTGAATTTAGGGTCCTGAGACAAACGGACAGCGAGACAGCGCACCCCGGTCTGCAGTTCTCACTCAGACCGTTTCAGGCAGCAGCAAAAAGGCAGCACGTGGCCAACCGCGTGTGGCAGGTGCCCCTCCATGAAGGGCACAGCATGCCCCTCCGGCACCTCCAGCACGGCCTGCTGAGGACAAGCTGAGACACGTGGAGGAAGAGGTGGGCTCCCCCTTGGGATCAGCAAGGGATGGGGCCCTGTTGGAACTGCCAGCAGCCTCCTCTGCTGCTCTTGTGCCAGGCACAAAGGGACCCCAGCCTCTGTCCCAGCCAGGGCAGGAGACCAGCACTTCCAACAGAGCGCCTTCCAAGTGGGCTTTGCCAAGGGCAGGAGGGCAAGGGCTGGTCAGAGATGCCCAGCACAGATCCAGGTCTGGACCACCATGGAGCAGCACCCTGCGGCGGGGTCCGGGCTGCTGTGCAGAGAGGACAGCCCCGAGCGCTCAGTGCAAGGTGGGGTTTAGGCGTTAGAGCATCGCTTTGTGATGGTACAGGCACCGGGGTGGCTCCCCTCGTTCTGCCGCAGAGGTGGGCAAACCAGCTCAGAGCAAAAACCAGCAAGAGCAAGAACCCTGGATTCTGCTTCAAACTCAAACCTCTCCTGAGGTTCAAAAGGAGTCCCCTAGAGTACCTCCCCTGATATTTCTCAGCAACAGCCCAGAGACCCAAAAGAGCCCCATGAAAAACCCCACCAATTTTTGCAGATCCTGAAGGCTCAGTGCAACTAATGAACAAACTCCCTCCGTGGACCCGCGTGCTGAGCCGTGGCCAAGTGCATCGTGGTTTGCCCACCTCTGGGCTCGGGTGTGCTGGGGGCCGGGGGAGCAGCACATGCACATGCGGCGGGTAAGCAATGAGGGGGGCAGGGGAGGGACCAGAGTGGTGCCCACCGCCCCGGCGGGGTCTGCCCTGCGGTGCGAAGAGGGACAGTGACGGCTGCGTGGTGCTGGCGCGGCAAACCCCAGCGTCTGGCCGCCTTCACCCCCGGTGACAGATCCAGCGAGGATCGACATCCCACCATGAGCGGAGGGGAAACCCCTGGGGAGCAACCATGGATTTTAGGCTGGGGTGAATTGTTCCTGATGGGAGGACCACTGCGGACGCGGGAGTTCGTATAGGGGAAGGCACAGCCTCCCTCTCCCCTGCGACAGCTGGCGCTCAGGCTGGGCAGATGCACGGTGGCACAGGGGTGGGTGCCAGCGCCTGCCCGCACAGGCAGCCGAGTGGGTGCCCAAGGCAGCTCAGAGACTCATCTGTCCCCAACGGGGTGGGATGGCAGCCACGGCGCTGCTGGGCGCTCCAGCCCCGCTCTGCAGAGGGGAGCCATGCTGCGGGAGCAGGGGGCTGCGGGATTGCAGAGCCGCCGGGCAGGGCTGGGGACGGAGGCAGCTGGGGTCACGCAAGAGCAGAGCGTGGGT
Source organism: Pterocles orientalis (assembly GCA_011057875.1). Taxonomy (NCBI): domain Eukaryota; kingdom Metazoa; phylum Chordata; class Aves; order Pterocliformes; family Pteroclidae; genus Pterocles; species Pterocles orientalis. Next base: position 536,857 of record WKFP01013943.1, read on the forward strand.
CGGGGCACCGGCGGGAGCAATGGGACCAGCTCCGCAGGAGAGCTGAGGCCGCAGGGCTGGGCGGGGAGGAGACACAAGGCGAGGACATGGTAGAGGCAGGAACACGAGCAGAAGCCGGGTCTTCCCAACGGGCCAAGGACTCGGCGTGGGGGCCTGGCCGTTGTGCCTTGGGAGGGCTCTTGTTCACATGGACGATCACGACTACCTTACTTAGTGGGATAGAAGATGCCGTGTGCGCGCTGGGACGGATCCCCAGCTGTCTGCTCATCGGGCTTCTCTAGCATCCAACCCCCCGCCCCGGTGCATCTTGTATTCCAGTAAATAGGGTGAGACACAGAGTTGCTTTGGAAAGGATGGACAATATGATGCACCGATGAGGACTAAGATACTCCAGAGAAAGAATACCTCCTGCTTGTGCCTGGGGGTTGTTTCGTGCTCCGGCTGGCAGCAAAGAGAGGGTTAAAAGTAACCAGCAGGGTCAGTTGAGGGAACTTATCACAAACATCACAGTTAAGTTGATGGGCTGAGAGGGTGCAGAAGGACCAGACCTCCCTCCCCTCGCAGCATGGGGCTGAAATGGGCTGGGGTGTCCCTGGGCCAACCTGGGGGCCGGGGCAGGGGGTGGGTGGGCTGTGCCTGAGCAGTGGTGGGTGTGAGCGGGCACCGGTGTACCTGGCCTGTCCCCATCCCTGTGCTGGAGCCAGGCTGCTCCCAGGTCCAGCCCTGCCTGGGGACGAGCCTGGAGACCACCTGGAGGGCTTCTGGGGAATCAGAGTTAAGCTGAGCTGCTATGGCAGCCCCATTTCCACTGGTGAGGCCAAGAGCCATGTCCCAAAGGTGCCACCAGCCTGGGGCACAGCTGGCCAAGAAAGGGCTGTGGGGGACTATGACCCAAGGTGACCCTTCCTGCCTGCAGCCCAGCCCTGCTGCCTGTGCCCGGTCCCCTGCCTGCCCTCTCCAGATGTGAGCCAGCCTACCCCTCCACCTCCACCCGCCTCTGTCCACCTCCTCTGTACCTTCAGCTCCTTGATTTTCGTTGGGGTGGTCACCTCCTCATCCTCCGTCTCAGACCGTCTCCTGCTGCCAAACTCACCGTCCTCATCCTGCTTCTCACCCTCCGCCCCGTCATCGTGGTTCTCGCTGACGGAGGCTGGGCGCGAGAACTCTGCCCGTGGGGGAGAGCCAGGGTCACCCCAGCCCTGTCACCCCCATCCCAGGTCCCCATCCCCTGCCCCCCCACCCTGCCAGCCCAGCCCTGGGGGCCAAGGAGCCCCCAGCACCCTGCAGCAGGGAGGGCTGGTCCCAGGGCACAGAGAGCCAGCAGAGCCCCATCCCCCAGCTGCCCGACCCCCATCCTGCCACATCCCCCTGAACAGTCTGAGCTATCACTTGGGGTGGGGACAGCCCCTCTGCCACGGGGACACAGCTGGGGACAGCCTCTGGAGGGAAGCCTGATGGCTGCCGTAACCCTGTCGAATGAGCCGGAGAGAGCTCAACAGCATCCCCCTCGCTCCCGCCAGCGGACCAATCTCCCTCCCCCTCCCCAATTTGGGGCATACCTCCGTCAAGGCTGCGAGACATGGTGTACCGTTTGCTGGAGGAGCGCTCGAAGAAGGGAGCCGGGCGGTCGATGAGGGCGCTGGCCTGTCGCGTCTGTGCCTGCGTCCGCCCGCTGTAGCGGAACTTGGAGCCCATCACCAGGAAGCCCTTGGGGGGTGGCTCTGGGGACACCAGCCTGGGGGCAGGGAGGTGGAGAGCCGTCAGCCAGCCCCAGCCATGCCCCCTGCGGCAGAGGCAGGAACACGTGCGCGTCCCAGAAGGGAGGCCTGGAGAAGGTCTGGAGGAGGTCTCCTCACCTGAAGAAGGTGTGATGCTCTATGCAGACCTTCCAGAGGCGCTTGGCGGAGCGGTGGTTGGGCAGCTTGAAGCCAATGGTGCTCTCAAACTGTTCGTACTTGGGGGAGACAGAGACATGTCGTTACAGGCAGGTCCTGCCCCAGAAGATTGGTGGGACCCATCCTGCTGAGGCTCTCAGGCTGCCCCGGCAGGAGCCATGACTGTGCAAAAAACCAGCCTTCAAAGCAGCGCTGGCAAGGGCCACGGCAGCCGCACAGGGTGGTGGGATCGCACCCCCCCACTTTTGGCCCAAGCACTTTCCTCAACTGTAAATGGCTTTTCAGTGCAAGATAAATTCCCTCAAGAAACAAAAACCTTTTACAGCTCGTGTGGGCGAGAGGACATCACTCTCCGTTTTAGATGCGCTGCCCTTGCCCTCCTGCCGGCTGGAAAATGTGGGTGGAAATGCATTCTCCATCAGCGCACGCAAAAGCCAGAAGAGTGAAAATCAAGTCAGAAAATGAATGAAGAAGCCTCCTGATGGTATTTTGTGAAGCATGGAAGGCAAGTCAAAAATGGCCCTCAGCACCCCTTCCTGGGCCACCTCCCCACGCCAGCGGGGTCACGGCATCTGGCTGGTGGGGAGAGGAGCCTGGGGTGCCCCCAGCCTGCCGGAGTCACCTTGCCAGTGAGGAAACAAGAGCACGAACACGAAAGCACTTGCTGAAAGCCTCCACACGCCATGGGAGATGTGCTCTCCCGGCCAGCGTGGTCGTTAACCCGGGACCCTCGGGGCAGAGACCCCCACCAGGCAGCCACAGCCCCACCCAGCAGCACCCTCCCTGCCCCAGGGCCACGCTGGCGCTCAGCACCCACCTCACCCGGCCGGATCTTGATGTAGAAGTTGCTCCTCTTGTAGGAAATTTTGAGGATCTTGGGCCAGGCGAAGCGGTTGATCCTCAGGCGGTCCCTGTAGATGAGGAGGCCATTGGCGCAGACGCCCAGCATGATGTCAATGCCCTCGGAGTCCTGGAGGGGACAAGAGGGACAGGAGGGGACTGCTCAGCTGCCCAGTAAGAACCAGTCTGGCCAGCACGCCACGCTCCCTCCTGCTCGGTGCTCTGCTACAGGCTGACAGCAAGGTAAGAGTTGCAGCCTGCTTGAGGTGGGATCTCTGGAGGTCCTCTGGTCCGACACAGAGCTGGCTGCCCCAGACCCTGTCCCTGCTGAACCTCCACTGCGGGAGGAAGGGGCTGGGCAGGGCGCGGTGGCACTGGCCATCGCTCTGGCAGCCCCACGGCCCCGTACCTTGGCGTGGTGCAGGTCCACCCCGTACATGGAGAGCTTCTTGGCGTTCTCCAGGAAGTGGATCTCCGCTTCCCCAGGGGTCATTCCCCTGCAGGGAGACAGAGAGGGGGACACATGGCTGGGTGCCACACCGGGCTTGGCCAGCTCTCTGGTGGCTTTCCTCGCCACCAGCCTGTCCTCTGCTGGGGCTCACCGGTAGGTCTTGTGCAACTCCATGATGCGCTCCTCCAGCTCTCGCGTCTGGTTGGGGGCGAAGCGGAGCTCGGTGACGTAGTTGCCCACGTGCTCCTCGGCATCGTAGTCGCCCAGCTCAGCCTGCACGGCGTAGGAGCCCAGCAGGGCGTGCGTGACGAAGGAGCAGGGCAGGCGCCCCGTGATGATGTCTGCACGGAGCTGCAGGCACAGGTAGTATCTGCAGGAGAGCAGAGGGTGAGAGCAGGGCCGAGGCATGCCCTCCGGAGCAGGCTGGGGCTCCCTGGCCAGTGGCAGCGTGCACCCCACTTTGCACTGCTCTCCGCGGGGACCGGCCACCTCCCACAGCCACCTTCCTGGCCCCACTCTGCGTGATTTGGACACGGCACACACAGGAGGAGGGCAGCGAGCCCCCAGACATCCCCCAGCTGCCCACGTCCTGCCCTGGCCATTGTGCCCACGGAGGGCTGGTCCCCACCTCGTGATGTCCTCCGTGAGCTGGGCAGGGTCTGGAGGGTAAAACTTCACGGTGAAGGCGAAGTTCCAGGGCCCGCCTAGGGAGGGGAGAGAGCAGTAAGGGCAGGATCCATGCTGGCTGCCGGAGCACCTGGGCATCCACTAAGGGCCCTATGACTGTCCCCAAGCCTGGCACAGGGCAGGGACTGAGGGGGCTCCAGAAGCTGCCGGGAGAGCAGCCATTGGGACACCAGAACAACCTGGTTAACCCTCCCCAAACAGCTAGGGAGAGAAAAGCATCCCAACTTCAGGAGCCATCAGCTCAGCGAGACTGCCAATGTCACAGCAAGAGCCCCCCATGTCCCAGAAGGTGACACTTTGGGTAACAGCCCTTCTGCCACCCCAGCAAGGCAACTTCATGGGCAAAGGTACCCCAGGATCTGTCTCAGCAAGCTCCCCACTCTTCCCCCAATCCCTGTGCTCCCTGCTCAGGGCAGGTGGAGATGGCACCCAGAGAGGGACCAGGTCTTGGCCAGCTCTCCAGTGGCACAGACAGGGTCCTTCCCCCACCATGGCTGTCCCAAGTAAGAGGAGAGGTGGGTAACGAGCAACAGCATCCCTGCCCCAGGTCAGCTGCCAAAGGTCCCCACCAGGGCAGGTGGGGAGGGGACCCACCAAAGGACAGCCACAGAGGAGCCACCCGGGAGCCCCGTGGGACACCCAAGGGCTGGGAAGGGTGGATCCTCCCCGGGCACTTACTGCGGATCTGCTTCTTGATCTCTTTGGAGGGATCCAACCAGTTCTGCAACAAGGAGACAGCAGGTCAGGGGGGGCCCCGCCATGGAGGGAATGGCTGCAGAGGGACCCCCCGTGCTCACCTTCTGGCTGTCTGAGTCACAGAAGGTGAGGCCGAAGTAGTCTTTCTCCAGGAGGTTGAGATGCTCGCACACCATGTCGAAGAGGACCTGGCCTCGGGCGTGCTTCTGTGGGACACACGAGAGGCTGCTGGTGAGACCCTGGAGACCCGCTGGGTGCAGGCAGGGAGCACCGGGGAGGGTCAGGGCAGCCCTGGCCCTCCAGGTGACCACCAGAAGGTGCTGGGCTGCCTTTGAGAGCAGCCTTCTCCCCCAGCAGCACCGCTTTGGGGACACCCAGGTGGTCCCAGGGCTGCAGGGACAGGGCACGGCCGAGCCCCACAGGCAGCAGGTCCCACAGGCCAGGGGACCTGGTGCCCACCCAGCTCACCCCCCACCACACCAGGAGCCAGCAATGCCAAACCAGAGGGGGCCCAGCCAGCCCAGACACCCCCACTCCAGACCAGAGAGCTGGGACAAACACACCCCAAAGCTCGTGGCAGCCAGCGCTGCTGGTGGGACACGCTCCTCCCCGACACCCTCCCGGCTGGTGGCGGTGGTGGCTGGGTCCTGAAGCACAGCGTGACAAACGAGAGCCACAAAGAGCCCAAGCCATGCAGAGGGATGAAGGGTACCCTTGTTACCTGGTCCTTGGCGTTCCCCTGAATTTTCCTTCATTACCGGTGGCAGCGAGGCACTGGCTTGCTCAAGAAGATGGAAGAACGACCCCTCCCCTATTTACAAAATTGGAGCCTGGCAGCTCCCACCTCCCCTCTCCAGGACATCCACTTACCGGAGCCCCTTCCCCACGCACCCCAGGGATAGCAGCCCAGGGCACTGGGGCTCGCTGCCCTGACTCTGGGTTGCTGCTGCCTGGCTCTTCTCCCTCCTGCTGACCTGGGTTCGAAGGTAGGGGCTCACCCATGGCACGTGTCAGGGTGTCACACTGAACAGTTTACTCAGCTTTCTGATTTTTACTGAATTTGCCTTAATTAAGCAAGGCACAACTATTCCCACTGGCCTGCGAGAAATTAAGACATGCAGCACCAGCCCTTCTAGGCTAAACCCTCTCCCCTGTGCCCCAGGTCACTTTCTAGAGAGCAGCGGCTCGACCCCATTCTCTGCACCACAGCAGCAGAGAGCTCGTCCTTCCCCGCGCCCGGCAAGGGCCATCGGTCTGCTCGCATTGCTGCCAGCGAGCCTACAACCTGACTCTGCACGCGTGCTGGCTTTGCTTGGCCAACACCACGGGGAGAGCCAGGGAAGGGACAACCCTGCTGGGGCTCACGCAAGCTGCTCCTGCACCCCATGAGCCCCTCGCAACCCCTGGGGTGCTCCACTCCTTTTCCTCTTTGGGAAGGCTTTCATCTTCATGGCAACCCACCTTTCCAGGGCTTTGTGACAAATTTTACCGCCAAAGCAGCAGTCAGGGCTGCTGGAGATCGGAGATGCTCACTCATCCCAGGCAGCCCCAGCGAGCCGGCAGCCACGCTCCTTACGTTCATCAATCCCACGCAGCTGAGACCCGAGGGAGGCAGGACCCGCATACGGATGCAGGTTCTCTCTGCACAGCCAGCTCCGAGCCACTGCCAACAAAAACCCGTCTGCCCGCTCACCAGCACCAAGTGCAAAGGTCTCCCTGGCAAAGGCTCCAGGATTTTACTCCTGAATAATCTCAACTTTTGCATTTTTAAGCGAAGTTGCCAGTCCTTAAAAACATCCCTCTCACCAGGCGGGAGCCATGGGTCAGAGCAGCGCTGCCTTCCCCGACCCGCGGGCAGGAGCCAGCAGCAAGTGCTGGGACAGGAACAGGCATTCCTGGCAGGAACTTCTCCCACAGGACCCTTCCACAAAAACCAGCCCCAGCTCCGGATTTAACCCTGGGTGTCCCCCAGCCTGTCCTAGGAGGGTGAGGTCCCCGTGACAGCGGCTGCAGCAGCCCCGCAGCATCTCCCAGTGCCACGGCAGCCACTGGCGGGCACCAGTCCCCTCTGTCCCTCCCTGCAGTGACAGCCACGAGCAGGGGAACGCGCTCCTCCGTGCACACCCATAGGTGCTTATAGAATCACAGAATCACAGAATCACTTAGGTTGGAGAAGACCTCAAGGATCATCAAGTCCAACCGCCAACCCAACCCCACCCAACCCACTAACCCATGTCCCCAAGCACCACATCCACACGTTTCTTGACCCCCTCCAGGGATGGTGACTCCACCACTGCCCTGGGCAGCCTGATCCAATGCCTCATCACTCTTGCAGTGAAGAATTTTTTTCTAATATCCAGCCTAAACCTCCCCTGGTGCAACTTGAGGCCATTTCCTCTCCTCCTATCACTTGTAACTTTAGCTTGTGCATGCCCATGCCATGCGCTTGCGACGCTGCACAAACAGCGGGTGGCTCGCACACCCAGAGCAGGGCACGGACTGCCCGCCCCGCACGGCGCCCTGCCTGCACACACGAGGACGCAGCTGCAAGGACGTGCACGTGTATCACCCTTCTGTGTGTGCACACACACGGACAACGCTGCCAGGCTCTGACACACCTCCCCACGCAGCCCCTCGCCTGATGGCTTTGTGGGGAGGGACAGCGAGGGGCGAGGAGTTGAGCACAGAGAGGATGGTCACAAACTCGCCTGGGGCAGCCGTGAGGGTCTGCGCATGCGTCAGCCTTTTCGAACCAATGCGTGCACACACATCCTTCGCCTTAGCGTGCGGGACAGCCAACACGCTGTGCTCCCACGGCGTCTGCAGACAGGCTGGCGTGTGGATGTGTCGTGCACGTATTGCCAGGCAGAGCTCTGTCCCCCGCCTATTCAGCTTCTGCTTTTTAGGCGCCGTTTTCTTCTGTGAGTAGCTGCCAAATTGGGATTCACTGGGCTACAATTCCCTGCTAGGCTCTGTCTTTCCAGATTTTTTTCCTTATCTTACAATTTCAACTTAAATGGCTATTTCTGTGGATCCTTTTCTCTAGCAGAAAGGTGCCACAAAGCTGTCCTTGGAAGGGCCCTGACATCAGGGACTCACTGGGCTGGGCAGGGTCCCCGGGCTGAGGCGTGTCCCCTCCTTGCTGCCAGCACACCCCTGGAGCTGGGACTCACCTCCACCTCGCATTCGTACTCGGAGGCATCGAGCAGGGTCACTCTGCAGAGGGCACTCTTCATTTTCTTGGTGGTTTTCTGGGGTGACTTCTGGGTCTTGCTGGGGGTTGTTTTGTCAGAGAGCCCGTCCGTCTCGCTGTAGTCTTTCTCCTCCATCTCTGTGCCCTGGAGTGGGGGGATGCACAGGGTTATCTGGCATTGCTGCCGGGATGGACGGGCAGACAGATGGGGCAGGCTGACCACCCCACTCCGCCAGCACACCCAGGGCGGCACACCCGGGAGCCCGGGGTCGGTTCAGCACCCGCCACCTCCCCGCCCAAGCACCCAGCGCCGCAGGCAGGGCCAGGCAGCACCGTGCCCGTGGGCAGCAGCACGGCTCCCCGCAGCTCTGAGGCCAACGTTGGGGTGCAGCCGCTGCTCCCAGCCCTGCCAGGGGCAGCTCAGCCTGGAACACGGGGCCCCCGCTGCCTCCCCCTGCCCTGGCCAGTAGCTACTATTCCCAGCAGAGTCAGCACTTGGGGCTGCCCCACGGCTCCTCCTGCCTGTCCTGCCCACGAAAACCTGCGCAGGCAGCTGGGCGGCAGCCAACAGAGCCCATTCCCTGCCCTGGCTGCAGGGAGCTTCCCCCCGGGGCATTCCCCTGGGGCGACAGGGCAGGGCAGGTGCCCACCGCACACGCCCCGCAGCACGGACACAGCGATGGGCAGCAGAGCGTGGTGGCACGACCCCTTCCTCTGCTGCGCCCTCGTCTGCCTCATTTCACAGCACCCAGCCGTCACCCACTCACCAGCTCCGTATTTCGGGCATCGGACTGTGCCCCGAGCTTCTCATTGGCCTCAGCGTCCCGGCCGGCGGGGTTGGGGCTGTGCGCGGCTGCCTCCAGCTGCTGCTGCGCAGCCTCCTCCTGCGCGTTCTTCACCTCCGAACCGGGGCCCGTCTCCGTTGTCATGGCCACTGGTCACCCTGCTCTGCCACCACCACCCACAAGGAGAGACAGGAGGTGTCACCCAGGTGCACTGGGATGGAAGATGCTGGCTGGGCAGCCTGGGACGCCCCGGCCATATGGGCAGGAGTGGGAGCTGCCCGCCTCTGCCCCGCTGCCTGCCAAAGACCCGCTGCCAGACACCCGGCTCCCTGTCCACGCCGGGAGGTGGCTCTGCAAAGGGCTGGTGGCAGCAGCGCAGGATGTCAGGATTTCACACTCAGTTAGGGAATCACGGGATGGTTTGGGTTGGAAGGGACCTTAAATCCCACCCAGTGCCACCCCCTGCCATGGGCAGGGACACCTCCCACCAGCCCAGGTTGCCCAAAGCCTCATCCAGCCTAGCCTTGAACCCCTCCAGGGATGGAGCATCCACAGCTTCTCTGGGCAACCTGGGCCACTGCCTCACCCCCCGCACAGGAAAACATTTCTTCCTCACATCTCATCTCCATCTCCCCTCTTGCAGCTCCAAACCGTTCCCCCTCATCCTGTCCCTGCACCCCCTGATCCAGAGCCCCCCCATCTCTCCTGTAGCCCCCTTTCAGCACTGGAAGGTGCTGGAAGGTCTCCCCGGAGCCTTCTCTCCTCCAGGCTGCACACTCCCAACTCTTTCAGCCTGTCCTCGCACGGAAGCTGCTGGAGAAGAGCCAGCAGAGTGGGGAGGGACACGGGTGGCAGGGACCCGCCGCGGTCAGGGCAAGGGGCTCATGCCCCATCCCCACACTCACAGCAGGGAGTGGGGCTGGCCAGAACCCCCTGCTCCTGCCAGCCCTGGTGCCTTCAGTACCTTCCTATTTTTTCTGACTAGAAGAGCTTATTCTGAGAGGAAAAACCAGGCAGTGAGTCAGGTTAAAGGCTGCACTGACACAGGAAATGCACACATGGACAACCCCACACACTGCATCCGCGACATGGGTTTTTTTCCCCTCTGGACTTCCCAGCAGCGGCAGCACGCTGGGTTCCCACGGCCGGCGTGGCCAGACCCTGCACAGCAGCAGGACAAAACCTGCCTCCAGCTCCAGCTGCCTGTCCCGCGCCAGATGCAAAAACAAACCCGGGGCCAGGCACAGGGAGGGGAAAGCACTTTCCACGCTGGGGTGCTCAGTAACGTGTTTTTGCAACCTTTATGGTTTGGAAACTTTTCTGCAAATGCAACGTGGAGCTGCACACATGGTCTACACGCAGACGGGTCACAGAGCACCCACCTGTTGTGACTGTCACCCATCCGCCACTCAGGCTGCTCAGGCCCCACCAGCTCCCCATCGCTGGGATCCCCAGGCCATGTCCAGCCTCGCAGGACCAGCTGGGATCGGTTGGCTTTCCCGGCTGCAAGTACACATTGCTGGGTCACATCCAGTTTGTCACCCCCTGTACCCCTTCTCCGCAGGGCTGCCCCCAACCCATCCATCCCCCAGTCTGTGCTGTACTGGGGGCTGCCCCAGCCCAGTGCAGGACCCTGCCCTTGCCCTGGTTGAACTTCAGGAGGTTGATGTGAGCCCCTTCCTCCAGCCTGTCCAGGTCCCTCTGGCTGGACCCCTTCCCTCGGGGGGTCAGCTGCAGTGCTCAGCCTGCGCTCAGCTCCAAACTTGCCGACTTCCACAGAGAAAACATCCCACCCCCAGCTCGTGTCCCACCTCTGCCTTTCAGATGTCCTCAGCACAACGTGGAGATGTGAAACCTTACCCAGAAGAACTGCCGAAGCTGGCTCCTGGGGCTGGGAGGGGGCAGGCAGGAGGCAAGAGAAGGGACGGGCAGAGAAGAGGGAAGGAGGCAGCCTGCGCCTCCCGCAGCCAGGCTCATCCTGCCCAGGAGCAGCCCCTCCGCGAGCACCGCGCGGTCACCACCCAGGGACCTGCTTCACACCAGAAGAGCCAGGATTTCCTCCCCCTGCCCCAGGGCCACACTCTCCTGGCCAGAACAGGGAGGACAACCTGCCACCGGCCCCCAAGAAACATCAGCTCAGCTTCTCCCAGCAGAGCCCAGTGCTCAGCGGAGGGCACGAGAGGATTTCAAAGGTCACCAGTGGTTTATTTTTTCCGCAGAGGAAATAGGGCTGCTGTTTTTCCGCTGGAAATTCAAGCAGTTGCACGCTCCCAGCTCCAATCCCTGCATGGATCATTCCCAGCCGCTTCCGTTTGGATCTCAGCGTGTGAATTTTTTAATCAACGTGAAATCTCTAAGATGACAACCATTGCTTTGGGCTAAAAACATCCTGAGTTTTTCACTCAAGGTTTCTAAACTTTCTTCCAAACTGTTCTTCCCTGCACCAAGAAGCACCGATCCCCGAGGCAATGCGGGGTGTTGTTTAAGGGTGGCAGGCTGTGAATTCACCCCACCTCTCCCAGCCAGCCCTCCTTGTGCATACGGAGCTCCACTTCCAACCTTCTGACGATGGGCAAGGAGCCTGATCCAGGGACCCCAACTTTCAGCTGAAGCAGGTGAGAGCACGACACAGCAGCCTGGGGTGGTGGAGCCCCGGCCAAGGGGTCCAGCAGGGCTCCAGGGACCATCTCCCTGCTCCCATCACAGCCTGGTTTCTCCTGCCGCTTTGCTTTGGGATCCCAGCTGCTGCTCTGGTCCCTGGCCCCAGCACAGCTCAGCCCCATCGCACGTCTCCCTCCACCACAGGTGCCACTGGGCTCCCAGTACCACCCGTCCCCGCACCGCGGCAGGGAGACAGGGCTCAGCATGGGCGCAGAGGAAACCTGAGCACCGATGGGCCCCGTCCCAGCAAGGACTCAGTGATCCCACCTCGGCGGCGTCACTCCTGCCCTGGCAGCGTGGAACAGGAGCTGCCAGGGGATGGAGCCCCTCCATGATCCCTGGGGAGGAGCTGGAAGCCCCTCGGCCTCTCGGCTTGCAGCCATGCTGGGAAGGCTCCAGTCCCCTGCACTGGGCTGCAAACTCATGTCTGGGACCGCGAAGCATCTCTTTTTTGTCTCCAGCAATTCGGGCAGAACATGAATGCAGAAGAGGCTCCACCACGTCTAGGAAGAGCAGATCTGTTGTGAGCGGACATGAGCGAGCTACTCACATCATCTTGAGTGCCAGGTCCGCCTGCTGAGGTGGGGCGAGGTTGCTGGGGGCTGGGGTTCGTCTCCCCAGCAGAGGACCAGCCATCTCCCCCGAAGGTAACCCAGACACAGGGCTGTTGTTCCCCACCCCGAGGGGGGGTCCTGGACAGACCAAACCCAAAAGCTGAAGCACGAGCACTTATCTTTGTCAACCCACCACCTCCATACCAAGACTGCTACATAAGACCCCGGCGCTGGAACCAAGGGGTGGTGAAATCTCCGTCTCTGTCACTATCTCTCCCTCTCTCTCTGTCCCCTCTCTCTTCTCTCTCAACTCTTTCCTGCTCTACTTTATAAGTGTTACCTGGTGCTAGACCCTGAAGAGTCGATAATTGATGAATGTTATCTGGTGCTTGACCCTGAATAGTTGATCTGTAACATTTCTGCAGTTGTTGAAACGCAATAAAATCCTCTGAGTCACGGTCTATGTCCACCGACCCTGCAGCCCTGACGGGAATGGACTGGCAAATCCACCGGGGCTCCTTCCTGGGGGATCACAAAACATTCACCTTCCTCATCACCCACTGAGTTGGGCAAGACAAAAGGGTGCGGGAGATGCCCCAGGGGAGCCGGGGCTGGCAGGGGAGCCAGTGACAGTGGCCCCGGGGGCACAGCACTGCTGCTGTCAGCAGGGTGGGGGGCTCCGGGCTCCACCACCGAGGCCAGAGTGACCACCAGCACCCTCTGCCAGGCCAGGGGGCTCAGCACCCCTGGGGCACCCGAGGACTCAGAGGGACCTGAGCAGCACTCACAGGGAGCAGCCAGTGCCACCCATCCCGGCCCCTTCTCCCCGTCGGGGAGCTGGGTGTTTTCCTGCGGACTCTCCTACAGCACTCAAGAGCTTCAGAAGTAGAGGATGTTTATCGCCAGACCATCTGCACCTTAAGCAGGAGCTACCCCTGATTGAAAGGCGGAAAGCACACTTTCAGACAGCAAGAAGCTGGTCCCACGGACTGTTTGCCATTACACAGCCCCTTCCAGACACAAAACTCGGCTCCTGCTGCCCCCCCAGGAGACCCTGATGCAGGGGGCCACGGGTTGCGAAAGGAAGGACATGCCAAAGAGACAACTTAACTGACATATTTGCTATCACAAACCTTCAGAAGAGGTTTAGACCCCAACTGTAGCAAACTTCATCAAGACCACTGGAAATGCTGTCCTACATCGTTTGTTTCTAAATACGACCCGCAGCAGGAGCAGGACCCAATCCTGCAGGTCCTGTCCCAGCCCTTTCCATGCGTGTTCCCTCGGGAGCCAAGCCAGGGCCAGGGCAGGTCCCGTGCCAAGCCTGGCAGCTGCCCGGGCAGCGGGCACCTTCTCCCCAGACCCCTTCTCTGTGCAGGGCGCTGGCTGAAGGGCTCCCTTGCACCCGCGGTCCCCAGTGCCATGTACAACCCCAGTTTTCAGCAAGGGCTGGCTTGCTTCTGCTGCAGCCGGAGACAAAACAAGCCAGGGATATTCTCCTCAGGGCAAACAGCAGGTGAAATGGCTGGAGTCGGTTGGAACTCCCGGCTACCGAAACAGGCACACAGGAACGGTGACTGCAAAGAAAGCCTCAGCAGGACCAGAGGTAGACCTGCTTGTCATACCTACAATCTCCTCCCATCATCTCCCTGCCTGCTCCTCCTTCCCCTGGTGTTTTCCTCTTCCCCCGTTCAAGCTGGAGTGTGGATTCACGGCTTTCCCAGACGCTCTGCCCCCACACTTCCCCAGCATATCCCAGCTCCAGCCTCCGCAGCGCTCCCCTCCCAGAGCATTTCCTTCCCTGCACCTCTGAACGGGGTTTTGCCTGAGCCCGCTTTCCCCTTCCCCCTGCCCATCACTCCCTGCTGCAGGGCTGGTTTGCAAGGCTGAGCATCCCCCTTTGCTCCCGGGTTCTGCTTTCCTCCCCTCGCTCCCAGCTGAGGATGGTGCCCATCCAGGATGTTTCGCTTCTGAAGCATCACGGACACGGGCAGACATGAGTCCCTGTGCAGAGCCCCACAGCGAGTGCCCAAACAGGACTCTGCAGAGTCCAGCACAACTGGGGTGCCCAGAGCTGGGTAACAACCAGGCACCCCCCTCCCTTGCCACTGCATTCAGCAGCTGCCGAGGGCCCAGGGGTCTGATCCTGGCAGCAGAGACCAGCGCCACGCTGCGGGACAGATGACAGTCAGAGATGGGGAGCAAGCTTGGCACAGGGAGCACCCTGTGGGGGTGGCAGAGGCTGCGAGACACCGGGCAGGGGGTCCAGGTACTTGCCAACCCCTAAAAATAGAGGAGCTCACCTGGGCTGCGGCACCCAGCACCCCCGCCATGGGGCAGAGGCTGAGCTGGCAGGGGGCAGGCAGGATGAGAGCACAGGCAGCACCTTGCAGCTCGGCAGGGAGTCCTGGGCATCCTCCAGGGACACATAAAAAGTGAACAAGGAAAGCGATCCCCAAAGCCCCAGCAACACACAGCACCCCTGAGCCCTGCTGCCACCCACCCTCACCCCCCCAGCACTGGGGGACGTGCAGATCCCCAAAGAGCTCTGCAGTGCAGCCGGCCGCGCTCTGCTGCAAGGCCAAAACAATGCTCTGAGCTGCCCTGTTGGAAACACAGGGTATCCCCAGCTCCTGCAGACTGCACCCTGCTCCTCCTCATGCAGGACTGGCAGGGGCAGAGATCTGCACTGCCCCAAACCACTCCTCAGCTAGGAAAGTGCCCTGTCCCCACAGCCCGGGCTCCAGAACCCACATCCCACCCAGGCTGCTGCTCCCCACGCTGGGCACCCGCTGCCACCAAAGCCCAGAGCATTCCCTGGGCAGGCAGCAGCACGGCAGAGCATCCCCGCATCGTTGCCTTCTCCACGGCGGCGCCGGCCCTACCTTGGTGCCGGGTCCCCATGCCTCCAGCACGGCTCGTTGCTGCCAGGCTGCTGCCACGTCCGAGGCAGCGCTTTCTGCAGAGCCGCCTCTTCCCCGAGCCCAACACCCCCGTGCCGTGATTGATGTGTACCGCAGCCGAGCTGCGAACTGGGCTGCCTTCCCATCCCACTGCCGGGCTCCCCCCTCGCCGGGAGCTCCGCGCCCACACCGCAGCCCCGTGGCGTGGCAGCAGGGTCCCATGTGGGTGCTGGTGCCAGCCCCATCCGCCCTCCTTCCCTGCAAACACCTGACTCATCCCGGGCCAGGCACCACAGAGCCGGCGCAGGCTGTGATCCTGCCAGAATCCTTCCGTGTGCACACACTGGCTGCTCAGCAAGGAGCTGGACCCACCATGCATCTTCATCCCAAGTTAATCTGGCCCTGTCTGTATCACCCCCCAGCCCTTATGAGGGTCCTAGGTCACTGCACCGCCTCCAAAACACCTCCCCAAGCACCCCCGTTGCACTACTCAGCCTGGAGATGTACAGCCAAGAGCTGAACAGAAGCTCTTTCATCGCCCCTGTCCGTAGCGAAGTGCCAAGCGTGACACCCAGCACATCCCTGCCTACAAGGCACGTGGCTCCTTGTCCCCCCTTGTCCCCTGGGAGGGACAACACAACAGCACAAAGTGCCCATAAAGCACAGCGTTGACACCACCGCAGCGGAGGGACGGATCCGGCGGTGGGAAGCCCCAGAGCACAGGCAGGGCACCGGCAGAGCAGCTGCGGGACGGCAGCGGGTGCTGCCCAGCACCCCACACCCGGGCAGCCCTGGGGGGGACAGGCAGGGGATGGGCAGCCCCGGGGGGGGGCAGGCAGGGCTGGCTGGGGATGGGCAGGCAGGCTGAGGGCAGGGGCAGTGCTCAGGTAGCACCCACCGGTTTGGACACATGCTGATGAAGACTCCAGAGCACGCCACGCCATCAGGAGCCCCTGGGGAAGAAGCACAAGCCAGGCAAAGTCTGGCAACTTGCTGTCTCAGAGTCCCAGCAGGCTCCTGCCATCAGGGTGCAGGCACCCACCTGCGCGGTCCAGCCACGCAGGGTCTAACCGTGCTGGATGCCGAGGGAGAAAAGCCCACTCGGCCCCAGCTGGCCAGTTGCTCACCAGCTTGAGTTCTCCAAATGGCACCCGGGGGTTGGGATGCTCATGGACCATCACCCCCCCCCCCACACCATGAACATCAGCCCCGGGAGGACTG
This sequence comes from Pterocles orientalis, assembly GCA_011057875.1. Taxonomy (NCBI): domain Eukaryota; kingdom Metazoa; phylum Chordata; class Aves; order Pterocliformes; family Pteroclidae; genus Pterocles; species Pterocles orientalis. The sequence goes on from WKFP01013943.1 coordinate 552,743, forward strand.
GCAGAGCAGGGAGCGGGTTGCAGCCCTGACACCCTCCCAACAAGCTCCCTGTGGAACCGGGCTCCACTCGGCTGGCACGTGCCGTGCTGGCCGGTGACAAGCTCGGCCTCGCACAGGGATGTCTGAGCTGCTGGAGTGGGACAGCCCGGGGTGGGTCTTGCTCGAGCGGAACACAGAAGCCTGCGGCAAGGGAGGACCAGTCATCCCACACTTCCCAGCAAGCCCCCCTCTTCCGAAATCCTCGCCCAGTCCATCTGCACCCTAACCCATCACTCCGACCTCGGCAGCGCAGTTCAGCCAGGCCAGGGACGGGGGGGTCACGGATTCCCCAGCTCCGGGGGGGCGGCAGCGCAGGCACGGGCCCCGCAGCACCTGCGGGAGCAGCGCTCCGGCAGCCCCTCGCACAAGGGGGGGTCTCAGCACCCTCAACAGCACCTCCAGCCCTGGCCCCCTCCCTCGCCCTCACCCTGGGGGGCTGCAGCCATGGGGGTGTGGGGCCGGGGGCCGCCAGTTCTCAGCTGCTCCGCATCCCTCCTGTTGCGGTCTGGGCTCACATCACCCACCCCTGAGCACCCACAACTGTAAAATCTCCTTGTCCGGAGCCACCGCACGATGAAGGAGGAGGAGACAGAGAAAGCGGGGGCAAGAGTCAGCCCAGAGGGGAGAGAGGAGACGAAACCCAGAGAGGAAAGGACGGGAAAAGGACAGACAAAGACCCCGAGACCCGCAGCATGCCTCACGTTGGACCCGACACGTGATGGGAAAGACCTAATTTATCATGTCGGGAACAATCCCCCAGCTCAGCCAAACCCCCCGGGCCCGGGGAGAGCTGCCCGAAGCAGGTGGGAGGCAGCAGGAGCTGCGGAGCGAGCCCGGCTGGGGGCCAGGCAATGACCACAGGCTGTCCCCCTTCCCTGCCCAGCGCTGAACCCCGTGGCACACCCCTACGCTGGCTCCACGAGGTAGCCCAGGGAAAACCAGAGCAGAAAGGATCTTCCCTCCATCCCTGGCGAGAAGTGACGGTGCACCCAGCTGGAGGTGCCCAGCCCCGGGCTGGAAGGGACCCGCTGCGCCCACTGCCCTCTAACAGGGACCTGCTCCAAAATCTGCCACAGAGAGAGAGACCCTGTGAGACCCACAGGGTGTGTACGGCACTGGAGAGACCCGAACGGTGACAGGTTTCAAATGGGGTCCCGTCGGCGCCTTGGTTCCTGAGGCACCACTGCCTGCACTGCACCCCACCGGGGACCCCCCTGCACCCTGCTGAGCCCCTCGCATGCTGCCCTATGCTGTGCTCAGGCCCCGAATCACAGAATCCCAAGCTGGGTGAGGCTGGAGGCATCTCCGGAGGTCACCTTGTCCAACCCCCTGCTCCATCAGGGCACCCAGAGCTGGTTGCCCAGGACTGTGTCCAGGAGGCTTTTGAGTCTCTCCGCGGATGGAGACTCCACCACCACCCCGGGCAACCTGTGCCAGGGCTCGGTCACCCTGACAGTGGAAAAGTGCTTCAGAGGGATCCTCCTGCGTGTCAGTCTGTGCCCGTGGCCTCTGGTCCTGTCCCTGGGCACCACCCAGAGAGCTCCATCCTCTCGGCAGGACGCCCCAGCAGCAGCCGAGGACAGCACACACTGCTGGGAGCAGGAGGACGTGGTGCCGCGGAGGAGAAAATATGACATTAATCCTCAGAGTGCTTTAAATCCAAGCAAGGGCTAATCATCACCTCCAGCCCCATGGCTGGTCACCCTGTGCAGGGACACTGTGCCTGCCCCAGTGCCCTCTGCAGCCTGAGCAGGAGGAAGAATTCAGGGGGCTGTGGGCTGTAGCACAGCACCCCCGGTCCACACCCAAAGCAGTCTTTTCCTGACACACCCGACTCGAGCCACTTGTCCCTGTCACCATCTGTTCAGCTCTGTCCTCACATTAGCAAAAAGGAGCCTGGCACCCCCCTCAGAGGGTTGCACAGGCTGAAGCAAGCACCAGAGGGGCTATTGTTAGAATATTGATGGATTTTAACTCAACTCCCTGGCTTTTGGGATGCTTGGCTCACGCTTTCTGAATGCCCAAGCACATCGACATGGGCTTTGCTCTGGTTTCTCCCCATCTGACCCTTTCCCAGCCACGAGGAACGTACATCCGGACAAGCACCCCCGGGGCTGCACAGCCACCAACCCCATCCCCGCTGGTGACAGCAGACCGAAGCAGGATCAGGACCCTAACAAACCCTAGAGCATCACCAAATAGGACTAAACAAGAGCACGTGCAGCATGGCCCCCTGCCCATCTCAGGGTTCAACATACCCCTGATGAGCCGTGTCGGGGGCACCAACTCACCAGCTGGGGCCAAGTGAGCAGCTGGGGCAGGAGCAGCCCGTCTGCCGGTGAGGACCCACAGCTCCAACAAGGAGTGAGGAGCGGGCAGGCGGAGGATGAGGAACCCTCTCCTACCCAGGAACTATCCCCCATCCCCTGGTGCAGTGGCTTCCCAGGCTGCTGCAGAGGACACACAGCCTTTGCGGGTGCCCAGGCACAGGATAAAAGGGCTTTTTAGCTTTTTCCAAGGCAAGGACAGCTCTGAGGCCTCAGAGATGTTCAAGCCTTGCAGGCAATTATCAAAGATAAGAGACAAGCGTTTTAAAGGCTAGAAGGGACGGAAGAGGGATAGGGTGGGGAGAAGAAAAAGAAGGTCGGCTCGCTGCCGCAGTGGGGTGGGGAGCAGCACACAGGCTTCCTTCATCCGCGCTGACCTGCACGGAGGATGCGATGGGACAGTGTGGGACACGGCGGGGACTCAAGCCACATGGGCAGATCTGGGGCTACTGCGGTGAAAAAAAATGGTGCCGAGGACAAAGTACCTCTGTCCTGCCCTAGAACTGCAACCGCACTGCGAGGTGCACCCTAACCCAACCCAGACTCCCCAGCAGCGCTGCCCACACCAGCATCTTGCTGCCTCCCGCCACCCCAGGGGTAGGACACACTGCGCCGTGCCCCTGTCCCGTGGGACAGGCTGTTCCCCGCTTGTCGGGGAACCTCCAGCAGGCTCTCACACCAGCCAGGCTTGCTCCCACCTGGCCCCACGTTTTCCAGTCTGTTCGGTACAGTGCCCGGGGTCCCCAAAGACCCCCCAGGCACCCCCAGATCTGGTGCAAAGCCTGCCCAGGAGATGTGCTGGCTGGATCCAGGGCTCTGGCAGGCATCCATTGGGGGGAGCACCCACTGGGGGGAACACCCTACTTCACCGGACCAGGGCTTGGCTGCATAGGGTGAGCCTCAAGGGCAAGGAGAAAAACGGCCCCCAGCCCTCCCCACCTGCCACAGAGGAGACAGGGAGGGGACAGGCCATGCCACCAAGCCTGGAGGAAGAGGAGCAGAGCTGTCCCAGCCCCTGCGCTGCTGCACACCCATCTTCACGAGCCCCAGGTACTCCCGGTCCCCCTCTCCTCTCCCATCAGCTGCCCCCAGGAGCTGGAACACCGGCTGCCCCCAGCCCTGCCCTGGCTTTGCTGTGGGACAACGCGAGAACTGCCCGCGCACCAGGCAAACAGCTCTCGGGAACAGATTTCTCCGATTCCCTCCTGCTCAATACCATTTATCCGTCCCCTGTTTGTCTTTCAGCAGCAATTAGCTCTGCCCAGGCTGCCTTCCCTGCAGGATGTATATATACTGTCCATATTCTATACATTAACGCAGTGTCACCACCACGCAGTCAAATGCACCGTCCCGTCAGAAGCCCCAAAGCCCCCGTGACGCGAGTCCCCAGCCGTGCCCGCAGCGACTGGCACTGCGGCGCCCACTCCCACGCTCCACTCCTAAAATACACGTGTGGCTGAGCTGGATTCCAGCTGCTGCGGGGAAAACTGTCCCTTGGAAATTTCCATGCTCTGAAGCATTTCACAGATACGCCAAAGGACCAACAAGGTGTCAAAGGAGTTTGAACAAGTCACGGGGCTGAACAGGAGCCAGAAATAGCAACCGGGAGGCTGGGTTACATGCACCGGGAAGGACCCAGCCAGACTCCCCCCATCGGGCTGCCCCATAGCAGAGATCAACCTTCAAAGGGCTGCTGCAGTGGAGAGAGACGGCAGGAGGTTCATGGCCTTGAACAACCTTTCTTACCTGGCTCCAACTCTATTTTGCTAATAAAACACTTCCCGAGTCTCACTTCGATACATATTTGCAAGCAACAGCGTTTGTGTCCCCGCAGAGCTGGGGAGAACCCGTCCTTTGGCACCCGAGTGCTGGGACACCACGGACACCCGAACCGAGGACACATGAAAAACTCCTCAATGACTTGCAAAACGCAACCGAAAAAACTGCGGCTAGCAGGCTTCGGTTTGCTTTGCTCGTCTGCAAAAACCCTTCAGAAGGAAATCAGCGGCTGCAAAGCACCGGCCGGGATGGCGCAGCACTTGGAGCCACGGCATCGAGGATGGGGCCCAGCCTCCCCGGAAGACGACCCTTAGGGGCAGTTCTGACAATTTACATCTTGGGGTGAGGCTACCTGAGCCCAGAAAGGACACGGAAAGATGCCTGGGTAATATTTTGAAGCATACCAACAGTACTTGTCCATCACCCCCGAGCTGGTTCAGAACAGCTCAATGGATTTACAGCTGTGCCAGATGTGCCGAGGGTCTGAACGACAGCCGTCCCTCTGAATTACAGAGGCACCTGCTCAGCAAGGAGCCCCACGGTTTGCAGGGCCCGGAGGTGTCTCCTCACGCATGCATGGGGAGGAGGAAGGTTGTCTCATCCTCCTCACGGGGTTGTGGGAGGGCATGGGCTGCCTGCGGCCGAAGCAGCGCCGGGAGGTCCAGCCGAGCAGGGGACTGTGCCTGGGTTAGGACAATGACAGCTGGATGCAGCCACCAGCTCGCCAAGGTGCCAGGGCACCAACCCCTGTGCCCCGGCCACTGCCAGGGAGGGGACCGAAGGGCGGAGCTGCCTCTGCAAGGCAGAGCACATCTCTCTCTCCAGCTCGGTGCCGGCGTACCTGGCAGCCAGGGAAATGCTGGTAAGATGATGGAAAACATCTTCTCTCCCTCCCCTCACGCTGCCCTCCTTCCAGACAATTAATTTCAGCCCTGCACCAGCCCGTGGCTGTCTCGCAGCGCCGCTGTGAATCATCGGCAGCGAAACGCTGACTCACAGAGGTGAGGCTCCGGATGCGGCAGAAGCAGGAGCCCTGGTCCCCGCAGCCTGCTGCGAGCCGGCTCCCAACAATCCTCCTGCGGGTCCCCAGGGAGCCCACAGCGGCCCTCCACTGCAGTGGGGAGATAATGCTTCAAGAGGCCATTTAATCCCCCTCATTTCAACACAGGGAGCAGCTCCATCCATACCGACAAGCCCTTAATAGTCTCCTGCGGTGGAAACTCCTCTCGCTGCATCACCGCCTGCACCAGGGCTTTATCCACATCACCTTAAGAGGTATTCTCCTGCATCTCACCAAACCTCCTTCCCTGCAGTTCTGGACCGTGGCTATCCCTGTCCTGAGGAGCCAGGGCAGAGCTCCCTCTGCCTTCCCACTGTTTCAAGCCCTGCAGCTCCCCACCGTCCCCAGGCCGCTGTGATCCCCCGATGGGAGCAGCCCCGCAGAGCCGGTGCTGGCGGCAGCTCAGCCCTGCACAGAGGAGAAGGCAACACCCAGGGTGGCTCGCTCAGCCCAGGGACAGCAACGCCTGCAGCCAGCGCTCAGCCAGTAGGACCTGCATTCGCCCTGGCAGCAACGTGCCTCCTCAGGTCCATCAGGTTCCAGCCCGGTCCTTCCCAGGGGTGATGTGGACGCCCTGGGAGAGCAGCAGGTCTGCAGAGCCATGGCCTGAGGCAAGGACAGCTGCCCAGGGAAGTCCCTGCAGGACCAGCCCCAGAGCTCCTCCCTGCACAACCCTGAAAGAGCAGAAAACAGCTGGCAGAGGTACAAGCTGCTGGGCACTGAGCACTGCTGGGTCCAGCCTGAAAGCATTCGATTCCTCCTGCTGCCATCAGGGTCTTGGCTGTGCCCTGAGGGCCCAGCCCACCCACCCCTGCTGCCGGTGACTGGATGGACCTTGGGGTTCATCTCGCACCTCTGCCTGGCTCCTGCAGATCGCTGTCAGCCGGGAAAGCAAGGCTTTGGGATCGCAGCACTAAGATTTGCTGTCTGGTGCGTAACCACAGCTTTCCAGGACCCCTCACGCCCGCACACTTGTCTCAAGCCCCCTCACTACGTTCCCTCCTCACGTCTTACTATTTTCCCTCTGTTCCTCCGATCGGTCACAGATGATGTTTCAGCATCCAAGCCTTTTTCCAGACAGCTCTTCTGATGTTCTCCATTTACACTAAAGCAGTTCCCCCTCTGCCTCACACCAAAGGCATCCTCCAGTTCCCACAACGCTGCCCAGCACTTAAACGTGCGCACAACAGGCAGGACTAAAGCACGAGAGCAGGGCACCGCATCCCCCAGGCACACTGCGCGGCAGGACTCGTCCTGCAGAAGTGCCCTGGAGTACTGGGAGAAGCTTTACTGCCCACCCATCCCCTGCCACCACCACCCACCCCATCCAGACCCCTCTGCAGCCAGGACGTGCTGCCAGGCACCGTCCCTCCATCCACCCAGGAGCCCTGCCCCACCCGTCCGCCCACGGCCCCGCAGACATGAGCGGTCCCACAGCCACACTGCCTACAACTCCCCCTGTCCCATCGCCTCCAACCCGCTCCCTGCCACCTCCTTGCCCAGAGCATTCGGAAAGGAGACGCCAGCCCAGCGCAGCGCAATGTTCTGCTGCCCGGCCGGACGCCGTGAGCCCGGGCAGGTCACACCCGGCACACAAAAGACAGCATGGGCTCTCCCTCCTCACCTCAGACACCTTTCTCACCAGCTTGTGGGCAGACCTCGTGCTGGTCCCGCTGGGCTCCGTCGCCTTGTCCTGCCACCCAGACCAAGGCTGAGCCAGCAGCCAGCAGGTCCAGGATGTGTCCCCGCCACAGCTCCTGCCTCCGAGCAGTGAAGAGCAACAAGGTCTGAACTGGCCAGTGGGGGACATCACCACCGAGGAACCCCAGGAGGCTGCTCCCAGTGAAACTGCAGGGACACGCCACCTCCTGTCCCTCCAGCGAGGTGACAGGGCCAGCTCAGAGCCTGACTGGTGACAGGGGGCAGGCTGGCTGGCCCAGTCCCTTCCCGCAGACAGGCCCCAGGCTGCCCCATCAGCACAGGGCTTTGATGGCCACTGTGGCCACCTCTGGCAGGAGGCGGCTGCTCTCCAGCCCTGGGCAAGCCTGGCAAGCTCGGGCTGTCGAGCCAGCGTGCTCTGCAACCACTGACCTAACCTGGAGTTCCTGAGGGATGCTGAGCTGGGAAAAAGGAGTCAAACCCTGGGCTGGAGCACCACTGAGTACGAACGGGAAGGACAGTGGCTTTTCATCCCCAGGGTGCGGGACGGCCAGGCTGGAGCTGCCGAGAGACTGGGCCAAGCGGGGAAAAATAGGAGAGTACAGGCAGGAAGGACGAGATGATGCCGTGGCAACACCCTCCTGTGAGGGCAGCGATCCCAGGTACCACCTTCAGGAGCTTTGGGATCCACCACAGGGAAGGAGCCCAGGGCTGGGGCTCTCCCACCCCTCTGAACGGGGCTGGCAAAGCCGCTCTCCTGCAGCCAGCTCTGACTTAATTGACACGTGTTGAATCTGTGTTTGGGCAATTATGGATTTATATTATGTCAGCAGTTGCCAAGAGCCCGGACATCTGCTTGCTCATCATGTGTGAGCCAGGCAGTGCCGAGACATCTGACCCCAGAGCAGGATGCTGGGCTTCTGCAAACCCAGCTGACAGCCAGCAAAGTGCCTCCCCCACCCCAAACCGCCCTGTCCCCCGCTGGCCTCGCCTTCGGGAGCTGCGCAGCGCCTGCTGCCCCCCGTGCCATCCCCCTGCTCCGGGGTTAATACAGCAGCCTGAGCTTATTTCACCAAACAACGCTCTGGAAGCCGGGTTGAGCCCCCCTGCAGCTCCGCAGGCACTGTGCCATGGGTCAAAAATGAGTCATGAGAAAGTTAGGGGGGAAAAAAAAATAAAAGCAAAGTTAAGAAGCCACAGAGCTCACAGGGAGAGAGCAGGGCTGTTCCCCAAGGCAGCCTCGAGTTAGGCAGCGATGGCAGCTCCCCAGCTCAGCTGCCAGCGAGAGAGCAGCCGGGGCAGAGTCCATCCCAAGAGCCCAAACCTTCTCTCCAGCTTGCTTGGCCCCAGCCCTTTTGGCACCAGGAAAAACCAGGGAAGAGGAGCATGACCTCAGCTGCATCCCGGGGGGCTGGGGCGCCTCCTCCTCCAGCCTTGCCAGGATGCAAAAGCAGCACGTCCTCCTCCCTGCTGCCCTGCTCCCACCCCGCACGGCGGAACACAGTCATTTTGCAAGACTTGGGCCATTCGGGGCCATTTTAAACAAGGTTTCACTCCTACCCTTGTGAGTGACACCTCCCAGCTGAATAAATAAGTTCAGGAAGAAATCGCCGTGACCCCTCGCAGCAGACAGCTCAGGAAGCCAAGAAACACCTTCCCCACAGGGTCATTAACGTGCAAATGAAGATTCTCAACTGCGGGACAGGAGAGGGGTGATTCAGCCCTTGCAAAAGCACCCTGTGCCTCTCCAGACGAAAGCACAGCCCAGACACCATCCATCAGGGAGATGAAAGAGCCGGCGCAGGCTGCAGCCCCCGGCCACCCCTCGTCCTCTGCTCCCAGAGCCCCCCGTAACCACCAGGGACCCGCGGCACCAGCCCCAGCATCCCGCCGGCCATCGCTGAGCCCAGCCACCGCAGCATCACCTTCTCAGCAGACCATGACCCACCAGCTCAGCACTCTGGGGATCTCTTTGCTTTTCTCAGCACCCATGGGTCCCTCCAGTCTCCCCCATTTTCCCCTCCAAAAGCCAAGTCCAGCTGCTGCCCTCAGCAGGGTCCTGCCTGCGCCCCCAGCCCCTGCTCCGCAGTCTCACCACCTTCCGAGGTGCCAAGGGGCCGATGCCGTTGCAGAGCTCTCCGGTTTCAGCCCAACTCCTTCACCCTTCAGCTCCCTGCTCCTGATGACAGCCCCTCGGTAGCACAAGCAGAAATTCCTACCTGTCACCAGCCAGCTGGAAACTGTCCCCTGCTTGCAGGCGGAGCCCCTGCCGCTGCTCCCGGAGAGCCACCACCCCAGAGCATCACCAGAGCAGCCCCCCAGGCAGGTGGTGATGGCCACCTCGCTGCCTCCACGGGTGGAGAGCCTGGCAGCAACGCTGCATCACACTGGCACCGGCCCTCAGGGACAGCAGCATGTCTCGCTGGTCCCCTCCCCAACTGGGGACAGCCACACAAGCCCGCAGGCTCTCAGGGATCCCAAAGCTCAGCCCAGGCCACGGGCTCCCGTCAGCAGCTCAGCCACTCGGGAGCAACGGGCGCAGCGAGGACAGACCCCCACAGCAGGATCCAGCAGCAAAGGGGGCAGAAACCATCCAGCCACCAGCAACCCCAGCCCCGCGTCACCCTGCGCTGCCTGCACCCTGCCTGCTGCTCCAGGAGACAGCCCGGGGAGGGGGTGGCCGTTCATTCTTGCAAAACCAAAGGCTGCCCAGCTTGCGTCCTCTGCCACTGCCAGGCAGCCCTGGAAGCCAGGAATGTGCCTCTTCCAGGCAAACACACCCTTTAAAAGGCACGCTTGTGCTGTCAGCAGAGTTCGGAGCACACCAGGAGCGGGGAGACAGGAGATTTACGATCCGACAGTGCACCCGGGGCATGCAGCTCTTCCAGCAAAGTCCAGTGAGCAGCACTGGCTGAGGGCGGGAATATTTCAGGAGAGGGCAGGGGAGAAAGCAGGTAGCTCCAAAGTGATGGCACACGGTGAACCAGCCCTGGGGATGCACTGTAGGGTTTAAGCCACCACCCAGAGCCACCTCCCCATCCTCCCGCCGGCACCGGCACAGCTCTTTCCCACACTGCAGGATGGCGTTCGATCCAAAGACTTTCCAAGCGCCCTGCAAACACCCAGCCTTGGGAAGGTCGTAGAGAGAAGGGACCCAACCTACCCAGGCAGGGCGGCTGTGGCCCTGAGGGACAGCCCAGGCTAGGGACACGGGAGCAGTGCAGCCACCGACACCTCCCCAAACCCTCCAGCACCACCCAACCTTCCCGTGCCACCCTGACCGCCCCGTCTCAACACAGCCACCACCTAAGGAGGACCAAAGGCGCCCAGGCTCCATCAGCACAACTGTCCCAGAGGGGAAACATGCTCCCCCCGCGTGTCACAGCCAGCCCAGGGCTGCACCTGAGCCGTAGGGTGCAGGAGCCTTGGGGCTCCCCACTTTTCACCCTGCTTCAGTGCAAAATGGCAGAACCAGGGAAGCAGCACCAAGGTGGAAGCCGCAAACAAAAGGGTCAACAGAGCTTCAAGGGAATTTCCTTCCCCAGGGTGAGGGCATCAGTGGTCTTGGGCAGAGGAACCCCAGAGCAGGGTTCAGCAATGCCCAGAAACACCCTGGGGTGCCCTTCTGCCCGGGACAGAGTGGGGCAGCCGGCAGGACCTCGCACTGTGGTGCCTGGGGAGGATGTGGGTGATGCTGGAGCAGCAGCGCTGGGGATGGTACCCAGCAAGCTCCACCTCTGCCGGTTGCTTAGCGACCAGCATCCTGCAGGAGCCACCTCACCCATCCCTGCCCGCAGCATCAGCTCTGCCACAACAGCTCTGCCAGCAGAGGGGAGACCAGAAACCTCCACCTGCCAGCTTCCCCCTTCCCGCCGAAGCACCGTGGCTGGGACGGAGATGTGCTCTGCTGCAATCTCCCCCTGCACCCCAACGACCCCCCCGTCTCAGACCCCAGCCTTGTCTCAGACCCAAGGCCTGCAGGAAAGGGAGCAAGCTTTTAGGTGAGCCAGACCTCCCAGCCCAAGTCCAGCTGCTACCTACAGAAGCCAATAAGTGTTAGACAGGGAAAGGAAAAGGACAAATGGGAACCACTCCACACTGTCTGAGCCCATCTCAAGCAGCCAGCCTGGCTGACTGGGAACAAGCATCTCCTGCAGCACCACACAACCTGCTTTCCCAGGGACACCGATGTGTCTGAGCCCTCCCTGTGCTATGGTCAGCATCATCCTTCCCAGCCCAGCTCCCTCCTAGCAAGCCCCAAAGCTGCAAAAGGAAAATCACAAGCCTCAGCACCACTGATGCTTCCCAACTGACAGAGGCCAATGTACTCAGGGAAAAAAGCTTCAAACATCTCAAAATTCCTTTGCAGGGAAGAAAATGCTACAAGTTCACAGGCAGAAAACCAGTACATCAATAAGTGGAACAGGCAGGTGCTGGAGGTCAAGCAAGAGAACTGTTCTTGCAAACGTCTTTTCGGACAGTGCCTGCAATTCACGCTGCTACTCATCTCACCTCTGAGTAACGACACATTAGCTGGCTGGAAAGAGGAGAAGTACACTGCTGTATTCACCATGGAAAATCAAAACTGGAAAACAGACCTTCTGAGGCTTCTTTAAGCTATCCCCAGCACTGGTGTCTCTAGCAGAGGTCCAGCCTCTCACGGGTCAGAGCTAGAGAGCAAACCAAGCTTCTCCTTCGACTTGGCACCTGAAAATCCGATTAATCATCAGTGCTGCAAGAAATCAGTGCAACCGCAAGCATGTTGCCCCAAAGTCTTGTTAAAAAAGCTGAGGGGCTTCCACGAGCTTTCAACCCTGCAGTAACAGCCTCCTTGCAGCCCCCACTGCAGGAGACAAAGGCCCCATGCATTGAAGAAGCCCAAGACCCCAGCAGTTGGGTCTCCAGAGGCTGCCCTCCCCAAGGACCTTCCCTTGGCCCCACCAGGGCCATGCCAGATGGCGCGGGAGACACTCCCAGCTGGCACGGTCCAGCATCCCCGGCCCAGCTTGCTCACCAGCATCATCGAAACCAAAGGTTCTTAGTGAAGCGGAGCAGAATCCAGAACCACAGAATGGTTGGGTTGGAAGGGACCTGCAAGATCATCAAGTTCCACCCCCTGATTTATGCAACCAAATGATGTAGGGTTTTTAAAACAAACAAAAAAATAAAACCCAAATAGCCATTCTCCTTGCAATGTAGGTTTGATAAGGCACAGAGGACTGGGTAAAGGCACCAGCAGGGCCAGGGCAGCGCCAGGAGCCGCAGCAGCCAGCGCCTGCTGGAGAGCGAGCCGCTCACCTCTCCACGTGCTGGCTTGATTGGGTCCTGACACCACAGACAATGTTTATTCCATTTGCTTTCTTTTATTCCCAAACACAAAGCTTAACGTTCCTTTTTTTTCTCCTCCCCTCTCCAGCTGACAGCTGCAGCCCGTTTCCCCCCGGGCGCAGGCAGGTCTCTGCCAGGTGCAGGCAGCAGTGCCCGCTGCCCGCTGCGTGGGTGCAGGTCTGCTGCCCCTGCCCGGACTCACACCTCCCCACGCTGTGCCCGCAGACCCCACGTTAGGAATCCAGCCCGGGTATGACACCGAGTCTGCCACTTAATTTTAACCCTCTTCATCCCTGGCACCGTTCCTCCACTTCCCCACGAGCAGATGCCAGAGGGGTGGCAGGAATCAGAATCATTCAGATGATGCACAGACATAATCCCGACAAACCCTGCCAGGGTCAACACTGGGAGAGATGCACAGAGACCCCCAGCTCCCACTGCAGAGCTGGTGTTCCCCCATCCAGCACCCTCCAGGCCCCAGCCAGGGGGGACCCACCACGCCAGCCGGCCTCCCAGGCACGAGGCAGACATTTCCTGGTAAGCAAATATTGCTGGTTTTTCCCTCGCTCTGCCCCAACCCTTCCATTTTACCCTCTTGGACAATCCTGAGCAGTTGTTTTTCTCAGCTGTTTAATCTCTCTCCAGCTCCCAGAGGATGTACGCTCAGTGCCTGCAGAAGCTCAGCCAGCTTTGATGTGTCTCAAATTCTACCCCCAGGCAGGTGATGGGTGTTCAGGGAACTTGGACAATTAAATGACAACAGAAGGAAGAGCTGGACAAGAAATTAAAAAAAAAAAACCCCAAAAAAACCTAAAAGAAATAAAATAAATAAAGGGGGGGAAGCAAACCTGAACGAAGCCTCTCCTCCCCACGGCCCCTGAGGGCTGAGCCCCAGGGTGGGCAGAGCCCCATGGCACCCCCAGTGCCCTCTGCTCCTGTGCTTGGAGAGGAGGGTCCCAAACCTGGCCCCCTGCGCACAAACCCTGCTCCCAGCACAGGAGGGTGCTGCGGCCAGTCTGAGTTTCTCTTGTCCAGAGCAGCTGTGGATGCCCCATCCCTGGAGGGGTTCAAGGCCAGGCTGGATGAGGCTTTGGGCAACCTGGGCTAGTGGGAGGTGTCCCTGCCCATGGCAGGGGGTGGGACTCAGTGGTCTTTAAGGTCCCTTCCAACCCAAACCAGTCTGTGATTCCACAAACACAGGGAGCAGTGACCCCAATGCCGCAGCTGAGCCAGTCCCACCACGGCACAACCCAAGGGAGCGGTTTGTGTCCAGGAGACCCATGATGGGCGTCTTCTAGATGAAGAGAGAAGTCCAGGCTTTCCAGGAGATGGGGCTGCCCATCTCCGCCACCAGGCAGACAAGTCGAGTGGCAGCAAAGCCACCTGCCACCCCAGACAGCCTCTCATCCCCCACCAGCATCATCACCCCACCAAAGCCAGCACAAGGGACCCACCTGGAGGTGGCTCTGGAGTGTGGGCCCCTGATCCCTGCCAGCAGCACCCACGCTCATCCAGCTGTCCCCAGCCTGCCCCAACTTCAGGGCATCCATCCAGGCCACTGATGCAGCCACAGCCACCAGGAGTCACTCGGGGGGACCCATCCCCAATGGGACGAGGCAGCACACACCACTCAGCACTGTGTCCCCTGCAACAGCATCAGGGACAGTCACTTGAGCTGGTGGCAGCGAAGGGGTGGGACAGCAATCCGCCCAGCATGGCCACAGCATCCGCCACGTCTGAACGTCTCCGTCTCCCCGGCAACCTGGGTACCAGCGCCTTCTTACTCGCAGCAGAGCTCTTGTGCAGCAAAGGCCGTGCTGAATCCACAGCAGGACTACGGCAGCGCTCTCCTTTCCCTGCCCTTTCCATCCAAAATTAATCATTAAAACAGAACCTCCCAGTGAGGAACAAGCAGCATCACGCCAGGGTCCTGGGGAGCAGCAGCACTCCTGCCCACCCTGCCAACCACCACCGCCATGGGATGGACTGGGCGCTGCTGGGCTTTCGGCTGCAGGAAAGTGGGACCTGTGCAGCAGCTGCACGCAGAGTGACAGACACCGTCTCCCTGCTGGCCTGGGCCATTATGTGCACACAGGAGCCGGACAAGCATCCTCCAGGTGATCCCAGCAGCAAGGAGACCCAGCCTCACTCTCCATCCAGCACATTCGGTGGCCTCAGAGGCTCCGAAAGCTCCTCACGGCAGCACAAAGCTCCATCCGCCAGCTTCCCCATCGCCCTACGAAGCATCCTGCCTCCTCTGCAGGTGGGGAAGGGCCCGAGTCCCAGGGCAGCACATGGCTCCATGAAGAACTGGCCCCTTCCAGAGGTCCCTGAGCAATGTCGCAGCAGAGAAGACCCCAGCCCTGCTGAGGACCCCCCAGCAGGCTGAGAAGCTGTTTGCAGAGGCACGACAAGCACCCAGCCCCCAGGGAAGAAGCATCCTCAGGAGAGGCACCAGAGCGGCACGGGAGCCCCCCGGAGCCGCTCCCCGGATGGGCCAAGCATGGCAAGCTGCAATGGGGGGAACCGAGTGTGCCCCACAGAACACATTAGCCTCCCACCCAGCTGCTCTCAGCTCCTGCTCTTGTAGCTGCTGAGGATGGGAAGTCACCCAAACACTGATTAACCCCTTCAGCAACAGGGAGGAAAGCCAAGAAAGGAAAATCAAAAGCCTCTGTCCCAGAACGAAGGAGAGAGCAGCACGGGCTGTTGGAAGACGATGCCCCAGCACACACCCACCTCAGGGCTGGGTGCTCTCCTGCACATGGTCCAGCCTCTGCATCCACCCTTGGGAGCAGGTCCTGCAGATCCCCACCCCACACAGCGCCTGCTCACATGCTGCCTACAGCTTCACATCCCTGGGGTGCCCAAAAAGCTGCTGAAACGCCAGTCCCGGGTGGCAAGTCCTCCTCCGCAGGGATGTGGGAGCAGGCAGCTCTTCCTTTCCACCCAGCCCCAGTGGGATCACCAGTTTAGCATGGCAGGAGCCCAGCCCAGCCCTTCACACCCTTGGCCAAAGCCAGTGGTGAGGGTGGTCCAGCACGTGGGAACCGAGGACTCGGGCGAGCACACAGTCATCGGAGCAGCAAAGCTGCATCTTCCGAGGAAAGCCCCATCTCCTGCCACCCAGGCAGACAGCACCACAACGTCAAAGGTGGGGCACGACCACAGCCCCCCGCACGGCATTTGGGCAGAGACCCCCGACAGCGGGGCAGAGGCAGGCAGGGACGGGCGGCACTCCAGCTCGCCCCGGCTGTACCTCAGCCCAGGGGAAGCCCAGCTCCGAGCTGACATGAGGCAGAAGAGGTTAAAAGGCACAGCAAGCCGGGGGCTGGCCAGCCGCCAGCCCTTCCCCAGCCAGGTTGAGGGAGCTGGCAGCAATGGCGAGCCTCCGGGGGACAGCAGCCACGCACCGCTAACCTGTCTGCTCAGCCCCGGCCAGAGCAGCTGGAACGGCAGGAGCAAGCTCCGCTGACCCAGGCACGTCTCACAGCGAGGACGGGTCCCAAACCGAGAGGGAAGTGCACCAGCAGCCCCAGGGCAGGGCGGGGGAACGGGCAGAGCACCGCCCCAGCACTCCCCCACTGCCCAGCCAGGGCCCTGCCGCTGCACAGGGCGAAGGGCAGGGAGGAAGGAAGAGCTTCACCCTCCTCACCGCCCTGGAAAACTGACAGACTGCATTCCTAAGCCGTGCAGCATCCCGGGCCAGCGCAGGTAAGAAGGAGCCAATCCTGCCCAGGGTGCTGGGGAGGGACCTCCGCAGCGGCTCTGTGCTCACCTGGGCTCTGCAGCCATTAGAAACCCTCTGTGAGCAGTCACGGGGCTGAACCATCGCGGTGCCACACCTGGGCTCGGCCTGGGGCTGCCCTGCTGCCAAGCTGCCCATCCCCGCCGGGCCCAGCACGCTCCTGGGGTGGGGAAGGGGACACCCAAGGGGTGCCGTGGCCACAGGGACCAGGCTCTCCGGGGAGACAGTGGGACCATGCTCCCGACAAATGCCGGCAGCAGAAGGCAGAGCCCACGGGTTGTGCTGGGATGTAGCAGCCAGGGGAGAGGGGTGCCTTAGGTGCAAGAACATGGGACTAGACACCCCAGACACCACGAGGCCAGCCGGTGAGCAGCGTGCTGGAAGAGGAGGGGAGCTCGGGTGGCTGAAGAGCACCTGGAGCAAGGGGAGCCACTGAAAGGAGCCCAGCACAGGCACGCACTCGGCCCTGCCTCCTCCCATCTTCTTTCCTCGCAAAGGAAGCCCCAAGCTCTCTGCCTGCTGTCATCATCCTCTGATCTGCAGCCCCAGAGCCCTGTTCAGGGCCCACAACAACAAAGCGCCATTTCCCCAAGGTAACGGTCACGTCTTGCGCACCACCCCCAAGGAGGATGGAATAGCTCCGTTGGAAAAGATCACCCAAGGGATGGATGACCATCTGCAAGGAGACAGCCCCTTCCCCTCACCCCTGCCCACCACACCCAGCAGCAAGCCCTTCATGCCATCCAGGAGACAGGATATTACAGCAGCTGCGGGGGAGCCGTAGGAGCACCAAGAAACGAGCAGCTCATCGCCAGCGCCATCACGGTGCCGTGACAGGAGTGTCACCAACCCTTCCAGAAGCACGGGGACACCTCTCTCGGCACAAAGCGGCCATTGGCCCAGGCTGTGCCAGTGAGGCTGTGCCTCCCAGACATGCCAGGGAGCTGGGACCCGCAGGTGACCGGCACAAGTCTGCCCAGAGCGCAGCCATGACGTGGTTCTGCTGTGCAAGCGCTTCCAAGGTCCATGGTGCTGGCTCATGAGACACAACCCAAAGAGGGGAACATGAACCCAAAGACACCCAGACCTGGACCACCAGCCCCCAGCTGCACCTGGGACACTGAGGCCACCAGCAGAAGCGAGGGGTTGGCTGGGTATCAGGAGTCACCACAGAGGTGGTGTGTCCCCTCCTGCTCCTCTCAGGAACCCCGAGAGGGACTTCTCCCACCAGCATCACCCAGCAGCCAAATGCTCCGACGCCGGCGGTGGCTGGTGCCCAGCCTCACAAGCAGCTTTCCTCATGCAGAGCCCCAGAGGGGAGGCACACGGGCACCCCTGCACACGCTGGAGGGAACCTGAGGCACATAGCAAGGCAGGATCCCATGCAATTCACCAGTGGAGGCTGGGCCTCCACCTCTGCCCCCAGCAATTCCAAAACTGGCATTCCAGCACCCAAACTCTTCAGTGTACAGAGACAAGCCAAGGAACCTGGTCATCCTCCTCACCTTCCCTGCAGATATGGGTGCAGCTGGTATCCTGTTGGATCCATAAAGGTCCCTCCTGGAGGGATGGTTTAAGAATCACAGACTGGTTTGGGTGGGAAGGGACCTTAAAGCCCACCCAGTGCCACCCCCTGCCATGGGCAGGGACACCTCCCACTAGCCCAGGTTGCCCAAAGCCTCATCCAGCCTGGCCTTGAACCCCTCCAGGGATGGGGCATCCACAGCTTCTCTGGGCAACCTGGGCCACTGCCTCACCCCCCGCACCGGAAAACATTTCTTCCTCACATCCCATCTCCATCTCCCCTCTTCCAGCTACAAACCGT
>WKFP01013943.1:579870-603260 GCA_011057875.1 Pterocles orientalis
CCCTTGCAGGCAGCTCACCTGGGGCTGCCGCCGCTGCCCGCGGCCCCCATTCCCCTTCCCCCGGCTCCCCCGGGCGCTCACCTCGGCTCTGCTCGTCCCGGCCCCCGCCGCCTCCCGGGCGGGCCCCACGCCGCCGCGGCCGCTGCCCGCGCTGCCTGCTGCCTGCTGCCTGCCCGCCGTGCGGCGGGAGCGCGGGGCGGGGCCGCGGCGCTGCGCAGGGACAGCGGCCGCTCCCCCCCCCACGCCCCGCCCCGCGCTGCGTGGGAGCCGCCCCCGGGCCGCGCCGCGGGCTGCGGAACTCCGGGGGGCTGCGGGCAGGGCGGGGGACGGGGCCGCTCGGCTCGTGGTTCGGCCCCGCGGACACGGGGGAGCCGCCGCGGTTGTTTCCACGCACGTCCCGCGTGACTCCCCCACCCCACGGGCAAGGGTCCCGCAGAGGCACCGCCGCGCACCCCGTTTCACCCCGCCCAGCTCCCCCGCCTGCAGAGCTCCCAGCCCTGCAGAGCCCCCTCCTGCCGCCTCCCCTCGAGAGCTGCAGCCCCGCGCTGAGGTTTCCTTCCCCACGGGACATGTCTCCGGGTTGTGCAGCTCCCAAGGGGGGGGCTGAGCCTTCCTGGGGCACCCACTGCCCACAGCCCCCACGGAACACTGTGTGTGGTGTGTGTGTGGGGGACACCCGTAAGCCAGGCCCCAAATCTGCACATCATCAAGGATCTGATTTGTGTATTTTGGGTGCGTCAGCGCAAGCAGCTGAGGTGATGCAGATGAAAAAATGGGGGGCAGTTGCTCCACCACACACATGTGCACTCACAGCATGGATGCACCAGGTGCAGGGATGCACTGGGTGCGGGGATGCCCGGGATACAGGGGTGCCCTGGGTGCAGGGATGCAGTAGGCGCACAGCAGGGATGCCCTGGGTGCAGGGGTGCACTGGATACAGGGGTGCAATGGGTGCAGGGATGCAGTAAATGCACAGAATGGATGCACGAGGTGCAGGGATGCCCTGGGTGCCAGGATGCAGTAGATGCACAGGAGGGATGTGCTGGATGCAGGGATTCCCTGGGTGCAGGGGTGCACTGGGTGCAGGGATGCAGTGGATGCACGAGGTGCAGGGATGCCCTGGGTGCAGGGATGCAGTAGACGCACGGGAGGGATGTGCTGGGTGCAGGGATGCCCTGGGTGCAGGGATGCAGTAGACGCACGGGAGGGATGTGCTGTGTGCAGGGGTGCCCTGGGTGCAGGGATACAGTAGATGCACGGGAGGGATGTGCTGGGTGCAGGGGTGCCCTGGGTGCACAGCATGGCTGCAATGGCCACCATGGCCATAGGTGAAACCCTTGGGACAGTCTGGTGTTCATAAACAGGAGGAAGGAGCCCAGAGATGTGCACACCCTCTGCCCCCTGTGCCTTGCAGATGCTGAGGAGTGAAGGATGGCGGGGAGGTGTCACACACAGGCTGGTGCTGGGTCTGGTTTCTCATTCCCAGAGCCTGTGGCTCATCCTGACGTGGCACCCCAAGGCCCACGAGCACTGCTGCATCGTGCAGGGCTCTGAGCAGCACACTGTGCCCCTGCATTTCTCTTTCTTTTCCTCGGTCACCCAGCAGCATGTCTGCCACCAGTTACCATACTGGTCCTCTGGGGTTGGAAGGGTGCAGCTCTGTGCAGGACCCCAGGACAGGCAGGTCCCCAGCAGCGAGGGGGAGGCCTGGGGACCCCTCCCAGCAGGGCAGGTCTGACCCAGCACCCTCTGCTTGTCCTCTGCAGGCCAGGGCTGGCCTGGGGCGGTGTCACGACGTGTGGGCGCACGGTCGCCTGTCTGGCAGCAGTGGGTGTCAGGCTCTGTGCTGGCGGCCTCCGGGTGCTGCTCCTCAGCTTCCTCCCCACTGGCCCTGGGGAAAGCCGCCGTTCCCACTCACACGGGGAGCCTGACCCCTGCGCCAACATGACCACGACGAAGCGCTGGAATGAGGCCGGGCTTTATTTTTTTTTTACTGCTTTATAAAGTGCCTCCTTTATTAACCACACTGAGGCTTTTTTCCTGACAAACCACATACCAGCAGAGAGTACCAGGAACAAAATGAGGCTGCATGGTCCAGTGGCTCGAGCCAAGGCAGCGATGCCAGCAGGATTGTGGGCTCTAATCCCCTGCCGAGCTGTTGACTCACTGTACAAACTCAAGCAGGTCCTGCCTCTTTGTGCCTTGGAGAAGCCCAGCTGGAAAGTTGGGTAAATAGCAGGAACCTCTTGGAAGGAAAAAAAAAACAACAAACAAAACACACCAACCCAAAAAAACCAACAAACCACCTCATCGGAGCCAAGCTTGAGGGAGGGCATTCATTTACAAATAAAAGACATTTCAGCTTGCTGCTCAGACTCCCCTCGCAGGCATGGTTTTCGCCTCCTGCCCTCATCGCTGTGCATCCTTAAGGGGCGATGCTGAATAGGTGCCTTACCCTGCTGCAGGGCCAGCTGTGCTGCGAGGGACAGCATCCGCGGGTCGCGCTGCGCTGGATTTGTAAGGAACTTGTACAGGAGAAAAGTTGCACTGTGTTGGTTGCAGAAAATAATCACAGTTGCAGCCCTGCGCAGTGTCCTGAGGACTGTTACTGTGTTTTCATTTTTCAGGAAAAGTAGCGATCTCTGCTCAATGGCTCAGGTTCTGTCCTACTCTAAAAGAAAAATCTCAGAAATTTGAATGTTAAATTCACTTTTAAGTGAATTTGGTTCAAATAAGTCTGTGGGTGACCATGGTGGTGGGGTTATGAGCACAGATCTCCTTGGCAGAGTGCCCCAGCACCCACCGCAGAGAGCGTTCGCCTCCCGAAGCCGCGGAGCCAGAAGAAGAACGTGCAGAACAAATTCCCCCAGTGAATCCTTCACTCCCCTTCTCGCACTGGTGCAAACAGCCAGTTACCACCAAGCTAAAACCTGAAACTCTTCAGCAGTCCTGAAGACACAGAGAACACACCCTCTGCACGCACCTGGCTGTGCAGCCCTCTGCCCGCTGAGATGAGGAAAAGAGCTGGATTTGCAAAATAACCACCGGTGAGCTATAGATCACCCCACCCTGTGCTGGACCCTCTTCTGGATATTCAAAAACAGACAAATGAGCTTCCCCGCAGCCCGGTCAGACTCCTGCTGCAGTGACGGGAGCTCTGGAGGTACCTGCTCTGGCCACACACTGCAGATGGGTGGCAGGGAGGGGACAGTCAGACTTCCCCCCACCCCACCCTGAAAACATTGAGGAAGCGTAAACTTTACAAGGTTTTGGGGAGTTTAACTGGAAATCTAAAGGATTTAAAGGAATTTAAAGGAGCTGACATTTGTTCAGTTATTTTTTCAGATCAATCAAGTCCATTTCCAGGAAAGTCAGTTGTTTGAAACACCAAAGCCAGCCCCAGCTGGGTGGAAGTGCCTCTGACACCAGAGCCCTTTGCTGCCCTGCACTGCACCAGGAAAACCCTGGAGCCTCCCACAGCGCGATGGGAATGGAGGAGCCTGCAAAGCTCTGCTCGCTGCTGGCCAGCTGCTCATGGGAAACCCTCTCTCAGGAACCAGGTCATTTTTGCAACCCCGTGAGTATTTCCTGGCCAGATTCCCACTCTCCAGGAGAATCAACTTGAAAATACAACATAAGAAAATGCAAACGCCCATACAAATAAACGAGGACTGGCATAGATTGCAGGGGCTTGCAGATCATAGAATCATCATAGAACAGTCTGGGCTGGAAGGGACCTTAAATATTACCTAGTGTGAGCAATGTCTACACTTGGACATCGAGCTGTTGACCATGAGTGTGACCATCCAGCCAATTCCTTATCCACCAAGTGATCCATCTGTCAAATCCATGTCTCTCTGATTTAGAGACAAGGATGTCGTGCAGGACAGTGTCAAAGGCTTTGTTTCACGGTTCAATGTTAGGACAGGTTCAGTCACCATGCTCTTGCCTGATCTCCTTGAGAGCCTCCAAGGTCTTTTATTCCAGCACGCTTTCCCTTTACAATTTAATTCTGCAGCAGCTCTGTCCTGGGTCTGTGGTATAGGAAGCAAAGAAGATCAGCACATCCTCCAGCAGTGACCCTTGAGTGTACTCCTACATGGAAACCTGCTCTTCCTTGGCACCCCAGACAGGGGTGCAGCTGGGGGTCCAGCTGAGGGTGCAGCCATTAAGATGAAACTTTCTCCAAGGAAGAACACCTCGGAGCTCTTGGAGCTCCACCTTCCCAGCACAGAGCAGCCTGGCAATTAGCCCTTGCCATCAGTTATTAACAATCATCGCAAAGCGTTCTTCATCAGACTCACAAGGATGCAGCCAAAGCTGAAGTGTGGCTGTGTTCTTCCTCGCTTCCAACACAAGGTGAACGTGCACGTGTCATCCGCACGCGTGCTCACGTTGTGTGCTGGTGCACCGCCAGCTCTGCCTCTCCCGGCAGGAGGCACTGGCAGGCACTGGGGTCAAGCCCTGCCTGGGAGCCAGCTCTCGGGCTACAGGGCTGAGCAGTGAGGAGCTGGGTGCACCCAAATCCTTTATTCCATCGAGCCCAGCAGCTCGGAAAAAGGGGTGTGCGTGTCTGGTTTTGGGAAGGGGTTATTTTGGGAATCCCCGCCTGAGCTGCTGCTGGTGCTGATGCTCTGCGATAACAACCTTTCATGCCTCTCGCTTGTTTATGCAGGGCATGAAAAGGCCCTTTGTGCAGCGCGGGAGCTGGCTGCCAGCTGGGATTAG
Source organism: Pterocles orientalis (assembly GCA_011057875.1). Classification (NCBI taxonomy): domain Eukaryota; kingdom Metazoa; phylum Chordata; class Aves; order Pterocliformes; family Pteroclidae; genus Pterocles; species Pterocles orientalis. Next base: position 584,599 of record WKFP01013943.1, read on the forward strand.
TGAGATGCTCCCTGTGTGCTCCTCGGCTCCAGCCCCCTTGGCAAAGCTGTGCCCGCAGGGAGGCCTGGGGGTGCCCGCGGGCTGGGGAGGGCTGACAGGGATGGCCACCAGGCAGGGGAGGGAGCACAGCTCCTCACCTTGAGCTCCTGGGCGCTTTCTGCCCTTCACGTGTTTTGGATGATCACTGAATCTCAGACTGGTTTGGGTTAGGAAGGGCCCTTAAAGCCCATCCAGTGCCACCCCTGCCATGGGCAGGGACACCTCCCACTAGCCCAGGTTGCCCAAAGCCTCATCCAGCCTGGCCTTGAACCCCTCCAGGGATGGGGCACCCACAGCTTCTCTGGGCAACCTGGGCCACTGCCTCACCACCCCCACAGGAAAACATTTCTTCCTCACATCTCATCTCCATCTCCCCTCTTTCAGCCTAAACCCATCACCCCTCATCCTGTCCCTCCCCTGATGACAAGTGTGTCCCTGTCTCTCCTGTAGCCACACTGTAATAAGAACACGGTGCTGAGCTCGGGCTGCTTCACCTCCAGGAGCTCCAGGCAAATGTTTCCATCCAAAGCCAACATTTCCAGCTCTTGGTGCCACCTTCCTGCAGGCTGTTTGAGTGGGATCCAACGCTCAGAGAAGTCCCTGGGACTGAGATGTCATCAGAGACATCAGATCAAGGCCTTATTATCCCTGTGTGTCTGGAGCCCTGAAGTCTTGGGGGATGAGTGGGCTTCCCACTGCCTTTGTCCTCTGCTTCCTGAGGAATGGGACCTGGTACCGAAATGCTGTCGATGCCTCCTGACCTCCAGAGAGCTGGGCATCACTTCAGACAGTTATGTACGTGGTGGAGAGCTAGGAATAAAAGGGGCAGGAAGTGCACTTTTTACATTTAACTCAAAGAGGTAAACGACCCATGTAACAGTTACAGCACAGCCCCCCTGACACATTGCAGGGGAAAGAACTGGAGGGTGGAGGAAGGAATATTTGCCCACTTTGCAGGCAGGGAAGCTGAGACGCGGGGTGGGATGTATGCCGCCTGGTGCCACCCAACAGAGCTGCGATGAGGTGCACAGTAACCCCAGAAAGCACTTGTGCTGTGGCTGTCCCCAGCGAGCCGGCAATGGGGTTAGGAGCCACCAGCAACGAGGGTGGTGACACTGGCGATGGATTATTCCTGTCCTGCGAGCTGCGAGGGGAAGGAGGAAGTGTCGGGCAGTCCTGCTCCCAGCCCCAGCTCTCTGTGCCCGAGAGCCCCGGGGGAGCGGCTCCTTCCTTAGCTGGGCTTTCTGCAGGGAGCAGCTGGACGCATTCCTGGGCAGCGAGTCCCTGGAGAGCATCGGTCCCATCCTGTTTAGGAACATAGCGAGGCCAAGGCTCTGTCTTGGACCACACGACAGGCAGAGCAATGGGATATCCTGTGTCTCTCCATCCTGATGCTGCCAGGAAAGTACAGTTCTCCTGGGGGGAGCCCCTGGTGTGGGTCTGACATGCTCTGATTAAAGGGAAAGGCTCTGACAGCTCAATTAGCTGCCAGCTTGGAGAAGGCAAGGGTTGAACGAAGATGAGGTTGACACCAGCCTGCCCCACTGAGGGCAGCTGAGACCCCCGGCAGAAGCCCGTGGCACCAAGGAGAGAGAAAGTAGGGAAAGAAGAAGAATAAGGTGCAAAGCGGGGAGTGGATGTGGTCGCGTTGGCTCCTTTAACCCATTCTGCTAAATGTTCTGCTGCCATCACCGCTCCGAGGCAGGGAAGGTGAGGTTGACATCGCAGCACCCCCCAACAAAGCGTCTCATCCTCTCACATGGCTCCTGCATCCCTCAGCTGCCCTCAGAAGGATGCTCCTTAACGCCGACTGTCCGAAATCACTCTGCTCTGGGTAGCCGGAGAGGTCAGCGCAATACTAATTCCAGTGTTGCAGCAGGAGTGCTGACCCAGGGGGCTGCCCCAGCGGAAAACAGTATTTCTGCCCAAGGACCTGGCTTTGTACTGCATCAGCTCTCATGCTGCCCATGCTATTACTTCTCAGTGCAAGCATTTTGAGACTGTATGGATTTTTTGATGAAGATTCATAAGCACGAAGGGAACACATTCCCCCCCCCCAAAAAAAAAAAGCCATCTGTTCTGGATTTTGGATTACCAGTTACAACCCACCACTATCTTCTACGTCGTGGAGCCAGGTCACTATGTGAAAATCTCAGCTTCTAATGCTTCTGGGTACAGCAAAGACAGGAAAATGTGAAACCAAAAGGCTGGAATGGCAGAAAACAAACCAAGAGAGGGTCAAGATTGATCTACATCCATGCAGGACCACCACAATCATCCTGCCTGGTGCCTTGCACAGCAGAGCCTGGAGAACTGGTCCCACACACAGCCTCCCACGAGGCTCAGGACCAGTGGCTGAGCAGGCACATGTCCACGGGAGGGACAACCAGCTGAGCGATGGCGAACGGGCCACAGTCCTGAGGAGGTCAATGTGGCCAGCGGTGCTGTTTCAGGCAGTGGCGTAGGGCCAGAAGCAGTGGCCCTTTCCAGCCTCCCAGAACAGGGCAGTGCTGGCCGCCCTGCTGCCCTCTCTGAGTGGTTCTCTCTCGTATTTGTCCCACCCCGGAGCACTGGGCTTGCTCCCAGATGGTCTAACCCCGTGATGGGGGGCTCCTGTGAACGGAGCCCCAGCATCATCCCACTAACCTGACACCTACCCGGCACTGTGCAGTTCCCCCCCGCCCCACTCCAAATGCCCGGGAAGGTGTGGAGGGGGCAGTGCCGCACTGGCCAGAAGCATCTGGCAGCCTGGGAGAAGTTAATAAGAAAAACCTGAGCCAATATTGCTAGAGAGGATTAGCAGCCAAATCCGCAGCGATAGGCTTGTGGCTGGACCACCAGTGCTGGCTGTGCCGTGGGCGGGAGGGCACCGCAGGGACCGGACCGGAGCCGAGCCCCAGCTGGTGCCAAACCGCTGCCCAAACCCGGGGAGCAGCTCTCCTCTCTTTCCTGTGGTGCGAGGGGGACTGTCTGTGCCTTGCTCCCTCCACACAGCCTCAGTCCCCCAGCCCCCAGCCAGGCCCGGGATTAAAGAAATTAACTCACCAGCCAGAGTTTGTAGCTGTTCAGCAGGTATTCCTTCGTTGGCAGCACTGGGCAGCACTGGGGATTGCTCCGCCTTAAGTGTTCCAACAAATGAGCAAAACTGGAGAGAACATATGTTGCAAATTTCTACATATTCAGTAAAGTCCCTGAAATTATTTACATAAGCATAAATTTTCCTGGAACTCATTAATATATGCAAATATGGTGGTCTTCAGGTGGTCTTGGAATGCAGTAAGGACTCTTCCTCCCGTGTCTGCTAGTTTACTTTTCTTCTGATTCTGCACAGTGGAGTCCCTTCTTTCTCAATTAATTTTCTTGTCCTCATACTCTTAAAAGGTTGGCTAATTTCCTAACTAACACTTGCAGATGTTCTTCCTGGAGGGACTGCTCTATTCCTGAACCATTACAGTTAGGTTGAACATTTACTACTCTAAGACACCTTATGACCTTCCATCTATTGGCTAGCTACACAACGTTCCAGAGTTAACTTAAAATTTTACAAGAATTCTGTAGCTTTGCTTCACCCGTGGGATTGCCGGTGGATGTGTCACAGGCAGGATGACGCAGGGAGCTCTGCACCCTCCCAGGGTCCCTGAGCCATGGGGTCCCAGACACGTGGTGCTGGTACAGCTCCCCACTGCTGCACCCATCCTGGGCATCCTTGAGCCTGTCCTGGAGGTGTCCCCTCCACAGTGTCCCCTGGGAGGGCCCTGTCTCACCCTCTCCCTGCGTCTATCCACCCCAGCCCCTTGCAGGATGCGGTCCATGCCCCGGGGTCCTGCTGTGCTCTCCTCCTCCGCAGCCCTGGCCAGTGGTCGCTCTCCCCATGGGGCCCAGTCCTGGGGACTGCACAAGAAGGGGGCTCTTAAGTCCTCAGCGAGGCTTCAGTGAGGACACAGGACCCTTGGCCTCTGCCCCACAAACATCGTGGGATGAGAGGAGCATCCTTCCGGGGGACACCACCCCACTGAGAGGTGGGAACACAATCCTGCAGCTGAGCTGATGGGAGAAGTCACGGCTGGGGAAACGAATGCTGTTTTGTCCCAGATTTCTGCCTCCCTGAGCTCTGAGCAACCTCCGCTGCAGCTTCTGGCACAAGCCACCCCTGGCCCCATGGCCAAGGGCACCGAGAGCATCCCCCACTTCGGCGGCTGGGGGGCTGCCAGGGCTCAGCCCTCCACGTGCTGTGAAAGCACTTCAGACATCTCCACGGCCAATTTCCCTGGCAGCAGCACGCAGTGAGATCCCAGCCTTGTTATTGCTCATCACATACAGGGTCACGAACAAGATTTGGAAAATAAAGATCTGCGCACACCCAGCCCTGGCCGGGGGGGGTCCAGCACTCAGGTGGAGCCTCTCCCAGCAGCACAGGATGAGGCATGAAGGTGGGGTATTTATCAGGGTATTTATCTGCATTGCTGGGACCTCCAGCCCTCTGCCAGCTTCAGCTGATGCTGGTTAATGGGACCAGAAGAGAGGAAGAGGAAAGGAACCTGGGGGCATCTGGCCCCCGTGCCAGATCTGCTCCTTGGCTGGGGCTCCTGTGGTTGCTGTGGTCTCACTTGACCCCTTGGAGCTGGTGTGAGGGTTCCCCAGCCCCAGCCTGGTGGGATGGGCTGAGCACAGGCTCCGGAGGAAAGCCGGGGGGCTGCTGGGGAAGGGCCAGAGCCACGGGGGCTTCCTCCTGCTGACTGGTCCCCCTCCGAGGCATGTGGCGCAGGGTGCGCTGGGCAAGGCGAGGAGTTTCAGGAGCAGCCTCTCCTCACCCCTGCTCCTGCCCCAAATGTCCCGGGCGAGGGGCTGGGGACCCCAGTGCTGGTGGTGGCCACAGAGGCCCTGGGCTCAGCAACACACCCCAGTTAGCCAGCTGGAGGGACAGACGTGGGCGTTCGGCAGTTGTCTGGATCAGGCCCTCGCTGGAGATGCTGGAGCCTGGTGAGGAGCCCAGCCAGGCGGCAGAGCTGCCAGAGCCACCCAGGTGGCATGGGGACCCCCAGCCCATGCTGACAGCTGGGTGATCTGGGGACTCGCTCTTGTCTCTTACAACAAGCAGGGCTGGGCATCCCCAGTGCCCACAGTCCACTGGGGCCAGGGGCACCTTCTCTGCCCCTTGTGTATCCGCCCTGCACAGCCGGCCACGGCAGGGGAAACAGCACGTCCCCACCTCCTCCCCTGGGACGTGTCCTGCAAGTGACCCAGCCTGCAGGGTCCTGGCTTAGGGCTTGGCATCCTCAGCATGTGTGCTGCCCTTCCCCGGTCCTGGAGGGGACCAGCACGGGTGCCAGGTTCCTCTCTCCAGCAGCGGGTACAGGGCGATGCTGGCTGATGGCCTCGGTGAGTGGGCAGCACTGGCAGGATTTGTGCTGAAGGTGCTCACAGGGAAAACGAGCCCAGACCGCTGGAGTCAGTCAGTCAGATTTCTGAAAGCCCTGCTGTGCTAAAACTGAGGCTGTGCTAGAGGAGACCTGGACCAGACATAAGCACCAACACAGAAGTGCCAGTGGTTTCCTCTTTGTATAAACCAGTTGGACTGCCTCGTGGGCAGCACTAGGGGGAATTCATCTGCCCCTTTGGCTTTGGTGCTTTGCACATAAGACACATTTTCAGCCCTTGCCCAAGTGGCAGAAGTGCTGGTGCCCATGCACACCGGGGCTGGCTGTGGGACACCTCTGCAGGCGGCCACACCAGCCCGGCGCCGTGCACCGACCCTCCCGGCTGACAAACCTCCCAGCGCCGGATGAGACCCAGACAGACGGGGCTGACGCACTCCTCTACAGCACCAGCTGGCTCCTTGCTTCCCTGGTCCTCCCGCCAGCACTGCCTGGCATCGCTCAGCAGCTCCAAAGCCCTGCAGACACACAGATTTATTTGGGCAGAGGAGAAAGGTTAATGCCTGGTGCTACAGACAGCAGTCGGTGAGCTGTGTTGAGCACAGGTCTGTGCTTTGCAGTGCTGCAAGGGCTGGAGCAGGCTGGAAAACTCTCTTTGTTGCTGCAAAATGTAAGAATCTGTCCTGCAAAGGCTCTGCAGGGCTGCCCGTGCCCCTGAAACACAAGCTCCCTGGCAGCAGCTCCAGCATCCCCACCGCGGAGCCATACGTGCTCTGCCTTCTGTCCGGCTGAGCCTTCGGCCACATGGGCTGGATGAGAACCGTGGGCTGCCAATATCTGCAAGCAGTGATCACACCCTGGTACGTGTATGGCAGAGCCTCCAGCAGGTCACACCGCACACAGCCACACTTCAGAAGGATTCAGGGATCGAGCGTAGGCTGGGATGCATCTGCCCACCTAGACCTGATGCCCCGGAAGGGACATTTTCTGGCAAAAGCCCCTTTCAGGGTCCTCAGAAATACCACTGAGAATGTCAGGCCTTGAGCACAAGCCCACACTGGGCACAGGAGCAGAGCCAGGTCCTGCCTCCTGGTTCCTGTAAGGACAAAAACCAGATAGATTTGATTGGGTATTGGGAAGAAATGTTTTCCTGTGTGAGGGGTGAGGCAGTGGCCCAGGTTGCCCAGAGAAGCTGTGGATGCCCCATCCCTGGAGGGGTTCAAGGCCAGGCTGGATGAGGCTTTGGGCAACCTGGGCTAGTGGGAGGTGTCCCTGCCCATGGCAGGGGGTGGAACTGGGTGGGCTTTAAGGTCCCTTCCAGCCCAAACCATCCTGTGATGCTGTGACACAGCAGAGAGACTGCTAAGACACCCATCCATCAGGCAGATGCAGGACAGCCTGTCCCATAGGAGAATGTGGCCCAATTTCTAACAGCTAGGTGCTGATTTATCCTCCAAAGGGAGAATTTCCTTCGAAAAGCCACGTTAGCATCGGTTCCCATGAACCCTGAGAGCCCCTCCTGCCTCAGCTGCAGAAGGTGGATATTCTCTCGCTGCGGGAGCTCTTTGCAGCGGTAACTGCTGAGATAAATATGCGCTGATCATTCCTATTAGGAAAGATTTTAGGACCAAAATTAGCATTATCATCTCTTATCAAATGCTGATCACGATGTTTCCCAGGTCAGCTTTTTTCCATGACAAGACTCTGAGTGGCAAACGAGCAGCTCCCCGCTGTCACATTTGCAGCCTGGGCCCTGCAGCCCCGGAGCAGTGCAAAGGAACAGAAATTAGCTGGAAAATGACTCTCAACCAGCCTTGCCAAATTGTCATGAAAATTCAACAACCCAAGCACAAAGCCCCTTTGCCTGTTTGCTTTTTCCGTCGTGGCAGAGCGAATGGGAATCAGGTGATGTTGTAACCCGCCGACGTGAGGCGCAGAGACGAGGGTCACCACATGCCGATGGTTTGTCAATGGCCACCAGTGAAACTGGAAAATATTCTACCCCTTGGCACCATAGCTAGCAGAGTCTGACCCTTTTTCAAACAGGTGAGCTTCTGGGTAACTTAGCGGCAGTGAGCAGGAACCCACGCACACATTTTTCTTCCACGGAGCCGATGGCTGCAGCAGCCAGGGAGCTCCTGGCACCTGAGCACCAGCCGCCCACACGCCAAGGGTGTCTCGTGCATTTACTGGTGACACTGAGTGTACTGGAGCACCAACCCCGTTCCCCCCCACTCTGCCCCTGGAGAAGGAGACGGGCAGAGTTTTGACTCAGCTCAACGGGGACTGTAGCCCTTTTCCTGATGGCAAACGGACAGGTCGCTGCAGGCGCCCACATCCTCCGCTGCGTCTGTAGCCCTCCATCAGACCGAGCCTCTGCATGGTCCAAGTGAGCCCAAACCCTCCCCAGCCCCTCTCCTGCATCGTGCCGCCGGTGGCTGAGTCTGGCTGCTGCAGCCGCACTGCTGGCAAGTGTCGCCCTGTCCTTCTGCCATCGCACTCGCACGGAGGCGTCGGCAAAGCAGACGCTGGTTCCGCCTGGCACAGAGAGAAGTTCACCAGATACCAACCGGCTCTTGGTTTTTCTTTAACCAAGAGGTTAAAGAGAATGTTGAAGGACTCCCTGTTTGCCAGGAGGAAAACTCCTGAAAGTTAACCATTAACCGGCACCTGAGAGAGAAGGAGAGAAAAACCCGGCGAGGCTGGAACCCATTTGCCTGTGTGTCCTCCTGGTGCCGGGGAGATGATAAATCATATTGAGCCTGGGCAGACTGCAAGATCACAAGGGAGAGAGGAAGAGCTCTGCAAGGCTGAGCACCCACATGGGCCACAGGAGAGGAGAGGAGGAGGTGGGGAGGGTGGGCAGCCATGTGTCCCACAGGTCCCCTCCAGACCAAGGGACCTCAGGGGACATGCACCTGGGGACAGAACAGTGCCCTAGTCCTGGGGGCTTTCACAACAGGGTTCTTGTATCCATGGAGAGGTAGCCCATGGGGTGGGGCTCCCTGACTCGCTGTCCTGCTCCAGGTGAAGAAGCCGAAGAACCTCAGCCAGCAGCCCGGGGGGGCTGGGGGAGGCAGAAGAGGTGCCACAGTGGGTCCCAGCCCCCGCTTGATGTGGCTGGTCCCCGATGGATGTTCATACGTGCTGATGTGCAAGAAGTGAATTCACACGTGTGCGAGCGGGCATTGGGGGGTACACACGCAGACAGCTGAGAGCTGGGGGGCACCTCTCAGCCTCAGAGCCTGGCCCTGGGAAGGCTGGGGGACAGAGGGACAAGGCACAGTATGCCACAGACCCTCTGCTTTGGCAGGGTCCTGGTGAGGCTGAGCGTGCAGCTGAGCACTGCAGAATGTCCCCAGCCCGAGTGGCTGTCACATCCTGCATGTGCCATGGGGACAGTCATGTCCCCGCAGGTGTTTCTGCAGGGATGGGGCCACCAAAGCCCCTGTGTGAAACCTCTGCCTCTGGGAGAAATCCAGCGGCTGCGATGGGTCATGGAAGGGCAGGGGGTGGCTCTGGGAGTGGGGAGCGTGGGGACGTGCTCCTGGGGGAACACACGCACACGCCATCTGCTTCAGCCCGGACAAGGCAACGGCTGTGAAAACCAGAAGAAATTCAGATGCACAGACCACAGCTTCATGCTCACAGGGCCTTGAAAAAATGCAGAAAAGAGGCAGTTTGCCCCAAAACACCACCCTCAGTGCCCGGATGAGAACGAACACGTGGAGATGGTCCATGGGAAGGACCATGGTGGCTAACCCAGGGGTCTGTGTAGAGCTGAGGGGGGTCTTTGCACTGGGAATGCTTCCAGCCACTCGGCGAACACCCAGGCTTGCACTATCCTGGTGAGACCAGCCCCTCGCTCCCAGCAAACCTAGTGCCCGCGGAAGCACATCTGACGGGCACCCCCAGCCAGCAGATCTTACAGACACCCACCCTCCACCAGCTGATCCTTCTCACCACACTTAGCCCATGCCTTTGCCATTGGGGTGCCTGATTTTGGAGGGGGAGATGGGAGGGGCTCCCAGGCTGGCCCACAAGGGCTGACGGGCAGAGATGACACAGACACGTGTCCCTTGCACCCTGGGAAAAGCAGCCTGCAGAGCCAGCAGGTCCCCTGGCAGTGGGTGGCTGCAGCGTGCCCTTCGACTCCTCTGGGGATGCCGGTGGGGAGCACTCGGTGTGACCCCCTGTCGCTCCCTCTCCGCACACGGTGCTGCCATCGTGGCTTAGCTCAGCTGCCAGGCAGAGGGGCAGGCACTGGAGCACGCTGCCACGCATACAGAACAAGGGGCTTTGCTGGTGACAGCCAGCGCTGTCCATGTGACGCTAATGACTGTGGGCTAGGACAGGATGCAGGGGCTGGCTGGGCTGGCCTGGCTGGAGTCAGGAAAGCCATTCAAATGGAAATGTCGTGCTGCTGAATGAAAAAGCTGGTGTGAGAAGGAGTGAGAATAAAGAGGGAGAGACTAGAAAGGAGAAGGAGCACAGCTGGAGCGATGGGAAGATGGAGAGCAGGAGGGACGCAGCAGAAGAAAGGGGAGGGAGGAGATGAAGAACGGAGGCACAGAGATGGGAGAGGAAAGGATGGCGTGGCAGGGGGACAGGTCCAAAAGGGGAGAACTGGAGATACAGTTATGGGGCTGGTTTACCTATTCAGTGGCACAGCTCACCAAAACACTTTCCACCCTCTGCCCCTGGGCAAAGACCTTCTCCCACAGCAAGGAGGCAGGCAGCTACCTGCCCTCACCCCAGCTCCCTGAGCCCCGGTGCTGGGTGCTTGGAGATGGCTCTGCCCAGCCTTTCCCTGCCTGGCCCTGATTTACCAGGGAAGTCAGGGTGTCTGGCACAGCGGAGTCCCTCCAGGGTGCCCTGCAGCCCCAAAGGGCACGTGGGACCGCTGGGAGCTGCTCCTCCACGTGCTGTTCTGGAGCAGCTAGATCCCAGCCAGCCTTTGATGTGGCCAAAGGAAAATCTCCTTGCAATCCTAATACCTACTGTAAATCTCTCAGATGTAAATTAGCCAATTACTGCACAAAATATCCCTGGTAGACCTGGGAATAAATGGTCGCTAATCTTTTTCTAGTGATTTTTAGCACTTAAGAAGATTTTTCTCATATCCCAGCTTCAGCTTCTCCCTGCTAGACCTAGACAGATTCTGTTCCTCTTCTTGCAGCTCTTGTTTTTCAAACTTCTAACCAATCTTGTATTGCTACCTCCTCCTTATGCTAACCAGCCCAAATCTCTGGCTAAAATAGGCCAGGCGCTGGGCTGTCCCTGCCCTGGCCACCTTGCTGGCCGTGCCTGGCGCACATTCGCCCTGGTCAGAGCAGCAGAAGGCTGCTGAGCCCTATCCACAGCCACCCACCAGCTTCCCCAGCCGCACTGCTCTCCAGCCAGCCGGTTTCTGCAGGGTGTTTGTGCGTTGCAGGTTGCCTGCTTTCCATTTGTCTTTCCTGACCTGCATTTTATCCAGTTCAAGTAATTTCTAAGTGATCGAGTTTTATTCTGAATTATGATCGTGTCCTTCAAAACAGTTGCAGCCCTTTGCTCTCTGTTATTATTTCACCATTTTATAAGCAGGATCGCTATTTCATCAACCTGCTGGCCAGTGAAAATATCAACCAGGACCTGCCCCAGGACAGACCTCACAGGACCGCACTTGACACGTCTTCCCAGGCCGATAGCACCTGAGCAGGGCTTGCTCTCCGTGTTTTTTAACCAGTTGGACACCCACCTCAGCGATGTTTCAATGGCACCCCACAGCCTATTTTTCCTAAGAGCCTGTCCCGTGGGACAGCGCCAAAACCCCACGAAGTCAAGACATGCCATATCTACTGCCCCCTGCTACCAGCTGGGCTACTGCCCCACAGTGATGGAAATTCAGTTGGTTCAACGTGTTGTATCATGGGCAAATCCTTGTTGGCTGCTCCTTATCACATATTATCCTGGATGTTCCTAACATGGGATTGTGGAACAATTTCATTCTATGTCTTTTCAGACATCAGAGTTAGCCTGACCAGTGTGTTTCCCTTTCTCCTTCTTAACGCTACGCGCTGTGTTTTGTCCTGCTCCGGTCCTCGAGGATCTCACCCATGCTCCACGTGTTTTCTGAGATAATTGCTGATGGGGTCAGAGATTACTGTGGCTAGCTCCTTATGTACTCCAGGGTAAATTTTATCAGACCTTGACAATGTGAATATTCCCATGCTGTATTCTTCAACCCCGTTATTCCATTCTTACTCCAAACCTCTTGTTGCTCATAGCAATCTGGTCACAATTAACTCTTCCATAAATATTTAAAGCATAAAAGATACCGAACAATTCCACCATCTCTCATCTGGCATTTGCTTATCTGTGCCATTGAGTCAATCTAGACTTTCCTGGACATACAGACTTTTTGTTCTAAGCTTATATATCTAGGTAGAACTAATTTTCTGCCTTAGTCTACTTGACTTTTTCTCTCCATATTTGTGCTTTCCTCTGTGTGCATCTTTACACACACACCCCTGCTGCACAGCAGTGCTGCACTGTTCCCTTTCCCAGGTTCTGCCCCCTCTACGCACACACCTGGCCTGTGCTGTCCCACCAACGTGATGTTCAGCTCCCAGGGGATGTTCTCGGCTCTTCCATGTGCTCCCTCCTTCAGCCCTGTCCCGGCTCCACTGCACATCCCACTCTTCCTGGAGGCTTTCATCCACCTTTCCTGTTTCTTCCCCTTGGTTTTTGGCATTCGGACTTTCAAACGGGAAATAAATCTCTCCTCACGAGACAGGTACATCGGGGTCCCTGGAGGCTCTTTCATTCCTCATCAGGACGGGTCCGCCTCAGGCCAGCTGTGCTGTGAGGGGAGCCAAGCCCTCCCCTCTGCACCGCTCACACAAACCAACGCGTTTGCTCCTGCAGGGCTCAGAGGATGGCCAGACGCTGGTGCACAAAACCTTCTGGAGTACTGCACGTGGGACATTGCATGGAGCAGGGGAGGGAGGGCAGCTGGGGGTGTCCGGGAGCCAGCAAAGGCTTGAGCCGAGAGCAGCCACATATGATCCTCTCCGCACAAAACTTCCTGTACCCAGTTCATCCAGGTTGCCGAAAGAGAAATCTCAGATTGTTTTTCATCAAGGGGAACACTGCATGGAACAAAACACAAGTGTCACTCCTGGAGAAGGAAGATGGGGGCAGGGGGGGTTGATGTGTAGTCAGCAAGTGTCACCAAGGTGGAAAGAACTGTCACAGTCTGATGAGCAGATCTAAAACCTTTAATACAGGTCAGTTCAATGGGACACTTCTCTTTCTGGTGCTGTGTTGCCTCAGTTGTGCCGGAGCCCAGAAGCCAGGCATCCCCAGCTCACTCCTGAATTCATCTTCTGCACTGCACCTCCTGGGGCCACGGGACGGTGCAGAGGGGACGTGCCAGGGATGCTGGGTAGAGTGTAGCGGTGGCCACAGGGAATGTGGCAACATCTGCTGTGGCAGAGGGCAGAGAGGAGCTCTGCGGGCAGCTCACCTGCCCTGGGGAGGTAACACCAAGGTCGGGGATGCCAGAAAGCACCGGTGGAAATCCTCTCTGGGGAGACAAGCAGCTTGGCAGGAATTGCTCCTGCAGGCCATGCCAGCTGTCATCAGGGTTTTGCTCATCCTCAGGGACTGTCATCCCTTTGGATTTGTGCGTGGAGCACATATTGCACAAACCTGTCAGGCCAGATTTGAAGTGATGTACGAGCGCTTTGGAAACCTAGCTGGCAGAGAGGAAGGTAAGTACCCCACTGTACTCCCTGGGTGCCCCAGGACCCCCAGACTGCTGGTCTTACTGGGAGACCCACCATGCTGAGGGTGTGGGCGGCTGGGCAGTGACTCAGACTGGCAGCCACTGCTTTGCCATCAGGACAAGGAAGGAGCCCCCATATGCCAACATGCTGCCTGCGACACCTTTGGGCTGCTGAGCAGGGCTACGGAAAAATGGAGCACTGGGGAGCAAGATTTCCTTCCTCCAGACCATCCAGGGATCAGGCAAGACCTCCCCTGGCACCAGGATGGAGCTGCTTGGTGTGTCCCTTCATTTCCCCAAGGCACCAGCAGGAGCTGGTGGGAATAAGCCAGCAGGGGAGGCAGACGCAGGTAGCATCAAGCAGCGATGTCCATCAGATGCAGCTGGCCCACCCAGAAACCCTGCTCCTGGGCTGCAGCACTTGTCTGCACCTGGTTTGAAGCTGCAGGGAGGGCTCACGGGAAAGGACTTGAGCCTGAATCAGCGCCCGGTCCCATCGTGGCTCAGCCGACGGAGCAGGAGGCGCATCTGCTCACTGGCTGTGTCTCTGACAGTGCTGGGAGGGGGTTCGTGCTGGAGCCAAGGCGGGGGACAGGAGCACAGGCTGCACTGGTGGCTCTGGGCTGCTGGTGGTCCTGGGGAGGTGGTGCAGCGCTGCAGGGGGGTGAGGGGAGGAGACCCTCTGGGCTGAGGGGGGTCCAGCTGGCCCCAGAGTTAGAGATCTGGTCGTGCAGAGTGCAGGGACCTGAGGAACGCGCTCCGGGCACGTCTCTTGGAGTGCTGGCAATGTGGGTGGGAGCTCCAAGGCTGTCAGTGCTAGCGCCTGCTCTTTTGCAGGTGGTGATGCCTTTTTTGGGTTTTTTTTGACATGATTGCACCGGCATAACAACACTGAAGAGGTTTTTTTTTGACACTGCTTCCTGCTTGTGCTCAAGGCTCTCCACCCCCTCACTGCAGATGGGTTTAGGCTGCATGGAGACGAGCACAATGCTTGGGAGGAATCCCTGAAGGTGCTGCACTCTGCCAGCCCCAACCCCGCAGTGCCCCATCCCTGCAGTTGCTGCCCTCGCTGGGCCACGTGCTCCCCATGCTCCCAGCACGAGGCCACAGCAGAGGTTTCTACAGGTCCTTTTGTCCTTGACACCTGGAGAAATGACTATATTGTTTCTCCAACTCTTTCAGCTCCTGGTCCTTCTCTCTTCTTCCTGCTGCTCCCCAGCGGTGCTGCGCAGCCCAGGGACTAGTGGTGGCCCTGCCACATCCACCTGCTGAGCTGGCTTCAGGTCCTGGTTCATGTCCCTGGCTGTGCCGCACTCACCCAGCACAGAGGAGCTTCCCCAGTGGTGCCAAACTTCCTCTGAGGATACCCGAGGCTGCCTGTTCTATCGAGGCATTCCGACGCACCGCGGTGGTCCAGCAGCTGGGGAGAAGGGTGTCTGCGAGGCCCCTGGGCAGCCTTGCTCTTTACTAGACAGCGGAGCAGAGGCTGCTCTGCTCGTGGCAGCAGCCCAGCAACGCGGCAGGGAGGACTGATCTCCCACGGCCAAACCTTCTGGCACCAGGACACAGTGGGGGATGCTGTCCACATGAAGTGGGACGGATTTCTTGCTCCCCAGTAAATAGATGGGGGGGATATGGGGCAGTAGCAAACCCATTCCCACGGCATCACTCATCAGCTGGGCTCCTGCAGGCTGCAAAATACGGGTCCCATCCCTCGCTGCTCTCTGGAGGGCTGGGCTTTGCCATGGCCGATAGCTGTGGAGCCCCTGGAAGGGGGTGAGGGAAGACCTCCCCTGGGAAGTGGGGAAGTGCACTGGCCCCATCAGGCCCTCAGGAAGGCTCGTGATGGCAGAAGGCTGCTCGCTGCTCCAGCCTGGGCTGCACATCCTCAGGTCTCGGTTCTGGAGTTTTGGGGACACTCAAGGCTGGGCGTGCACCTGAGCTGCGCAGCTCCAGCCTGCATCCTGGGCGAGTGAGTCAGGAGAGGAAGCAATTAGCTCTGCGGTTGGATGTCTGATGAGTCATTCCTTCTGCAGGCTCCTCTCCAGATCCACTGCAGGCAGCTGTGACATCCAGGGGCAGGCGTCAGGGCAGCTGAGACATCCGCAGGGAGGTGGCAATGTGGGTACAGCCAGGATGGCAGACATTAGGAGGCATCTCAGACCTCCCCAGCTCACCCCTTTGCTGTCATCCCTCATCCTTCACCTCTGTGCTGCCAGCTCCCGGGATGCAGAGGCTGTGTCCTCACACCGACACTGCAGCCCCCTCCCACGGGCAGAGGTGGCTGCCTGGTCCAGCTGGTGACACTTCATCTGCTGCGCATCATCTCTGGCTCATAAGGATCTGGATCAGGAGATGTGCCACAGCAGAGCCTTGCCAAGGAGCTGCGTCAGCTGCTGGGCTGGGAAATGTTATGAAAATGGGTAAAGATGGCAGAATGTGGCCCAAATATTCTCTGCTGCAAAGTTCAGATGCTCAGGTTGAGACATCTTGGGTCAAAATTTCTAAAGGGTCATGGCCAAGGGCTCAGTTCCTGGAAGAGAGACCAGATTTTCCAGAATATGCCGCTCCCACCAGGATGAGACTGCAAAGCTGACAGCTGCTCACAGCCCCTGCAAAGCCTGCGCCTCTCAGGCAGGCTTCTAACCTTCAGGATGACAGTTGCCCAGATATCTTTCAAAATACAATGCTTCCCCACTTGGAAAAATAAATCCGTGGTACAAAAAGAGATTTTGCATGTATCTAAAGACAGCTCATGGGGAAAGGCAGAGCCTGTGGTGGAGTAAAGCCGTAAATTCTGGGGATTCCGCTTAGCACACCACGAATGCCAAAACAACACTGAACTTTTAGGGCTAGAAAAACAAAGGAAACTTGAAATGAAATCTGTGAATGGGATGCAGAGTCAGAATTCAGGTTATGTGAGTGCTGGCAAGCCCATGTTTCTCTGGTGATGTAGGATTCTGCTTCTAGGAACCTGAATCTGCTTTTCTCGTGAGCCCTGTACCCACGTGGTGCTCTCCTTCCTGGCTTCCTCCCAGCTTTACCAGGTTCTTCTTGAGTTCTGCTGGTTCCTCTCCCACTGCTACCTCCAATCACCACCAGAGCTCCTGGGGTTGATACAGAAATCACAAATGCAGCATTTGCTTGTGATTTCTGTGGGTTTAATGTTTAAGAATTTGTTCTTATGTAGTGTCTCTTAGTTTCAGTTTACTTAGCAGCCCTGGTGATAGGATAAAAAATTCTTTATGTGGGAATTTTCTAGATTTAGAGAAACCCAAACAGTACGATACATGAAAGACAGGCTGGGAGGAGTGCTGGGTGGCTTGGCTGGAGGTCTCCATGCTTGGTTCCCATTCTGCTTTCCTTCTTTACCATCCCCCAGCATCTTTCTCCTCTTTGCCTGCTCTCTTGTTCCTGCCTCAGTCTCATGCTCATCTCTTTCCTCCCTGGTTTTCTGGTTTTCCTATCACCAGTTTTGGCCTGAGCTGATAGTTGAGGGCAGAAAAAAAAAAAAAAAGGTAAATATCAGCCCTGTTCTTGAATCAAAGCACGCTTTTCTAAAACTCTGAGAGCAAACAAAGGCAATCTCCCTAGAAATCTGGATCCTTCCTCCTCTCTGCAATACCCCCAGTAAGTGCCAGCTCCTGGTGTCCCCCCTGACCCACAGCCACCGAGACCCCCTGGCCCACCGCTGGCTCCTGCTCCCACCGCTGCAACCAGCAACCGCCCCAGACGCTGAGAACCTGGGGTCTAGGGGCTGAGCTCAGCACCCGCGGGCACTGAGAGACCGAGGACCTGCAGCCCCGGGCCCTTTCTGGACCAGAGTGGTGGGAACTGCAGGTATTCGGAAACAACAACATCCCCAGGGCCCTCTGCTCCTCACTCTGTGTGTCCCATCCCCTGTGTCCCTTTCCAGACCCAGACAGGGAGCTTCTCTGCACGGTTCCGCCTGTGGAAGGAAGAACCATCTCCTCCTCCTCACTGTCACCTTCTCTTCTTACCCTGGTCCCTGCAGCAGCACTATCAGAGGCTGCCTTTAGGAAATTAAAGCTTTCCTGAGTCACACAGGTCGTGGTAACGCAAGGGTAGAAACATGCAGGAGCCTTTTGTGAAGTCCAGCAAAAGCCGGATCTGAGGAGCAACACAGGTTCTGCAAGGTGATTGCTTCGGCATGCCCAAGAACTTGTTTTAGACACCCTGACCAGGAAGAAAAAGCAAGAAAATTATTGGAATCATAGAATCACAGACTGGTTTGGGTTGGGAGGGACCTTAAAGCCCATCCAGCTCCACCCCCTGCCATGGGCAGGGACACCTCTCTCTAGCCCAGGTTGCTCAGGGATGATGATGACAGATGAGGAACACCCAAAACCAGCTTGTCACGATATCCCCCATCAGATTTCACAGGAAATACAGTGCTTCCTCTTTTTGTGTTGGACCTCGCTCTGCTGTGCCTTGGGTGGACCCTCCACCCTCAGCACCAGGCTGAGACAGGAGAAAGACAGTGACGAAGGCAGTGGGACATCTCCATGGAGCTAAGGAAAACCACAACTTGTGTGGAAATCCCAGAGCTCTGCCACCGTGATGCTCTGTTACCCATGGGGGCTGGGGGCAGGCAGGGGACAGAGAGGGCAGTGTCCCATGGCCCCTTGTCCGGGCAATGGGAGCTGCCGGCTGTGAGCACCCCCAGCTTCAGCAGTGGTTTGGTGATGCCTGGTCTGGCCATCAGCCCCAGACGCAGAGCAGGTGCCACCCAGGCACTGTGAAGTCTCCTGTGGGGAGTGCCTTTCAAAACCCCACTGTCCAGCCCAAGGTACCTTGGCGTGATTTCTTCTCGTCTTCTGTTGTTGTCAAAAGGTGTGCAAACCCACTGTACCCATAGGTATGGAAACCCACCGTACCCATAGGTGTGCAAACCCACCGTCCCCATAGGTGTGCAAACCCACCATACCCATAGGTATGGAAACCCACCGTACCCATAGGTACGGAAACCCACTGTACCCATAGGTGTGCAAACCCACTGTACCCATAGGTACGGAAACCCACCGTACCCATAGGTGTAGAAACCCACCGTACCCATAGGTATGGAAACCCACCGTACCCATAGGTATGGAAACCCACTCTACCCATAGATATGAAAACCCACCGTCCCCATAGGTGTGCAAACCCACTGTACCCATAGGTGTGCAAACCCACCGTACCCATAGGTATGGAAACCCACCGTACCCATAGGTATCCTCCTTTTTTGAAAACCCAGGAGCCCCCCCTGAGGCCGCCCTGAGCCTGCCCAGCCCTCTCTCATTCACCACAGCGTGTGCCACAGTCGGAGCGAGGGAAGAGAGAGCAGCGCAGATGGCATGAGGGAAACAGCAAAACGCACAGTCTGGCCGTGGAAAGCTGATACGAAGCAGAACCCTTGGGAGAGCTGAGCAGAGCGGGAGGTGCAGGTCCCTGTACCAGCTCTGGCTGGGTGGGAAGAG
>WKFP01013943.1:603310-641156 GCA_011057875.1 Pterocles orientalis
CTTATTAACGCATACGAAGAACTGAAGTTGGGCACAAAGAGGCCAGTAGCGACCAGTGCCAGGACAAAAGGCAACAGACACAAACTGAAGTACCAAAAGTTCTACTTTAATATAAGAAAAAGCTGTTCTACTGAGAGGGTGGTTGAACACAGAAGAGGTTGTAGATTCTCCATCACTGGAGGTACTCAAAGCCCAGCTGGACACAGTCCTGACCAACTCGCTCCCGTTGGCCGTTCTTTGGGCAGGGCGTTGCATGAGACACCGCCGACATCGCCTTCCAACCTCAGTGATTCTGTGGGTCTTTGTTGAGTCAAGCAATCTGTCTAACATCACTACATGCATAAAGAAAGGGAGATATGGGAAACAACCATGTTCCTCCGGTGGTGTTTTCAGCTGCAGGCTCCTTTCCTTCAGCTCTGCTGATGCACAGTATGGGATCCCAACCTCAGCCTCCCCTGGACGTGTTCTGCGACCAGCACAGCCCCCAGCTCAGCCACGCCATGAACACGGGCAGAGATCGTGTCTTTCCAGCAGCGCTGCTCCTCCTGCCGCAGAGGAGCCTCCCTGCGCCACGCCGCTCTGACGGCTCTCTGCACGTGTGCGACAGCAGCGTTTCTGAAGGCTTGTTGCAAGGCTGCCGTCAGCTGAGCAATTCTGGAATTGTTTTCTTTTTCTATTCCTGCTCCAGGGCCCATTTATCTGGACCAACAATATCCCCTGAACACCCCAGTTCAGGAGATGTGGAGGGACCCCAGCTCAGATATGCCATAAAAGCAGCTTGTGTTAAATTAAACCAGCAAAAGTGTTGAACCGAACCACGAGCGCGGCTGTGCGTGTGGAACGGAGAGGGGTTTGTTCTCGGAAAGGCAGGTCTGCTGAGAAATATGTGCAAGTGCCAGCAAGGAGGGAAAGGGGTTCCGACACCTCCCAGGCACTGGAGCGCAGGGCCAGGCAGGCTGGAGCAGGGAGAGCCCTGGGAACAGCTCTGCACTGCCTGGAGAGCCCAGGGAGCAGCTCTGCACTGCCGGGAGAGCCCGGGGAACAGCTCTGCACTGATGGGAGAGCCCAGGGAACAGCTCTGCACTGCCGGGAGAGCCCAGGGAACAGCTCTGCACTGCCGGGAGAGCCCAGGGAACAGCTCTGCACTGCCGGGAGAGCCCAGGGAACAGCTCTGCACTGCCGGGAGAGCCCAGGGAGCAGCTCTGCACTGCCGGGAGAGCCCAGGGAGCAGCTCTGGACCCGCCGATGCTCAGACTGACGCAGCAAAGACACTGTGGATGGAAGTGAAGAAAAAAAACAGAGTGAAGCCTGCCCAGATGTACCAGACCTCCAGGCTGGGAGAAGAGGAAGCGTATGGGTAATAAAGACCTGTAAAAGAACACCCAAAAGCCAGATCCGTCCCAAGTGAGGGCACAGGGGGTTCACCGCAGTCGCTAACGGGAACACTGATAAGAAAACCAGGGAACTTTGGCCTGTTTGACCTCACTTCTGCTAAGAGGAGTTTTAATCATTGTGTGCCAAGGACACCAGTCCTGAGCGCAATGGCAACGTGTCCCAGCAGCAGGGCAGCGACACAGCAATCTGCTTGACACAGGGAACCCGAGGCACAGCGAAAGGCTGTGCAATGATTCTGGTACAAATATGGGTCATTCTCCACCTTCTGCAAACAAGGCTCTCTGCGAGGTCGTGGTGCGCAGGTAGAGGCAGCTCCCTTACACTGATTTCTTCCCCTCTCGCCGAGGTGCTGGCCAGATAACCAAGGGGATGGCACGGTGACCGGAGCAGCCCTGTGACTGCCAGATGTATCCAACTCCATCAGGGAAGGAGGGCAGGGGGTGCCCAGGTCCCTCCACCTCTTTGGGATGATTTAGGTCGATCCTTCCCTGCAGAGCCCCGCACCCTGCCAAGGTCCCTCCTGCACAGACAAGGGCCACCACACCGTAGCTTCTCCCACCTAGGAGTGGGGAGGTCCCACCCTCCCATTGCCCTGGGCACGATGATTTGGAGACACAAATAAAACCAATATTATCTGTGACACCAGAGAGCAAGGAACCAGAACACATCTCCATCCTTACAGAGTCTCCTGGGCTGTTGCTCTTCCAGCTGCCTCTCCCCGGAGCACGCTGCGTGGTGTTGGGGTTGCACCGCCCCGAGCACGCCCATGGCAGGGCCTGAGCCCAGCTCCGTGCCAGCAGGAGCATGCCCTCCTCGCACCCAGGTGCCCTCACTTGGCTTGGCTCTCAGGGCCCCCCAGCTGCAACACGGTGGGGAAATACCGGCCAGCAGCCTCCGCCGCACCATCCCAGACAGCCCAGCGAGCCCAGGCCGCTGGCGGAGCTTCCACAGCAGCCTGGGGGTGTTGGTGTTGTGGCCCCAGGTGACATTTTGGAAGTTTTGGCACCTTCCAGCGATATCCTGAGCAAAGTCCTCCGGCAGCCAGCCGGGCTGGTCCCAGCCGGGGGCACCCCAGTAACTGCCACCCACCAGGGCTGACGGCAAGGATGAGCTCCCAGCTCCCCGAGGAGAGCGTGGCTCTGTTCCCCTGAGCTCAGCCGGAGCCTTCAGCCAGTTCTGCCCAAACCATCCCCTCCTGCAGCCGGACGAGACAGCTCGCTGGGCTTCCAGCTGTCAAGGGTTCCGAGTCAGGGTCCAGGCCGTGAAAAACAGGAGTTATTTTGAACTGAGCAGTGTGGGGACTTTTTTGTTCCTTTTCTCATTTCTAAGCCTGCAATGTTCAATTGCCTTAAAAGGTCAAGACCACAAGCACTGGAGTGGTTTTTTCTAAGGAGAAACCCTCAGGGTGAAGTTGTGTTCTCCATTCCAGCAACACAGTCCTGGGGAAAAACAGCAGACACCAGCAGCTGGAAACGGGGCTCTTGCTTCTTGCTTGCCTGGAGTTTCATCTGCGTTCACAACCAAAGCCCCTTCACCTCGCCCCGGTCCTGGGAGGTGACGTGGTGACAAACCGCCTCTCCTGCACAAGGCCACCAGGAGCCAAACTGGTGCCACCAAGAGCCCCGCGCAGCTGCAGCCCAGGATCTCCAGCTGATCAAAGCAGCCAAGCAGGTCAAGTTGGAAGACTAACTCCCTTTGACAGTATTCCATCCATCTAAATAATGGATCACAGTTTGCTTGCTAATTGCCTCCATTAAGGGTGATTGTGAATCACTCAGCCACTCCAAGTGTTGTACACAGAAACAGCTCCAATGTCAAAACCAACAACCCACAGCCTGGAATTTGATGGGGTTGGCATCCCGGGGCTCTCGAGCTGAGAGGGAAGCAGGCACCTCTCTCCACATCGAAGGGAACCCCCCAGATGAGGGCTGGACGGTTCAGGGTGCACTAAGAGAGATAATCCATGCGCAGGGGAACTTCGATCCTACCAGCAGGTCAGCAAATAGCCCCCCGGGGCTGTCCCTGCTGGAGGGTGACACTGGTGGTCCCACGCCGGGGGCACAGGGTGGCGATGCTCTGCTCTGACGTGCTCTGTGCCGTGCGCTGCCGACGCCGTCTGCCCCCTGCTCTGAACAGGATGCTGAAGAGGAAGGAAGGACCAACATTGTTTTGCCTTTTTTCTGGTTGAATTCTATCCTGAATGAGAAACTGAGCGGAATACTGGGAGACTGGAATGTTCCTTTTGCACTGAAATGGGGTAAATTTTGCGATGTTGAAGGCAGTGCACAAAATCACGGTGAACATAACTGCTCTTTGAGAGGGTTTGATTAATGAGGTGCTGTTCATTAAAGTGTTTGAAAGTATTAATTGCTCTCAAAAGCTAAGTGTTGCTCCTACTCCCTCGGCTTTCCCCGGCGATAGGGTTGCCATTCGCAATCGTGTCTGTGCTTGTCCTCTAGTGACGGATTCCTGTGGTGCTCAGCGCTCAAGACGAGACCTAAGGCTGGATGCAGATTTTCCCCATCAGCTCATCTGGGGTGCCCACACCTTCCTCTGCAGCACCCCACGATCAGCAGCACCAACATCATGTTACTGGCCCCTCCAGAGCCAGAAACCAGATTGGTGCTCAGATGTTGGGGAGCATCCTTAGTGCTCCTCCTCGCAGCATCACCCACAGCAGCCTCGCACCCATGGGGCGCTGAGCCTGAGGGTGGTGCCCGGTGCTGCTGGCTGCACAGCACAGGCAGCTGCCCCCTCCCCTGCCTCGCCTGGTGCCAGCACCCCGGGAGAAGGGGGTTTGTCTGCACAGAGCGGGCTGAGACTGATGGACATAGAGGAGCCGGCGTTCCTGTTTGGAAGGGGCCTTCTGCAAAAGGCAGCAGCAACACTGTATGTCCCCAGGCTGCTCTCCAGCACATCTCTGTGCCCCCTGCCTGGGTGTCTGGCAGGCAATTCTCACCGCAGATGCATTAACAGGCAGAGAGCTGCTAGCACTGCGCAGCCTGGCAGGGAATAATTGCCTCGGGAAAACCAAGGGGCGTCCGCCAGCCTTCCCTCCTGCCCAGGAGGGGTGTGATGGGCGCAGGGGCCCAGGGTTTGCTCTGTGGTCCGGACTCACCCCTCAGATGCTGTCAGCGCTGCCGGCCCAGGCAGTGGCAGATTACGGGCTCTCCAGCACCCAGTGTGAGCGGCAAGTGGAAATCACCTGGTGTAGACTCACCCAGAGGGGAAACTGAGGCAGAAGCGAAGTGACTTGCCCAAGGTGAGACACGAGGTAGGAGATGCCTTGAGCCTCACACCCGGTTTTATCCACTTGGTTTTTTTTCTTCCTTTCTGGCACAGCTCCCCTGAAACGCGGTGTCTGGCTCTGGCATTAGCCACACATTAGCAAACCCCGCAGCACAGGCCAGCGCCGCTCTGCCCGCTGCAGCACGGCGTCAGTGGGAGCCCTGGAAAGAAGAAGAAAACGTGATAAGCAAATCCTGGTCATTACAATGTGAGGTTTGCTTTATTTTCCTTCTCTCTCAATTTGGAGGGATTATCACCAGCCAGAGAAGAGCCCTGCCAAGGCACTTCCAGCAGCCTGGCTCAGCCTGGCCTCGAGTTAATTTCCAGCCAAGACGACTTCTGAAAGCACAGGCATCTCTCTGCAGCACCTTCTGAAAAAAAAGGAGGATCAGAGAGGAAGCTGCTCTGGAAGATTTTTTTGCACAAAGAATGGCTTTCCATCAGCAACACTGTCGGGCCCTGACAACCGTGTCCCCATCTTACCCGGGAGCGCTGCCAGGGGGGTGATGTTTGTACAGCTCTCCACAGCCTGCCAGGCTTCCAGCACACACAGAGAAGGGCTCAGCGTGGTCCCTGCCGCGGGCACCCCGCCTCGCAGCGTGCCACAGGACAGGACAGCTCAGGACAGCCACGCTCCCCCGGCGCTGCAGACATGGAGATGGAGCGAAACGCAGCCCCAAGCACTGAGAACGCGCTGCTGGGGCTCTCCGAACATGCACGTCTTGTTCCCAGCTCACAAAGGGGCTCTTTTCCCAGGGACGCTCCCCGTGGCTCTCCGGACTCTCATCAGCCTTTCCAGCCTGCCTCCGCCGAGGCCAGGGGAGGAAACATTTTGCCTTTGGGTCAAAGCTGAGCCCATCCCCAGCCCCCAGGATGTGGGGCTCCAGCAGGGACCAGCAGCACTGCAGGGACCGGTGCAAGTGCCACCGCCACATCGGAACACAGCCACATGTCACACGGGCCACGGTCTGGGCAGGGCTGTGGCTGGGGGGTTCACGCTGATCGGGGTGATGGGCCGCGGGGGAAGGCGGTGAGAGCGTTGCTTGCATGAGCCCCGGGTACGCACGAGCAGACGGGGACCTGCGGGTGACAGCCCCTCCTCAGCCCAGTCCTCTCAAAGCCACCCTGGGGACAGCAGCACCGAATGAGGACATCGCGCCCGCGGCCGCAGTGCTTTCAGGCACAGGGCAACACGCTGGGAGTTTTTTATTTAACTTAAATGTGTCAGAATAGGGGACCAAAGGCTTCTTTTCTGTTTCCTCACCTTACAGCTGCTGCTTTGAAGAGGAGGAGCATCCCTGTCGAGGCTGTGCTGAGCTCCCCCAGCTTGCCAGGGCCGGTGTGGGGAAGGGAAGAGGCCGATCTGACCGTGCAAAAGCAGGAGGGAGGGAGGGAGGGGGACACAGGGAACCAGGGGACAGGGGTGGAGGGGACTAAGGATGGGAGGCAGAAGGGGAAACGCTTCTGTCCTCCAGTCCAAACTAGGGAAATGTAAACCACGATGATATTGTCTTTAGTCTTTATCAAAAAGTCAATAAATTATTTGTGAAGCAATACTCTGAAGGAATAAAGGCTCCAAGTGCTCTCTGCAGAGACAGCTCGGTGAAGGTGTCAGAGCCCTGGCTGCAGAGGAGAGGTGCCTTTCGGCTGCTCTTTAGGTGACAGCACTGAGCTCCTGCTCTCCATCAACCACAAGCCACAAATACCATTTTTCTCCTTATTCTCTCATTTGATTTCAGCCTGGCAGCCCCCCTCTCAACTGTAGCCCCAGTGCTGAGACGGAGCCCTTCCCCCTGCCCTGCCCCACACCAGCCAGGGAGGGGCAAGGGACGGACGGACAGACATGGCCCGGCAGGACAGGCAGCAGCAGGCAGCGCTGCCTTTAACAAGACCGGTTTTACCCAACCCGCCTGCCCCAAGCCAAGCGGCACGGCGCTGCCCAGCCACGGCAGGGGGAGAGCAGGAGGGAGGGATGTCCCATTTCCATGAAGTGCCAGTTGTGGGATCCAGTAGCCACCAGAAAGCCAGCCAGCAGCAGCATGAGCAGCAGCGCTGGAAGGAAACCAGAGGAACGTGCAGCCATCACCCACTGCAAGGCAAGCCAAGGGCTGGGGAGCTGTGTGTCCCCGCAGGGAGCTCTTGGAGCACGGACAAAACCAGGAGAAACAGGGATGCTCCCAGAGAAAAATCCACCAACTGATCTTTTCTGCTGTTCAACCAGCTCTGCATCGCCTCTGCACCAGCCTCCAATCTGCCTGGCCTTGCATTGCTTTTCTTCATGTTCTGTGCCTCAGTTTCCCCACTTACAGAATGGGAACGTAGCTCCTTGCTTTCCCAGGGACCTTCTGCTTCTGCTCTCTCTCATTTTAAGTCTTTTCCTGTAAAGGAAGAAATGTTTTCCTGTGCGGGGGGTGAGGCAGTGGCCCAGGTTGCCCAGAGAAGCTGTGGATGCCCCATCCCTGGAGGGGTTCAAGGCCAGGCTGGATGAGGCTTTGGGCAACCTGGGCTAGTGGGAGGTGTCCCTGCCCATGGCAGGGGGTGACACTGGATGATCTCTAAGGTCCCTTCCCACCCAAACCATCCTGTGATTCTGTGATTCTGTGATTCTGTGAGGTTTTATATCACTCATTAGATGTCTGGCTCTCAGGAGAAGCAGATGACCACTGGCTGCTGGTCTCCTGATGTGATATAAATGCTCTGAGGTCCTGCCAGAGTGAAGGAATTACTTCCCCCACACACACACAGTAAAGGACCATTGCCCAGAAGCCACTGCCGAGCCCAGCCCCACTGCCATGTGCCAGGGTGCCTCCGTTTGCCCCAGCCCTGTCCCTGAGGGGTGCCACCACCTCGCCCACCCCCGGCGCATTGCCTGCCTGCAAAGCAGCAACTGCGGCCACGTGAACCTGGCGCTCAGAGCCCGTCCCCAGTGGGGATCAGGCCATCAACAGGCCACACGAAATGCTGAGAGCTGAGGAGAAAGTTCAGGCAGGAAAGAAATCAATAGATTGTAATTGTAAAAGCAAGTCTCAGAGGGAGAAGGCGCCTGGGCAGGCAGCAGCAGCCACGTCTGCAGCGCAGTCTGGGTTCGCTGGGTGCTGCCACACTCCCCCGAACCCCGCTCGCAGGGCTGGGCAGCTGGGTGTGCGTGCTTGCTCCACCTTGGTCTGCAAACAAAACAGCGTGCCAGCTCTTTGTGCGTGCGGAAAGGAGTGATATGGGATGGGAGAGTGATGCACAGCTGATATACCCATGGATGGAGTGACCCCAGCAGCCACGGTGCATCAGACGGAGGCTTCCTCTCCCTGCCCAGGCGGGAAAAGCTGAATTCCACCCGTAAAGCCGGGTGAGTAACTCTGATTTAGCAACCCGAACCGGGGTTTGCACTGCGCGTCTGCAGCACGAAGGGACAGCACAAAGCAGGGTGACATCTGCTTGTCAGAGGGACCTTCGCTCTGGGCTCTGTGCCATCGGTGGGATGCTCCCAGGGTCTCCAGTGCCGCTCGGGGTTGGCAGGTGGATGGTGACCAAGGAGCAGTGCGGATCCCCTGCCCTTTCCTTCCCTGTTCGGGGCTCTGTCAAGGGGAGCAGAGACTGTGACACTGAAAAACAGTTCTTCATGTCCGAGTTCTTCCATCTCATAACAAAGGAGAAACACACTTTGTCCTGGAGGATGGAAAGCAGCTACAGAAAGATTTAATTGCCATGTCTGGCGAGGGAGGGAGAGCAGGAGTCACTCACCTCTCGCAGAGTCCCCAGGCAGCACCAGGAGGTGGAGGGAGCTTGGGCTCCCTTTGATGTGAAAATCTCGGCACTTCGGAGAGACACAAACACCCAAAGGGGCTGAGGGAAACCAGACAGGCACAGGAAGGGCTGGAAAACCAGTCTCCTACCTCCTGGTTTTTTTCTTCAGCATAAGGGAGGCAGCAGTGACCGATGGGCAAAACGTCGGGGTGCTGGGGTGCCTTTCCCCAGGGCAGGGAGCTCTGTCCCCACGTCTGCCACCTTTGGGAATGACAGACATCAGAGACACTCGATGTACATCTGCCTGTGAGGACTGTGAGCTGCAGAGAGCACCTGCCAAAAGCATTGCTGAAATACCCAAAGGAGGCGGATTGCCACCCGTGGCAGTGATCTTATGTCAGTCCCAAAGAATACGCACCATGACGTGCAAACCGGCGCACAGCCATCCCATCATCAGCTGCTGGAGCATGGCAGCTGCTTACAGAATCTGGAGAGACCTCAAAGGACAAGCTCAGAGATTTCCCACTTCAAGCCAGAGGAGAAAGTGAAGCACGATCGCTGTTTTTTAGGAAATTCTGACTTTCTGAAATTCCTCCTAAGGCAGACAGGCAAAAGAAGAAGAGTCACTTTGATATTTTCATGCCAAAAAATCATTTGGGAAGTGTTAGATTTCAACCAAGTTGGTACATTTCCTTCTGATACTTTAAAATGTGGCATTATAATATAATTCACAATATAAAATACGCTCTTGGAGTAAAAAGGTCCTTTAAATGAAGGATTTTTTAAAGAACTTTGTGCAAAACCAGAAGTCACAAGAAGTGCTGCTGGCCCAGGGGTGCTCTCTGGCACCTGCCCCATGAGCCCTCCCTGGGGTGGTGGCAGATCCAACGACCAGCAGCTGGCGACTTCACGGTGCTCCTCGGACCTTTCATTAATTTTTCCTCAAATCAATGATCTTCCAGAAACAACCATTTTTCTTTCTGCACAGCACCCAAGGGACCTTCCAGCCTCATTGCGATACAATAAACACGGGTGGGAAGGGTCTGCATCTGAACGGGCAGTGAGGAGGTGTTGGGCTGGGGGCAGGGGCAGGGGCAGGGGCAGGCAGAGCTCGTGGGCTGGTGGCTGTGCGAGGTGATGCGCTGGGCACAGCGGCAGGGGATGAGCAGGCACGTATTCGGGGGCTGTCAGCATGCACATATAATAAAAGCCAATTAGACGCATATGACAGACTGTGAACCTCTTGTGTGTTGTTAAAAAAAAAATGTTTTCAGCTTGTCTGCCTTTAGAGAGCTTCTCAATAACACAGTTTTACTCTGGCTGAGAAATTACAGGCATCCCGCCCACGCCACACAAAGCCTGACGTTTCCAATCACATCATCTTCCTTTTCATTTTTAACAGGAAAAAAAAAATATCCCAAAAAACACCTCAACATGACTTATCATTTGCAAGCCGAGCCAGATATGGTTTCATCCACAACTGCTGGAGCTGATCAGATGGTGTTATGTCTTATAAATAGCGTTCGTGCGTGGCTATTGCAGTGCACACGGCCAAGAGACTGCCCTGCGCGAGCTTCCAAACTCCGTGGTACGTTCAGCAAACCAGCTCTGGAAAAGACCATTATAATTACAATTAGACATTGTAATTTCTGTCGTGTCTTCACACAAACGAAGCAGCAGGTTTGAGCTTTTGGGCGCTCCAACCCGTGGCCAACTGAAAAGCAAACTCATTTTTTCCCGCGGCATGGCAGGGCCACCCAGCTGCAGGGGACAGTGTCCCCGGCTCCGCTCAGAGCTGTGGGCAGCAGGCAGGGCGCTGGCAGCGTGGCACCGTGCTGGCTGCTCTGCTCTGAGGTGTGTGACAAATTTTGCTGCGTTTCCCTGGCACAGGCGGGGGGCTCACAGCCCAGCAGTGCAGGAGACCCGTGGCGGGGCAGCTGCTCCACGTCCCGCTCACAAATCCATGGGATGAAATGGTGCTGGCACTGCTCTCGCTTTGGTGAACAGGCGAGAACTCGGGATCTTGAAATCTCTCCCAGGCCCATTTTTTTTTCCTGGATTTGGAAATGTGGTTTATGTACACACTGCGCACACAGCTGCGGCAGCACAGCCCCATCACTGCCGTGCCGGGGACAGAGGTGTCCAGCATCGTCCCAAAGTGTGCGTGATGCCAGACGGGGCCACAGTGTGGGACCACGCGTCCTCTCCCCCCAGGCTGTGCTGGAAACCTCAAAAACCCCAGGACAGCCCCCCGCCCGCAGTGCCCCGGTTGTGCTGGGCAGCGTTCCCACCGGCTGTGGCAGGGGCGGGATGCGGTGCCCGACGGCATTCAGGTGACCTGAGAGAGGAAACTGGGTCTCGGGCAAAGAGGAACCTTCCCACGTGTTTGCCGGGGAGGTGCCCCAGGGGACATGGCCACTGGGTCCGTGCTGCGGGATGGCGGGGTCAGGGAGCGCCGGTACCGGGTGGGAGCAGCGCGGGGCAGGCGGGCGGGCGGGCGGTCCCGGAGCAGACACTGAGCGTGAGGAGCCGCCGGCACGGCGAAGGCGGGGAGGCTGCGGTGGTCCCGGCTGCGGGCAGTGGGGTGGCAGCGCTGGGGACACCAGCAGCAATGTGCCACATCCCGTCCCCAGCACCGGCAGCACCAAGGGCACCTGCTGCCCCCGCACCCGGAGGAGCCAGAGGACAGCCGGCGGCTTCCCAGCACGGGGAAAAAAATCCAGGAGGGGTGTCAGGGTCCGGACCCCTACCCATCCCCTCCCGGATGATCCATGTTTATGTCTCAAACAGCGGGCAGAACACTTTCTAAGGAAGAGACTCCACCAGGAGTGCTTGGGCAGAGCACTCAGACAAAACCTTCCTAAAGAAGAGACGCCACCATGTCTGGGAACATCAGCAAGGCGTTACATCTGGCGGTGGGGCATGGGCGCTGAGGGCTGGAGTCGTCTCCCCGGTGGAGAACCAGCTGCTCCCCCTCCCCACGAAGCCAACCTGGCTGCAGGGCTGTTGCGCCCCCCAAAGGTCAACCCCGAAGGTGACCTGGATGCTGGGCCCCCCCCGGAGGGGCGGTTCGGGACTGGACCGGACCGAACTGTACAAAAGGTGCAGCTCGGACTGTGCCCCCTGCAGACCCACCGCCCCCCTGTCGACACATCACCACCCCATTCACGGATTTTCTGCCTGAAACGAAAACTTCTGCCTGAAGAGAAGACACGTGCTGGGAAGAGGGGTTGGTGATGTTCTCTGTGTGTCTCTTTAACTCTTTCTGCCCCCGTTTCCTACTTTCCAACTCTTTTCTACTGTCTTATTTGGTGCTTGTCTCGGAGAAGTCCATTGGTGATGGTTTTGTGGTTGCTGAGGTCAATCAACTTGTGCTGTATTGCTTCCTCGAGTCATTGTCTGACTCCACCCAGCCGGTGCTGCTTTCCGGGGAATCACCAAAAACCTCTCGACCGGCCACGGGAGTGGGGCGAGACATTGGGAGACTCGCACCCTGCACAAAGGGTGGGTGCTTCTCTCGCCGGCCGCAGGGAACGGGCAGGTTTGGGTTTTTCCATTTCAATTCAGGGGGCAGTTACAGCAGTGAGGGCTGGCGGCTCTCGCAGGTCGTTAGAGGAGATACCTCAAGAACTGGGGGAGGAAGGGGTTCCCCCGCAGCCCCCGGCTGCGCTTTGGCGCCGAACAGTGACCGCGGGTGCGGGAGCAGGTCAGCGCTGGCCTTTTAAAACAGCAACGAACTGGAAATTTCTCCAGCTCCCTGCAAACCTGTAATAAATGACCAGAGATAATTTACTGATCAGACAAGTGAGGCAAGACAGACATTCTCGCTCCGACAAGTGAAGCAAGACAAACATTCTCGCTGCACCAGACAGGGGAGCATCTTGTCTAGATAAAGAGTTAAACCACAATACTATAGAAATGTGTTCTCTTAAGCAAACAGTAAAACCGCTCTGTTATGTTACCATAAGATTATGTGCCTTTGTTTAAACCTTGAACTAATTAATTGTATAAGAAGAATGTTTGTATAAGTCAAATTTATAGCTGACATATATGGCTTTGTTTAAACTTTGAGCTAATTAATTGTATAAGAAGAATGTTTGTATAAGCCAAATTTACAGCTGATCTTTTCTATCGAAACTGCCTGAAAGAAGTATGGGGGGGGGCATACCGAAGATGCCGAAATCAACCTCTGTAAGGATAAAAGAGTCGCTCAGCTTGCTTGAATTTTGCGAGCCTTGGTGGAGCTGCGTCTCCCAGGCCGCCCAGCGCTGTTTTGCTTTCCTACCTTAACAAACATTTAATTAATCTAAGCGGGACTTAGTGTCTCAATTTGTCTATAACAAACCCACCCACAAAACCACGGCACCAGAGTGCCTTAAAGGCTTAGAGACAGCAGCAAGGAGAAAAACAGCCTGACACCGTGATCCTTTTCTATATTTTATTGTATTTGAACCAATTACATTCTTACTCCTTTTCCTGACGTCTGACTCAGAATTTGAGAAAATTTAATGCTGGCATTACTGGAGAAGAAATATGATGTGAAGATAATTTTAGTTTCCAAAGAGCCTGCTTCCAATGGCTGTGATTTTGCTTTCAGCTGGTGCAAAAAGCTGCACTGATACCTTTTGCTGAATAATGCATCTGGGCTAACGTCCTCTGATGCAGGGAGAGGTCTGGCACACCGCCCTGCCCCGCTTACACCCTGCTCAAGTGCTATTTAGTGGCTTCCAGGGGATTACAAACAGGGAGTGGGCTTTGTCCAGGCTCCCTGCACAGCAAAAGACGTGATTATTCTCCAGGAGAGCTGGTCTGCAGCTGGATCTTTGTGTTATTACATACAAATAATCTTCATCCGCCAGTACCTGCCGCTCACAACACTGAATCTAGCATTCAACTAACAATTGCATCCATTATCTGACAAACCTTAACCAGAAGAAAGAAAGAAAAAAAAAAGAGCCAGAGGGCAGAAGGATGGTTTGTCCTGGAGCATCCCTGCCTGGCCACAGCTGCCACCCTCCCAGCCTCTGTCGGCAGCGCCACTGGGCTGGCGTGCTGGGCCCAGACCCCTGGTGCCCAGCCCCGAAAGCGACCAGCAGCACCTTGTCCTGGTGCCATCCCAGCGCCTGCCTGTGCTGTGGTGGCAGCCGGGGAAGCCGGGCTCCATACAGCTCCCTTCCCTCCCTGCTGTGACAGCTGCCTCGCGCCACACTCAAAAGAATCGGAAACATGTAATTATCTCGCGTTTTCCAACAGCATCAGCCCCAAAAGTTCCTGACTTAGCATTCAGCATGCAGTAAACAAATCAATGCAGCCATGACATCTGGTTTTCTGTGCTGCCTCGCTGACAGCGCTTCTGATGGGGCAACACCAGTGAATCCCAGCAGCCACCCTGGCAGGGCCAGTTTAGCAGGAGGGTCGTGCTGATGTTGGCAGGTGAAGCAGCTCCCATCGTCCAGCTGCCTTGTGAAAAGCCAACGCCAGGCACCCTCTATTTTTTTCACCAAGCTTGTGGAGATACAGCTGCAAAGCACTGCACAGGTGCCCATGCCGATGCTGCAAACACCCCCTGCCGCTGCTGGGCGCCCGAAGCAGCCTCGGCTCTGCCTGGGCACAGGGAGGGTGGTGGCGGCAGACCAGGCACTGGTACCTGGAGACCAACCGTGGGCCAGGACAGCATGCTGCCACCCTGCCTGTGATGGGTCTGCTCTTGGCTGGGAGCCAACCCCACACTCCTGTTCGCTCACCCTCCACCCTCCCGAGGATGGGGGAGAGAATTAAAGGGGTGAAGGGGAAAAAGGACTCATGGGTTGAGATAGAACAATTCAATAACTAAACTACAATAACATGAAAATAATAGTGTATACAAATATACAAATGAGTGACACAAAGTGACACTGCCCCCCACCCGATGACCAAGGCTCAGCCTGTTCCCGGCTAATGATCCCAGAGCAGGGAAAGTCCCAAAACCGCACTCACGGAACAGAGATAACAGCCCGAGTGTCCCAGACTGAGAGCTGACAGGGGAGGGGGGAGATGACCCTGGGAGAGTGACCAGCTGGAGCGAGATGACCCGGAGCAAAAGAGATCCGGAACAAAATGGGACGAGCTTCCAGAGGGTCCTCACCTATATACTGGGCATGCTGTGAATGATATGGAATAGACTATTGGCCACTTCGGGTCTCAATCCCAAACCTAAGATGAAGTCCTGGGCTAGTAACTGGGGCTGTGCTCCCTCCCAGCTTCTCCTGTTTGCGGACAGCCAGAGAAGCTGAAAGACCTTGGCAGCCGCATAAACATCACTTTTTATCAGCTTTCTTCTGAGAACAAGTCCAAAACACAGCCTCTTGCTGGCTATTATGAAGTTAACTCTGTCTCAGCTTAATCCAGGACACTCCCCCCGGCTATAACCTACCCCCTCTGACCCCTGGGCACGGGCAGCTCAGCTGCAGGGCAGACTGCAGCCCCCCAAGGGAGAAGTCTCCCCCCAGAGTGGTACCCAGGTGCTGGGAGCAGCCCAGGACCCAGCTCTGGGATGGGGAGTGAGCTGAGCCCCTGCCCTGCACCGCAGCATCCCCCTCGCTGCAGCCACCCAGGGGCCACCACTTCTCTTACAGCCATGAGACCCCGTCAGATGCCAGCCCAACCACACGGCGCTGCCCGCTCCATCGGCTCTTCTTGGCTCTCTGTGGGTCTGCGGGGAGCTGGATGGGGGGCCGTGGGGCAGAGCTCCTCTCTGGTGCACCCTGCGCACAGGAACACGACCCCAAAGAGCGGCAGAAGGGGAGGGGAGGGGAAGGGAAGGAAGCGGAGAGGAGGGGAGGGGAGAGCCAGGGTAGGGATACTGTGGCGGTCCCAGGGGCCGCAGTGATCCACAGCATGGATCAAGCTGTCGTAACGGTCACCCCAGGGTCTGTTTGGACACTTGGAGCACGGGGCTGCCAGGCCACGCAGTGATGGATGGGGCACGGGGCCGTTCCTAAATGCCATTCGGAAGGCAGTGTTTAAGGAGAGGTGAAGGGTGCAATTATAAAAGGGCCTAAAGCAGTGGGGATAACCTCATTATTCATTGGTATCGTATTCAAAATACTTCTGGTTGCTGATGAGGGATCTGTCCACAGAATACTTGCTGTGATTCACACGCCATCCCAGAAGACGCAGTGAGGTGAGGTGAGGTGAGATGAGATGAGATGAGATGCAGCGTCTGTCTCACGCTCATCCAGCAGCCTCATGGGCACTGACAGGAGAAGGGACCGACTGTTCCACGGAAACAAAGAGACAGGACCAGAGCATGCTCCAGTTTTCTTTTTTGAAGCAACCTCCAAGCTGAGGAAAGCTGCTGGGATACATAAACCTCGACCAGCTGGAAGGGCTCACCCCGAGTCCTGCCTCCAGGATGATGAAAGCCCAGAGAAGCCGGAATGAAACCAATTGCAGAGAATAAAGGATGGAAACGATGGGCAGGAGATACAGGTCACAGGTTAGAAATGCAGGCTGCTGAGGGAGTGAGGGAGATCCTGATCTTCTCTGCACAGATCAAGAATGGCCCAAATCTGCACACAAAAACCTGCGATTTTTACTGTCAGGGAGCAGATCCAGCCCCCAGGCCATCCAGGGCCAAGCTCCAGGAGCTGCTCAGCAGCAAACACAGAAGCACAAGTTGCCGTGCTGGCAGGACACAGAAGCTTTAAAGCCTCGAAAACTCTGGAGCTCTCCTGGGGAACATTCCTGCTCAGCTCATCCCAGGGACCCTGGGCAGGGGAGGAGAGGAGGTGCAGCGAGGCAGCGCACGTGGGACATCACTGTCCCCACCACATGAACATTGTGCAAACTGCCATCAGCAGCGTGGGCAGGAGCGGCCTGAGCCTGCAGGCATGTGCTGTGGCCAGCTGTCATGGTTTTGGCCC
This sequence comes from Pterocles orientalis, assembly GCA_011057875.1. Lineage (NCBI taxonomy): Eukaryota > Metazoa > Chordata > Aves > Pterocliformes > Pteroclidae > Pterocles > Pterocles orientalis. The sequence goes on from WKFP01013943.1 coordinate 619,639, forward strand.
TGGCTGGTAGCCAAAACACAACAACCGCTCACTCACCCTCTCCTCTCCCAGGGATGGGGGAGAGAATTAAAGGGGTGAAGGGAAAAGAGACTCATGAGTTAAGAACGATTTAATAATATTGAAAACAATAATGATAATAATAATTATGATAATAATAATTATGATAATAATAGTAATATATACAAATGAGTGATACACAGTGACACTGCTCACCACCCAATGAGTAAGGCTCAGCCTGTTCCCAACTAGCAATCCCAGAGCAAGGAGAGCCCCGAAACTGCAATCCTGCAATGGAGATAAGAGCCCGAGTGTCTGAGAGACCGAGATGACCCTGAGAGAGGGGTGACCCAGAGGGAGATGACCTGGAGCAAGAAACCACCCAGGGAGAGCTGACCCAGAAAGAAAGATAATTTCCAGACAGATCCTCACCTCTATCCTGGCCATGCCGGGCATGGGATGGAACAGACCATCGGCCAGTTTGGTCTCAGTCCTAAACCTGAGGTCGAATCCTGGGCTGGTCACTGGGGCTGTGCTCCCTCCCAGCTCCTCCTGCCCCTGCAGACACGGGCACAGCAGAGAAGCTGGAAGGTCCTTGACTGTCCTGGCAGCAGCTCTGTCCATCAGTGTGTGATCAGCTTCTCCCCAGCACAAACCCAAACAGCCTCACACCAGCTGCTGGGAAGAGTTCACTCTGTCCCAGATGAGCCCAGAACAGCAGCGCATTCATCACAGCTCTGCCCCTCCATTCACTCAGGAGTTCAGCCTCTCTGCTCCAGGCTTGTCCCCCTTGTCAGCAGGGTCCTGGTGTGCTCAATAAAAAAGTTCACTCAAGCAAAATCAAGGACTTAATGGTACCCAGGCTGTGTCTTCCAGAGAGCTGCTTCTCACCAGCCAGATACACGCCCCACTTCTTCACATCCATCCCTGCATCCCTCCCTGCATCCTTCCCTGCATCCATCCCTGCATCCCTCCCTGCATCCTTCCCTGCATCCATCCCTGCATCCCTCTGCGAGTGATCTCAGCCCCGAGCGCAGGTGACAGGCGCCTTGTTACAGATGGGAACGCAGCGGTGAGCAAAGGGACCGTCTCATGGCCACCTTCACGGGTCTGGCCACCTCCACAGGTCCTGCTACCTCACCAGCCAGCAGGCAGGCAGGGAGCAGGCAGGGCAGCAGTCAGGGAGGGCAGCAGTCAGGGAGGGCAGCAGGCAGGGAGGGCAGCAGGCAGGTGGGGCAGCCCGTCTTGCCCTGGGCAGCAGCTACAGCCCATAAAAGCCTCAGCCCTTATTTTCTGCTGAGGACAAAAGCCATCAACAAAGTCCTAATTAAAAAACAAGGATGAAGCAAAAAGCACAGCTAATTGCTTTTTGACTGCAGAACAAAAGCCTCTCCTCTGCTTAATTACACAGTGAAAATGAGAAGAATTTAAACAGGAATTATAAGTAATCACACAAGCAAAGAAAGGGGAGTGAACGCCTGCAGAAACCTGAGTGCAGCCTGAGCACAGAGAGGCAGGCAACAGCTCCAAGAGGGGGATGACAAGGAAAGTATTTAAGACTCATTATATTGAGCTAATCGGCTGCTCCTCAAGTGCCTCCCTCCTTGGGCACTCCAAGCACCTTGTGCATCCTGGGGAACTGGAGCTCTGCAAACCTCCAGAGAAGTCCTACGGGTCATAACCACAGGCTGTCTCTGGCAGGCTCAGCAGCAGAACGAGCCCCTCACCCACCCAGGCCAATGACCCTCCAGCGCAGTCCCCACGCAGGGCAAAATGCGCTTCACCCACCTCCTCCTTCTTCTGGCACACTCTGCCGGGCGAGAGACCACACAAGGTCTCCTGAGAGCAGAGCTTCCCCAAGGACGGGTGCTGCGGCTGTGGGAGGGGTGGGCAGAGGTCAGGTTATTGTCTGGGCAAAGGGTCCCCAGGGATGGAGAGCGCAGAAGAGAACCTCAGCCCTGCAGCTCACCTCGGCCCAAGCCGTACCCGTACCCATACCATACCCTGCCCATTCCATGGCTCCAGCGCTAAAGCCCAGAGAGCCTGGACATCTGGCCACAGTGCTGCTAAAGCACGCGGTGCTCCAGGGCAGGCCTTTTCTCAGAAGTAATGAGATCCATCATCAGTCCCTCAACAGGCGTGTTCAGGTCCTGTAGGAAAGCCCATCAAGTTTTTAACTTCAGTAAATCCTGACCACTAATTGCCCGGTTAGCCAGTCCAATGAGCTATAAATTCCTTTGTGCGCTGTCTCACGATGATCAATGACCACCTGTACCATCTGCAAACACAAAATTACTCTGACGTTCTGTAGGAGGGTCCTGCTCTCCTTGGCTCCACAAAGAACTCCATTTCAGGGCAGCAATGCCCTGGGGAGGGGACAGGGGAGCGGCCAGGAGGCTGGCATCTCCAGCTGAGGGACCCCAGGTCGGAGCCTGGGAGCACCCACTCTGGGTCTCACAGGTGCCATCTCATAGGAGATGATTTAAATGTTCAGGTGCCTTGCATCAGTAGCTGCTTCTGAAAATCCTGGTCTGTCCTGCTGTGCCCAGTTACCTCTGAGGTGGCCAAAGGCAAGTAAGATTTGAGAGGACCCCACGTGGCCCTTCGGCAGGCTGAGATACAAAAGCTATCTGGAACCACAGCAATGGCCAGGGGTGCCAGGTGCTGCCGGCCGGGGCCAGGCTGCTCATGGGGACATCCCTCCACTGCCCCTGTCACCTAGTGACCACCAGGGAGGGCGGTGCAGGCAGGCGGGGACAGTTTGCTCTTGTGTATGGGATCACTGAATTTCAGGGCTATAAAAACACGACTTGCAGCCAGAATAAGGCAGAAGGCTGGTGGATCACTCACCCGGACAAAGACGGGTATGAGCCCACTGCAGAGGTGGAGGGAAGATTCAATTCTTGCTTATCTTCCAAATGCTCTGCTGTTCCTGCACATACTGGGCTGGCTTTAAAACCACTGTGTTTTCCAGGAGAGCTGTGGCAGCTGCTGAGCAAGCAACCCTGCAGTAACAACCACCTGAACTCACTGGCGGAGACCACAGCCCTGGCACCCAGCCCCGCAGCCCCTCGCCCTGCCCGATTCCTCCCCACCCTCCTGCCTGTGGAGTTCCCCTTACGCCGTCCCGCGCGGCGTCAGAGGCAGCACACGCTGCGGCATCACGATGCGCTGCACTGTGGTTTGTTCTGTTTGCATGCGCCTCTCAGCATTATAGATCTGGCCTTTGTCTTTGTCATTTGTGTCTCCAGTTCTTCCCCTACTCAGTACGCGAGTTGCTATGGAAACAATTATTTCATTGGTATGAGTAATCTTCCCGACAGCCACAAAAGCAGCAAAAAGTCAGTTCATATGCTGCACCTTCTACTTAATTCAGTTAGCTGCTAATTAGCTCTTCCCTTGAAAGTGATCAAAATCTCTGCCACCAGTAATCTGTGGGGAAAAATAAAGAGTTTTGGCTGGCTGCTGTGATCATTGTGTGCTAACTTTGCAAGGATCAGAGAAACCCAACAGGTGGATGCTGAAGCACCGACCACCATCCCGTCCCTCTGTGTAGCAGGACCAGAGGTGTAGGAAGCCAGGTGTAGGAAGCACGCAGCAACTCGTAGCATCAGTGTGTGAACCACTGAGCAAAGCCGAAAAGCCCAGCAGAGCCCCAGTGTCACGGAGCTGACAGTCACCACACCGGGGCTGGGAGGACGCAGTGTCCCAGTGCAGTGATACGGGGACTCTGTGGGGGACACCTTGCGTGGGAACCCACCAGAGCTAGTGCACTCCAGGCTGAGCAACCCTCCCTTAGCAAGAATGGAAACCCTTCTCTTCTGAGCCAGGAAGGAAAATGTCGCTTAGAATTACAGGGATTGGACTAGATGATCTAGATGGTCCCTTCCAATCTCTAACACTGTGATTTTGTGATTCTGTGAATCATAGAATCATAGAATCATGAAGGTTGGACAAGACCTCAAGGATCATCAAGTCCAACCGTCAACCCAGCACCACCCAACCCACTAACCCATGTCCCCAAGCACCACATCCACACGTTTTTTGACCCCCTCCAGGGATGGTGACTCCACCACTGCCCTGGGCAGCCTGATCCAATGCCTCATCACTTTCAGTGAATAAAGTTTTACTAATATCCAGCCTAAACCTCCCCTGGTGCAACTTGAGGCCGTTTCCTCTTGTCCCACCACTTGTCACTTTAGAGCAGAGCCCAGCACCCACCTCACTGCACCCTCCTTTCAGGCAGCTGTAGAGAGTGATGAGGTCTCCTCTCAGCCTCCTCTTCTCCAGACTGAACCCCCCCAGCTCCCTCAGCCACTCCTCGTCAGCCCTGTGCTCCAGACCCTTCCCCAGCTCCGTCGCCCTTCTCTGGACCTGCTCTAGCCCCTCAATGTCCTTCTTGTGGTGAGGGGCCCAAAACTGACCCCAGGATTCAAGGTGCAGCCTCACCAGTACCGAGTACAGGGGCACAATCCTGCCACTTCTTGCTACGTGCCAAAATAACGGCTCCTCATGTGATGAGAGAAGAAGTGTGCAGGGCAGGCCCATGAGCACCTGTCTCTCCGATGAGCATCACAACCAGCAGCTACCATCTGCAGCGACAGCAGCTCTGCTCCGCTGGGCCAGGCTCTGCCGTATCCCGTGTCAGCCATGTCCCGTGCCTCAGCGACCGCTGGGCAAGTTGGTCTTCAAAAAACTAACCGTTGTTTGCAATATACCAAAGTTTATCTGAGGCTTTACATTAACGAGAGATGATTAAATTTCCAGAGGAGGCTCTTACAAGATGTTTGATGGCAAGATGGCAAGATGTCTGTCCGGCACTGCCGGGACGCCGGCTGAGCCACCCAACGCACACCAGTGCCGCCGGCCGCTCCCGCCCGCGCCCGCACATCCCACGGGGCTGCAGCCTGCCGGGCGAATGGCTGAGCCGCCCTTGGCTACAGCACCTCCGTGCAAACGGTGCTTTGGAGCAAGTCCTGGCCCCGTGTGTGGAAGCAGGTTGAGACGGATCCAGAGGTAAGAGGCAAAGGGGAGTGTGAGCAGGGCATGTCCTCGTACCTGTGCTCATCCGAGGATGCTCCCAGCCTCACTGTCTTCTCAAGTGCTGTTAAACGTGAGATGTCTGATGAGCAGTCCTGGGGCTCTGGTAAGAGCGGATTATAACAGAGCCAGGTAATGTTAGCGACCAGACAAGCTCTTTGGTGTGGAAAGGAACAGGGAAGAAGCAGACTGGAAGAACTAACCCGATCCCAAATCACACCCAAAGAAGTTGACATCTCCAGTGATCCATCCACAAGAGTAAACCCAGAGAGATCCCCTGGATCGTGACCAGCCATTGAGAGACGCGGTCTGCAGGCTCCAACAGCGAGGAGTGAGCGTGTCGATGGGATGGGACAGACTGAGCCGTTGGTTTATTTCTCTTCTTTGTCTCTACACAGGGAAAATTTACTGCAGCTTAAGTAACAACACAGCAACTAATTCTTCCTGCTTTCTCCATTTGGCAGCTGCTGCAGCAGGGAACTGACACCAACACTTCTGAAGGTCAGGAGCAACGCTACGCTCCCCTTCACCTTCCCGGGGAGCACCTCCTGCCCCAGCACCCCGCTCTCCTTGGCCCGTACCCATGGGACCCTGGGCCACCGCCACGGGGGTTTTCCTTCCCGGGGGACTGTGACCCTGTGGAGTGCCGTGGGACGGCGGGGAGCTGCCTGCTGCCCAGCACCGCACTCAGGCCCCTCCGGTCCCACGGCTGGTGACAGGGGCAACTTGCAAGAGGTGACATGGGTGCTCAGCCCTGAGCAAAGAGCAGTGGCAATCAGAGAGGGGCTGCATCCAGCCCTGAGCACTCAGCCTTGTGACGGGTTCAGGCAGCAAAGGCAGGTGACAGCTCACGCAGGACTGGGGTGCAGCCTCCGCCAGGGAATGGGAAACACCCTGCAGCCCTTCAGAGCATACGTGGCGTACGGACGGGGCTTATCTCCATCCCCGGACAGCCTGGGAGCCTGCTCGCTTCTCCTGCCTGCAGAGAGCGCTGGCAGCCAGCTGGTGAGGGTAAGGGTGTCTGGAGCACACCATGGGCTTCCTTCTGTCTGCTGGGGATGGAGCCACTTGGGAGAGGCAGACAGCCTCCTTTCCCACTGCAGGAAAACTGCTCCAGAACCCGTCCCTGAGCCCTGCTGGAAACAGCACACAAGTTTTGGCCTGTGCAAAGAAAAAGAGCGGTGACTGCAGTGCCCCAGCGACGGCTGACCTTCAGGCAGGGTGTCAGAGCCCTTCCCTGCTCAGCACCCCCTGCACCGGCTGTCGGACCAGCCTCTAAACCTCATCCTGAGGATGCCCACAGAGGGAGGCTCAGACACACCCAGGACAAGAAGGGGTCCTAGACCTGCTCCCTGCAGCAGGACCAGCATTCGCACGTGTGTGCAGAGGCACGAGCCCCAGGCGCTGTGCTGGGAGCTCTGGCACACGCTCCGCAGCCAGCACCCAGCAGCCTGAGCCCACTGCTGCTGCAGGAAGGCAAAGGGGTCATCAGCATCGGACTTTGCTGACACCCAAATGAGAACCGGGGTCTTTCTGGGGTGTCAACTTCTCTCTCCTTCTGGCTCCATCTTAGTGCCTGCAGCACAGACCGAACAGGACTTTCTGCATCTGCGGAGCCAGCAGCGAGCATCTAGGATGAGGTCAGGAGTGTGTGCTTGGCTGATCCCATCCCACCAGATGCCACACAGCGCACATGTGCCACCTATCCTCTCTCCCACCAAGTACAGATCGCTCTCCTTCCATTGCCCTTGTTTAATTAATGAGGGCTATTGCCTTTGCCCCAGTCCCAGTGAGCCAGGATGATCTTTTCCACCTGCTGACCTTCAGAGCCAGAGCAAACCCCGCTCACGGGGATATGCCATCAAATGCTCCTAAAGCACATGGCAGGCAGAAATGCATCAAGTTTTATCCCTTTTCCTGGATGAGGGGAAAGCATTTCTTTTCCTGGTTCGCATAGTCCTGTTGGGTTTGTGGAAAAGGCAAACCCCTCCTTTGTGCCCTTTGTGTCTGGTGCTGAGCCCTGTTCCTTGCTGGAGCTCCAGCCCAGTGGGGTTTTGGGATGCTAGAGCCCCCCCCAGTCCCATGGGAAGCTCTGCATGGCAGCAGCCTTCTGTGCCCATCGTGCTCACCGGTGGACTATCCGTCTTCTCCTCTGCTCAGGAGGCAAAGACATGGGAAAGATGCTCAGGGGGTCACACGGCTGGCAATCTTTTGAATCCTGAACAGGACAACTAGACTGGCACCTCGTCTGGCTGTTATCCTGGCTTGCTTTCTTTTCACTCATGAGAAACACACTTCTCTAACACATGCTGCTACCTCTTCAAAGACTTTGAGCTGTTCTGGGGTCAGCACCAGCTGGAGGGACCCCAGGCTCCTCCAACAGCTCCTGCCTGCTTGGTACCAAGCGTAAATGCTGCAGCTGCTCTGGTCTCACTGCTTTCCTCAGTCACCAAGGGGCAATCAATGCTGTTCACTGTCAGCAAACCACGTCCCTCAGGGGATGCTCTTGGAGAGTCAAGACACGCAAATTGCTTCAGAGATAATGCTGTGGCTGCTGCTCCAAGCCCATTCCAAGAGAGAGCAGTGGGGACAGCAAGAGAAAAACCCATGTCGGCTGTTTAACTCCAAGGCTGATTCAGCATCCAGCAATTATTTGGACAGAAGAGCTCCAAAGAGATCTGCAAAGAGAGTTTGGGAAGAGCCCAAACCCTCTAATACAAAGGGCCCAGTCCCACACGGAGAAAACCTTTTGCTGGCAATGGGATTTGAAGAAAACTCCTATATTATCCCCAGGAGGAGAAAGCCTGCATTTGCCAGCTGACTGTCAGGTTTCTCCTACTCAGCTTGCACAGCACACATCTCTGTCCTGTGGCTGCACAGCACTGTGGGCTACAAAGTCCCAGCCCATCCCTTGTCTTCTAGCACGCTGCTGGCATCCAGGGAACCTGGAGGGAGCACAGACAAGATCTGCAAGTGGGAATTCTTTTGCACCAGTGCCTATGGCAAAGTGCCCCAGTCCTGCAGCGTGGGCTGTGGCCGGGCGGGAGCCCTGCGTGCCGGGAGCAGCGCAGATTTCCGTCACTGCTGCTCTAGTGCCCTTGTGCCTACAGGAGGACTCGGAGGAGGAGGCTAAATGCTTCCAAAGGGGCAGTGTCAGGTCAAACAATCTCTTTTCCATCCCCTCCCAGCAATGCCAGCATTATTAGAAGGTGCTGATGTCTCCAGATTGATGAACAAGAGCAGGGGAGCTGCAAGGCAAGGTCACTGGTAATCACATGCCAGACGGGCTGATTGCTTTTCCATATTGCCAGGAGAGGCACTTTGCTTGTGAAGTGTCACGCTCTGGGCTGAACTTTACCCTTGCATACACCTCAGGGATATCTTATCCTGGAGAGAGCACACAGTGCGTGGGGTCCGGGCTGGTTTCTGACTTCCCACCGCTCTCCCTGTCCCAGCGTGGGAGCACGGGGCTGGAACGCAGCCACCCCTCTCCAGTGCCTGTATCACCTGAACAACGTCAGCTGTTCCTTCCCGCAGTCCCTACAGACAGCTTAACGTGTCTCCAGCTCTAACACCTCACCCTGCGCACTCTCCTTCCTCCTTCCTGTGCCTGCCTAGCTGTACCCACCCGTGCAGCGGCTATACACAGGGCTGCAGGAAGGTCTGGCCCAGGGCAACTGTAAGGGCATCCTGGGAGGTCAGACTGGCTGTAGGGACTTGAAGGTTCGCGTTCAGCTGGCCAAGTTGCACCTAAATCTTTTATAGGCTGCTGAAGGCTCCGTTCCCAAGGACTACGTTGTGTCTCTGCCTTTCCCGGGATTCTCACGGCGAACACCAACGCAGTGCCCCACTGAGGGGACAGGGGATATCTTGCTCCAGGGCTCAGCTTCCAGTTGGAGCAGGATGGGATGCGGGAGGCAGTGGGAAAATCCCTGCACATCACCCACCCCACAATGGGTATAACGCTGGAGAGGTCACCATAGTGACAGCAAGAGCCTTTCAAGGTCCTCTGTGCCATCTCATGGAAAATCTCGGATCCACGCCTGGGTTCAGCCAAAAGCCCCAGCTCTGCTGCCCGCGGCCCCGAGGAGCTGGGGCAAGCTCTCAGCACCACCCTGCATGGGCAGCACCGCGGTGCCGGGAGCATAGCCAGCTCCCGTGGCTTCATACCACGTGGCAAATGCTACAGGCATGGCTGATAACCCAGTTTTTATTTTTCTGGAATAATGGATGAATTTTAGGTTTTACTGAAAAAAAAATAGTTTATTAAACGACTCTCAAACAATCTTCTACCCAGGTTTGTACTCAGTGAAAACTAACCTACTCTTATCAACAGGCTTGTCAGCAAGCCAGCAAGTCATGGGAACAGGGTAAAATTAAGCCATGAATTAAAATCTATTTTTTTCATATGAAAATCTGCAATGCCTTCAAAATGGAAGGAAGCTAGAAAACCATCAACTCAATAAAATCTGGGGAGAGGCAAATTAATGAACTTTTCTTACAGAGTTAACCCTTTCTTGAAAAATCCACAAACATGCTGATCTCCTGCTCTGTGTCACTTAAAAGGCAGGAAAATATTCTCATTTCAGTAGCACCATCCATCCCAGGCTCTGTAATCGCAACACAAAAGACTGCCCAACTGTGCGAGCAGTTACCTGCACCGGAGTCACTCTGCCGTTACGTGTGGCGTTAAATCTCTCTGGCACGCACACGGCATAGCCCAGAGGTGTTTGGCTGGATTTACCAGGTTAATTCTGAAGTCTGATCACATAAAGCTGTGGCAGAGAAAAATACACCCAGGATATCTTAATTCAAAGCCCAAAGATATAACCTTCATGGAAAGCAGTTTGCACTGCTGAGAATAAATCTCTACCTCTGCTCATGTATAAAGATCTAAGAATAAATGAGCTGATAACGTTTATCCTTGCAACATGTGTGAAAGGGGAAGGCACTCCTTATCGGGGTGCGGGGATAGGACAAGGGGGAACGGTTTTCAGCTGCAAGAGGGGAGATGGAGATGAGATGTGAGGAAGAAATGTTTTCCTGTGTGGGGGGTGAGGCAGTGGCCCAGGTTGCCCAGAGAAGCTGTGGATGCCCCATCCCTGGAGGGGTTCAGGGCCAGGCTGGATGAGGCTTTGGGCAACCTGGGCTAGTGGGAGGTGTCCCTGCCCATGGCAGGGGGTGGAACTGGGTGGGCTTTAAGGTCCCTTCCCACCCAAACCATCCTGAGATCTGTGATTCTGTGAGGTTTTATATCACTCATTAGATGTCTGGCTCTCAGGAGAAGCAGATGACCACTGGCTGCTGGTCTCCTGACGTGATATAAATGCTCTGAGGACCTACCAGAGTGAAGGAATTACTTCCTCCCCACACACAGTAAAGGACCATTGCCCAGAAGCCACTGCCGAGCCCAGCCCCACTGCCATGTGCCAGGGTGCCTCCGTTTGCCCCAGCCCTGTCCCTGAGGGGTGCCACCACCTCGCCCACCCCCGGCGCATTGCCTGCCTGCTGGGCCCCCACCACTGCCCTGCTCGCCGGGCTGATGGAAGGGCACGTGCACAATCTCCCCACGCCACCGGTTCCACCACAGCTGCACCAGCAGCCCAAGCCTTTCACTGCCCAGCCTTAACCCTCCGCTTCCTTCCAGAAACATTTTTATTCACGCTCCCCCTCTTGCAAACCCTGCTCCTTCCTTGTGCTTCGGGAGGAGCTCTGACAGGTTGCTTCTCTTAGAGAGATCATCTCTTTAAATTTCCAGCTCATAAGGGTTTAGGTTTTATTAATACTCTTGGGAGGGGGATTTTTAATGCTAAATAAGTTTCAGCCTGAGCCAAGGAGGCCAAATATCATGGGCAGCATACAGAAAGATTCACAGGAAGGATTCAGAGAACTTAGAGAGGTTTGTTTTTTTTAAAAAAAAGAGCTATGATTAATCTTCTTAATGCAAAGAGCATTTTCTGTGACGTCAGTTTAATGAGTCAACACTTCTGCCACAGCGCTGCAAAGTCCCTCCACTCATCCAGCTCCTGGAGTCCAGAAAATTTCTGGTTTTTATTCAGAATAAAAAGTGCTGAACCCTTAGGGGGTAGGAGAATAGCTGGAGAAGGGGATCAAAGCACCCCAGGACAGCACGCAAAGGGAGTCAGCACATCACCATTCTCACGCCAGACTTGAGGTTTTGGAGCCCCATCCCCACCCACCCACAAACCCATGCCCACACCGCGCTCTTCCCACCCCCTACCCCGAGATCCCTCCACGCCGGCAGCCAGCATCCTGATCTCTGCCGCATAGGAGGAGGGCTGGGAGAGCTGGGCACCAACCTCCCACGGGGCTGCGGTGCTGCCCGCGTCTCAAGCACCACGAACGGGGGCTGCCCGCGGGGACAGGCTGGGGTCAGGCAGCGATAGCCATCCTGGCCACGGATCTGCAGGCGGCACCGGCAGCACCGGGGACAGGCAGGCGAGCGCTTACCAGGGCTTCCCAGAGGGCTCCTTGCCTGCACCTCCGAAGAGCCGCACCACGGTGATGCATTTCAGCCCGGCCTGACGTGAACTGAGAGCAGCGGGACAGAAGCTGGAAAGCAGATGGAGAGAAGGAAATCTTGCGTTAGCAAAACCCACACCACGGGCAGCTGTCTGAGCAGCAGCCCAGCCTGCAGCCGGCCATGAAGGCCAAAGTGGGAAGGAGACACTGCAAGAGGAGGCAAAGCACTGCTACTGCTTACGAGCAAGGCATGACCCAGTCCGGTCCCCAGTGGGGTCGAAGGACAGCCAGAGCTCCGGAGAGACGACACGCACCTTGCCTCAAGCTTGCGGGCCAGCCCAGGCATGGACAGAGATTTTTCAGCTCTTGAAGGCATCCAGCCCACTCCACCCCAAGCAAATAAAGCCGGAAAAGGCTGGGAGACAGCCTGCCTCGACCTCACACAGCAGCAGAGCACTCCTGGGGGTCTCTTCTCTAAAGTAACAAGTGATCAGACAAGAGGAAACAGCCTCAAGTTGCACCAGGGGAGGTTTAGGCTGGATATTAGAAAAAATTTCTTCACTGCAAGAGTGATGAGGCATTGGAACAGGCTGCCCAGGGCAGTGGTGGAGTCACCATCCCTGGAGGAGGTCAAGAAACGTGTGGATGTGGTGCTTGGGGACATGGGTTAGTGGGTTGGGTGGTGCTGGGTTGACGGTTGGACTTGATGGTCCTTGAGGTCTTGTCCAACCTTAATGATTCTATGATTCACCTCATGGTCTTGCCCAGAAACCCTCGTGCTGGCAGACACCAGGCTGGTGTCCTGTCCGTGCACTGCCCATGGCACGGGAGCGATGGGTAAGGCACAGCCCCGGCGCCATGCCCAGAGCAGGTCAGCGGTACTGGGCCACAGCATCGCAAGCTCCTGGGTGGTTTGGCAGGCTTCTCAACTCCATCACCCTCCCTTCCCTGCCTTCTCTCTTTCCCTGCCACCCCCACGCTGGCCCCATGGCTGCCCGGGGGCTGCAGGGCTGGCTCCAGCACCAGGTCTCAGCGGAGGAGTCCCCTGGGGTCCTGCCACCGTGTGGTCCTCAGCCCTGAGGCTGCCATGGCTCCAAGGCTGAAATGAGGGCAGGAGCTGCCTGCCAGAGAGCAGAATGGGAAAATGGGGGAAATGGGGGTGTTTCCTGACTGTATATTGGTTTCTACACCCCTCTGCTGGGCAGCCACACAATTGCTAAAGAATGTGGCAGAGAATTGCAGCGGTTTGCAGGAATGAGGGCTGGCAGGAAAGCAAAACACCCCAACATGTTTTTAAAATGAAAATGCCAGTGAAAGAAAAATAACTTCACCAAAATTTCCCAGCGTGGAAGATCTCCACCAGCCCTATGGTCAGCCAAACTGGAGTCCATGCTAACATCCCTCAGCCCTGTTCTGCCTTGGGGGGAAAAGATCAAATTGGAGATTTTAATCAGGAGAATCACTGAGAGAAAAATAAGCTGAGAATCCTTGTCCTGCTCTTCTGGATATCTGAATATCTAGAAGAGCTGGATAGGAGGCATATAAAAAAAATCAGTCATCTTTTATACTCTCATGAGGCAGCACAGGCTTGGAGACATCCCAGATCAGGGGTTTTCCAGTCTAAGCTCAGCCAAACGTTTCACATGCATTCTGTGACGTGTTGTGGTTTAACCCCAGACAGCAGAGAGCCCCACACAGCCTCTCGCCCCCAGCCCCCAGTGGGATGGGGGAGACTATCATAAGGGTAAAAGTGAGAGAACTCGGCAGCTGAGATAAAGATGGTTTAATAGGTAAAGCAGAAGCTGTGCATGCAAGCAGAACAAAACAGGAATGAATTCACCTGCCACCCCCAGGACAGCCAGGCTCCATCACATGTAATGGTGACTTGGGAAGACAAACATCATCACTCCAAACATCCCCCCTTCCCTCTCCTTCCCCCAGCTTTACATGCTGAGCATGACGCCGTATGGTGTGGGATATCCCTTTGGTCAGTGGGGTCAGCTGTCCCAGCTGTGTCCCCTCCCAGCTCCTTGTGCCCCCCCAGCCTCCTCGCTGGTGGGGTGAGGAGCAGCAAAGGCCTCGACGCTGTGTGAGCACGGCTCAGCAGTAACTAAAACATCCCCGAGTTATCAGCACTGTTTTCAGCACAAATCCAAACCACAGCCCCAGAGGAGCTGCTGTAAGAGAATTAACTCTGTCCCAGCCAAACCCAGCACATTCTCCACCCCTTATTCCGTACCACTTACGTCATGCTCAGGTCTCATGCTATCCAGTACATCCTCCTTACCCACCACCCCCTTCCCATCCTTTGATGTAGCACACGGATGTCATTCCCTTAGTCTATGGACCACCCCTGTGAAATGTCCGTAAAATGTCCACAAATGTCCAGTGAGCTCACTTAGTCCCTGACTCTGAGCTCTCTCTGGTGGTCTCTCAGGACAGGAGTGGTGGTGTGTTGTGGGGAGTTACTGGTCCCACAGCCAGCTCAGGTCGGGTCACTGCTGCACTCGCGCTGCTTCTTGTAAGGCTGGTCCTCCGTGGGTTCAGGTGGTTCCTGCTGTAGTAATTTCCATAACATGCAGCTCAAATCGTGGGTCACAACAATTTGAAGGTATTTCCATTACAGTATCCACCCCTGGTCCCTTTGGACCAGACCGTCGGGTTTAACACTGCAATGAACTCCTCCCCTTGTGCCTGCTCCGGCTTGGAGTTATCCACAGACTGTGCCGTCCCTTCGGGCTGTACCTGCTCCCAGCGGAGCCTGAGCTGTGAGCCACAGCCTCTCCAGGGGTGTATCTGCTGTGGCACAGACGTACCCACAGCCACCGCTGCTCGGGGGTGCGCTTGTTCCAGCGTGGCCTAATCCATGGGCCGCAGCGCCTTCAGCAGTGTACCTGCTCCAGTGTGGCCCTACCCACAGCTGAAGTCCCTTTAGGAGTGAACCTGCTCCAACATGGCCTTACCCATGGCTGCAGTCCCTCCGGGGGTGTACCTGCTCTGTCGTGGGCTCATCCATGGCCACAGGCTTTGAGGTGCTCCAGCATGACCTCCTGCACAGCCACTGATGCTTCATGGACTACCTGCTGCAGCACAGACCTAGCCACAGCCATGGATGCCCTGAGGTGTACCTTCTCCAGCATGGACCCACCCTTGGGCCACAATCCGTTCAGAGACATACCTGCCGTGGCACAGACATGACCACAGCCACATGCTTGGAGATGTACCTGCTCTGGTGTGGACTTACCCACAGCCACAGACCCTTTGGGGTGTCCTGCTCCTGCGTGGACTCATCCATAGGTCACAGTCCCTTCGGCTTGAGCTCACACTGGGGTTTCCAGCCTGTCCCATCCAGCAGCACAGACACAGCGGCGATGCCCTGCCCATCTGCCACCCCAGGCACATCGCATTTCCTGTTATCAGAATGTTCCCAGGCACAGCAGAGTAAGAGGATAAGAGGTGCAGCAGTGCAGCAAGCAGCCAAAGCAAAAAGCAGCCACAAACAGCACCAGACTCTAATACAGTGAGGCAAGCGAGCCCCACGGCAAGCACAGGAGCTTGCCAGTCAATAGGCAAACAGCTATGACAGGTATAAATTCCATCTGGCACGTTCCAATCACACCTGTCATTATCGTGAACCCCTCGAGCCCCACACTGGGCACCAAAAAGGACTGTCGTGGTTTAACCCCAGACTGCATTAAGCCCCACGCAGCCACTCACTCGCTTCCTCCTGCTGGGATGGGGGAAAGAATCAGCAGGAAAAAAGTGAGAGAACTCGTGGGCTGAGATAAAGACAGTTTAATAGGTAAAGCAAAAGCCATGCATGCAAGCAAAGCAAAACAAGGAATTCATTCACTGCTTCCCATCGCAGGCAGGTGCTCAGGCATCCCCAGGACAGCCAGGCTCCATCACATGTAATGGTGACTTGGGAAGACAAACACCATCACTCCCAACGTCCCCTCTTCCTTCTTCTTCCCCCAGCTTTACATGCTGAGTGTGATGCCATATGATGTGGGACATCCCTTTGGTGGCGGGGGAGCTCAGCTGTCCTGGCTGTGTCCCCTCCCAGCTCCTTGTGCCCCTCCAGCCTGCTCGCTGGTGGGGTGAGGAGCAGCAAAGGCCTCGACGCTGTGTGAGCAGGGCTCAGCAGTAACTAAAACATCCCCGAGTTATCAGCACTGTTTTCAGCACAAATCCAAACCACAGCCCCAGAGGAGCTGCTGCGAAGAGAATTAACTCTGTCCCAGCTAAACCCAGCACAACATGTTATTAACCAAGCAGCGTCTCAGCTATATGTAGGCACTTCCTACAGATCAATCAATTGATTGTATTTAAATATACATAGGATGAGCTGAGATAACAGGCCTTTATGTACAGTCCCTAAATTGAATAACAGAATAAATTTGGGTTGAGAGTGTACTTAGTGCTTTGTCTGGGTGCAGAATGGATGGCAATCCTCCTGTAACCTTCCCCGGGGGCAGGCAGGACCTCCACCTGGACTGGAGAGCTTTTGCTGGAGTCTATGGCCATGCAAGAGATGCAATAGTCCACATAACATCAGCCAGTGCTACCGGGGAGATGGACAAACACCTTCACAGCTCAAGGATATCCACTTCTCCCTGTATGTGTTAAGTCTTAGCTGTACAAACACCCCCTCAGACCCAGGCCGGGTGCCCCTGCTCAGGTGGAGGGTCCCTTCCAGCAAGAGACCGAAAGCCACGAAAGCCCACGTGCATCTGTGACTGGCTGCTGTCCTGAACCGGGCCCAGAGGGGACACACAAGACATGTAAGGACAGTCACTCTCAAAAAGTCACATCCTAGCCACCAATGTGCAGAAACAGTCACGGTCAGTTCAGCAGCTCTCTACATAAGTGTCAGGAGGCGTGTTTTGGTGCAAAGCCCGGACTTTTGGTGCAAAGCTCCTGAGTCAGTGGCTGGGCTGACCTGGCGTGGTGGCTCTGAAGGCGCTGCTAAGGCACAGCACACAAATATGCTGCTTGAACAGCTCCTGGGAGCTGCCAACACCTCCCATGCCTCAGCTCCCTTAGGGACATTTCTTAGGTTGTGCCATGACTGGATGACGATAGCGTTTGGAGCTCTCACGTTTTAACAGGTTGGTGCAGCTGGAGGACTGAAAATCCCCAGGAAATCATCTATTTAAAGCATGTTGCTGTGCAGTGGCCTGTCTCTCCGGCAGCTCTCCTTTGTCAGTTTGCTTTCTTTCCCCCATCCTATGGAAGAAAACTTTATCCCCTGCAATGCTCCTTGACCCTGCATTTTGGGGAGGAGGAGCTGAGTGCAAGAAGAAGGAACCCTTGCAGGCAGGGCCTTCCAGCCAGGCACAGGGAGACCTCACACCCCCCGGGCTCCCTAAGCCTCCGTTCCCCACAAACAAAACGAAGATGCAGGTACATCTGCAGTGAACTACCCAACGATGACGGGTCCGATCACAGCAGCGAAATACCCAATGATCACAGCACCCAGATGTGCCTGCCAAAGACCCGAACGTAATTAGCTCACATTTGGATGTGAATCCAGACCTGCCCTCCGGAGTCAGTGCCCCTGGGATTCACAGGAAGAAGCTACGGGAAAAGGTGAGAAAACCAGCCAGGCTGCCTGCTGAGCAGCACCCGGGATCAGAACAGGGTTCTCCGTCAGAGAGATGGGACGAGGACGAGGCGATAGGAGAGGGAGGTGTAACAGAAACAGACACTTGACAGCAGCATCCTGAGACGCCAGTCTTGCAGCAAACAGCTGGTGCATAATAAGTTCATGATATGCAAAGTTTATACTGTTTTCACGAGATACTCGCATATGGCCATACCCGCTGCTGGCAAGACTGGGGAAAGAACACGAATTTCACAGCAAGGGCTCCTCCGACAATAGATTATAAGAAATAATCACTGGCCAAATATTAGCCCTCAACAAGACAGGCAAATCACATGTGATACTTGTTACTGGACTAACAATAAAAGACCCATAAAAAGTTACCAGAGCCCTCCATCATATCTCACAGATTATGACTAATTACAGACTTCAAGCCTTTGTACCGAGAGATTAGAGCCTTTCGCCCTTAGGAGGGAAAAAGATGAATTGTAATTTCTTCTTATGATGCTCCTCCCACCTTCCGCTGTGGAAGTGGTATGAAAAGACGGTAATACTTATCTTTCTCTATTTCTCTTTGTCTTAAGTGCCCAGGAAAAAGCACTAAAGGTTTGAAGTACAGAGTTGTAATTCCCAGTTCTGCAGAGCCAGTTGATTTGGCGGATCAGGCCATCAGGATAATGCATTTGAGACATTTATCCCGATTTCCTGGGGGCCAGGAACACACATTCCCTCCATGTACGAGAAAGGCGATTGATTCTGAACCTGCCGCTGCGTCTGCTCACGTACATCAGGGGTAGGGCTGTTAGGTCAAGGGTGTAAAAATAATAGGACACAACACACAGGGTAGGGCCTGGCCAGTGGCCTGGGACCACTGATCCAGAAGGATGAAGATCTTTTAGAATCATAGAATGGTTTGGGTTGGAAAGGACCTTAAAGCTCATTGAGTCCCATCCCCCTGCCATGGGCAGGGACACCTCCCACTCGCCCAGGTTGCCCAAAGCCTCATCCAGCCTGGCCTTGAACCCCTCCAGGGATGGGGCATCCACAGCTTCTCTGGGCAACCTGGGCCACTGCCTCACCCCCCGCACAGGAAAATATTTCTTCCCAATATCTAACCTAAATCTCCCCTCTTCCAGTTTAAATCCATTGCCCCTCATTCTGTCCCTACATGTAAAAAGTGCAGGTTATCTGCATCTCATTTGAGCAACATCCATCAGCCTGGACTGTGTCAGAGGTGGGGTTCATCTCTGGTCACTCTGTCACTGTTTTACAGCCACTTCTTGCCTTCCAGGGTTACCAACAGACCATAAGAGAAGGCATAAAACAGCACAGGGCTGGGGCCATTCTCATACAGACAAGGCTGGTCAGATGGGAAAGAGGAAACTGTGAAAACAGATAACTGATTATGGCGGACAAACAGTGAAAAAATGGGCAGAAGTGTGAGACTCGAGGATTTGAAAATGCCTTGAGGGGGCACTGGAGGGGGACACGGATCATGGTACCCAGTGAGGAGGCACCTTGAAGACCCTTTATACCTCTTCAAGTACAGGAGCAGAAAAACAAAACAAGACTGCAAGATCCTAACGGGAATCCTCCCTCCCCTTCCACGCGGCCTCAGCAAATCTCTCTCTGTTGCCTCGTGCCAAGAGCTTTGAGATGTCCTCCCAGAGAGGACCATCATATAATGGGGGCCCTCGGAAACCTGAAAGACACAGCAGCCAGCACTGGTGCACCAGGATCCCATGGGACTATATGGTCACATCCTCTGTGTACTTCTAAAAAGCATATGGGGTGCAGGGACCGATACTTCTCTGGAGACATGGGCACTGGAGACATGGGCACTGCGGATGTGGAGGCACCCGCACGGCTCAGAGTGTGTAAGACGGAGAGCTGTTCTACATGTGCGCTTTACAGGTCCAGAGCTGGGGAGGTGCTCGGTGCCTCGGGCCCAAGCAGCTCTGCTCACCTCATCAGCAGGATGGGCTGTCACCAGTAATAAGCCAGACAAAGCAGAGACACAATCAGGCAACCGTCTCTCCTTTCCCTTCCTAGACACTCCCTCGACCCAGCAAACGCATTCTTAATGCCATTTGTCCCTTTCCTGACACCTCTCTCCTCTCTGCTGCTTTGTTGCTTACTTGTTTGGGGATCTTCTTCCAACTTGATGTTGCTTTTGGGAGTGGGTTTGTCTGGTTGTCGCATTACAGGAGGACCAGCTCACTCATTTCCTTTTGTTTGCTACTGCTGGACATCCCAGTGCTCAGGATGGGTAGGTCCCAAGCTCAGTTCTTTGCATGCATAAAAGCAGCCAGAAAGCACAGGGAATGCCTGGGCTCCTTTGTGCTCCATATGGCCCTCAGCTGAACAGACTGGTTTTCATCCATTTCTAGGCCATGGTGTGGGGACATTCTCCCAAGAAATTTCAGTGATACCAACACCAGCTGAGGTCTCAGAGCTCAAGGATGCATGGACAGCACTTCTGTCATGAAGAATTTATTTTTCCCTGTTGGAAAGGGGAAATTCCTTATACTGAGACAGAGACGTTGAAATGACTGTCAACGCCTACGAGAGAGCAGCTTTTATGGGCTGTGAGGAAAGTACCGAAGTACAGATCTTTCAGGAAAGGCAGTTATTTAAGGCTCTGCTCCTGAAGAGCATCCACTTGCAGAGAAGCCCTGAAGAACAGGATTAGCTTTTCTTCTTATCCTTGAACTTCGGTACAGGCTTACACACTTATCTTCAACCGAGCACAGGATGTTTTAGCAAGAACTGTCTATTTGGGTTGTTTCCAGTGGGCCTTAGTGTGCAGCTCTCCTACTCCATAGGTGCCAGCACAGACAATTTCATATGAATGCTCATATCCAAGGTTTTAAAAATTTGGGCCAGCGAATCATTATCCTCTTACGAGAACCGGAGTGGAAAATAACAGAATATTGCTGTAGTGGGGAGAAGACCTTTCTGATCAGACCTGACATTATAACCTGCAGGTATCTCAAAGGCACAAATGACTTAAACAAATGGATTTTTCCTATATTGTAAATTTTTTTTGTAGGAGAAACCATCGTTCAGTTCTGTGTATACAACACTCAATGCCGTGGTGTTGCTGTCCATGGAAGAGGCTCAGAGGTACGGCTACATTTTAGCGATGAATAGCTAGAATACTTTTCCCACTTAGCTGTTTTTGAGAAAGCACAGGTGCTTCAGAGCTTGTTCTCTAAACAGAACAGCTGAAAGTTGAAGACCATGAGTGTGAGACACATCACAACTCTCCCAGGAGAGCATTTCAGTAGGCTCAGGGCAAGGTACAGCATATCTGTGCTGGGCTATTCAGGACAAAAAAAAAAAAAAAAAAAAAAAAAAAAAAAAAGCCTTTTGAATTCTCTGCACAGAGCTGATGAACACTACAGCCTGGCTAATGGTTAAATTTACCCACAAATCAAAATATCTCCTGGTGATACTGTATGAAGAAACAACAGCAGGCCTGTAAATTAGTGACTTATCTGTGTCTTTCTAAAGCAGACGGAAAACAATGAACTCCTGAGATCTTCCGAGCACTGTCCACTGTAATGAAAGAGGTCACCCATTGTCTGTCGAACTGTATGAACCAAGCTTTTATTAAATGAGGAAAAAAATGAGACTTGAGATTTTCCACACTTTTAAAACTCAACTGTTGCTTTGTTGCAGATTAACTCATGGCAACTACCTGAACACTGAAGGCAACGGTGGTGTCTCTGGTGGGTTTCATTACTGACACTGCTGCTCACCTGGGCTGCTTTTCATGCCGCTGGGAAAGATCCAGGAGTGGGATAAGTGTGGCCTTTTCACCTTAAATTGTACAGTATACAACAAAAAAAAGTTATAGGTTTTGGAATATACTTTTATAGCTTCTATCAAATATAAAAAACGTTATATAGTGTTACAGTGTAAAGCCCAGCAGATCGAAAAGGTGGGTTTATGAATGTACTGGGAGGATTTTTCTAATTCAGAACATACATGAAAGAGAAACCAGGACACAGAACTTTGGGTTGGTATGAGGGATTGCTCCCATGTAACCACGCCTAGAAAGCAACTCCACACCCAGAGGTGCCTGGGCTTCCCGGCCTGGAGGGGCCCGCCAGGCGCGGAGCTCTCCCATGCCAGGCCTTTGCCCTGCCGACCGCGGGTGATGCCACACGGGCTCCAGCCGCGCTGCCACCAGCCGGGCCACCAGCCCGCCCACCCCGCCGTCACGCAGGCCCGGGTGAAGCGGGTGAGGAGCCGCCCTAGCCTGCAGCCACCTCAGCGGCGATGGACTGGGCGCATCCCGCCCCTCGGGGCTGAGGGGAGCCCCGGAGACCTGGGGCCGCCCCTTCCCGCCCACCGCACACAGCGTTGCGCATGCGCAGCGCAGCCC